>CALNVZ010003435.1:10081071-10094354 GCA_940671915.1 Paracentrotus lividus | reverse complement strand
GTCCTGGCGAATTCTCAGTCGCTCTGAATCTATGAAAACAGCGACCACTCTGAAGTGAGTCCATTATGCGTGCGTGGTAAAGAAGAAAAAAAGTTTTAACAAAGAATTTTTCCCAAATATCGGTAATGTTGTGCGAAGCGACTGGACCTGATGTTGCTCGTTGTTCGAATTAGAACCAGAGTTGAAAAGTCTACTCTGCTCCTAGCAGGGAGAGTAATTCCTTTATGCGAACTAAAATAGACATCAGTCCCTACCGATGTCTGTTTTCTAACACTAAACGTCCCCTATCTGTAAAGGTCCTGAAGTGTATGGAGATAACTTACCCTCACTTCAGTGCCTCACAAGACGTTGTGTGAGTAGACATAAGTCTCGGAGATTTCCAATCACCGGAAGTCAAGAGGCCTTCGATAATGGACCTCTCCCTCCTAAATGTGAAGCCTATGCGGTCAATATATTGAAGACGGAGGCGGCTCCTCGATGTCTTCCTGGGAAGTGAATCTGGAAGTGAACTCCTTAACCGCCCAAAAAGGAATATGAGGTTTAAATTCAGTAGAAAGGAATTCTAGACGGAGGCGGACTGAAATCAGACTAATCTGATTTAAATACATGTATGTCACATTAACAAGGGCACTGAAAATGTATAATTTTCAAGAGTATAATGCACACATTCATATTGGCTTGTAAAGTACTTGTGAAAATCAATGTCATATTGAAAATAAACCTTTTCTGAAATCTTGTAATATAAAAATGTTGTTTGGTTTTGTTGTTTTTTTTTTGTCTCGTTCGTTAAAGTGACTATAAATAATGCCTTTGATCTTTCTTCTCTCTTTCTCACCTTTCTCCCCCATCTCACCTCTCACTTCATCCCTCACTCTTAGTATGTCATTCTGCAAGCATATATCAACACTGCCAGGGGACTGGTACTCGGGACCCCTTCATATATTAAATGCAAAGAGGGAGTAAGTTAATCTTTACACCCCCCCCCCCAAGAAAAAGCATTAAAACATTAAAAACAAAGCTAAAAGCCCTGCTCCAGGTCTATTTATCATGAACTTTCCGAATAAAAAATAATGGACCTCTGAAAGATATTCCTTGAAATCTAATATTTCTAAATGTTTATATTGGGTTTCTCAATAAAACAAGGGCCCAAATGCAGACTCCAGATCACAACAACGGAAGGAACAAATTTCCGGAATGTAGCTGAGTGCTTTGTGGAAAGGAATATTCAAAATTTGAAGATTTTGTTTAAAGCATCAGTTATTTAACTTTTGAAATGCATCATAAAGTGTTCATAAGTCAGTACGCGAGAAGCAAGGTTTTAAAAATTGCAACAAATTTTGTCCTCTAATAAGAGTGATATCAATGCATTAATAAGCTACTATTACATAATTACTCATGTAATTTTTTTTTCTCTCTTTTAGTGTATTGAAAATAAATGAACAAACAAGAATAACTGTCTTGAAATCAGAGATGAAAATCCAAATGAAATCAAAATAAAATCTACTATTTGCACAACCAAGTTAAAATAGTAAAAGCACTTCCCAAATCTAGAACTTTAATAGACCAATACAAATAATTTAAACACCTAATTTACTTTTAAACGTACACGAATATTTCAAACTTAGTTCAAAATTAAGAATTGTATTTCACTGTAAAATTATAATGTAAATGCAATATCACCATATATTGTTGAAATGACATATTACTGCTAGATATGTCTACTGGGTGTTATAAATCATTAACTAGAAAAAAAAAACAAGCATGCATATGTGTCAATGAAAAAAAAAAGTGATATTTATATAATAAATCCCTATCTGTGAATGTACCTTATGACAAGTAATATGCTTTTTATGGACCGACATATTTTGGGTTTTGATCTACAGAAGTAAATTCATCTAGGTTTGCTGGCCCCACCCCCTATATTTGTGATCATTTACACTTTAAACATCTTTATTTCCTTTTATCTCCCTCTCACCCTACATACCCCCTACCCCCCCCCCCTTCTCTCTCTCTCTCTCTCTCTCTCTTTCTCTCTCTCTCTTTCTTTCTCTTTCTCTCTCCCTTTCTCTCTCTTTCTGTCACTGTCTTCCTCTCTCGTTTTTGAAATACACTTTTAAAAGTTATAACAATAATGGTGAAAATGATGACAATGCAAAGGGTGATGATGATTGTGATGATTATAAGAATGGTGGTGGTGGTGATGATGATGATGATGATGATGATGATGATGATGATGATGATGATAATGATGATGATGATGATGATGATCAAAGAAGTACTAATTAATCAAAGGTATGACAGGCAGTATGACAATAAAGGGATAGAAAATGTACATAAACTGGGAGCAATTCAGTCTAACTCTTTGTATGCCATATTAATTTGGAGAACAAAGGAGTAGATTTTCTTTATATAAGTTTTGATAAAAATGATTTTAGAAAAGGTCATGAGAGAAAGGAATACTCAAAATTTTTCTAGATATAAGATAAATGCAGTTATCAATTTGAACAATCATCTAGTATAAGCTATAAATGTATTGTTCTTTGTAATTTTCTTTGCCGAATAAATAATAATAATAATAATAAATAATAATAAACAGAAAAAAATAATAGGATTGTATTATTGGTAATTACACTGAAGTTAAAGATGATTATAGCAGACGAAAGACTAATATCCTTCCCATATTTTGCTTTTTATCCTCTCATTCTTTGCCTTCATCCCCTACATCTGTCCACTTTCCCCGAGGTATTCACCACTGACCAAAACTGACCATGTGGTGGTCTGGGGATTAGACTTGATCTCATGGATAATCCTTAAATATGATCCTGTCCTTCAAACTAATCCAAGGGCTTTTTTTTAAAGAGAAGAATATGAAATCTTAATCAATTTCAATGTCATTAGAGAGTAAAAAAAGATGGAAGCCGAACAGAAGTGTTAGGATGTAGAAAGCTAGCTGAATTTTAACCTAAATGGAGAACACGTTTATTGGTTTATAACTAGTTTTAGTTATTATATTCTACTGTAAATCTTCTGTAAATATGCCAATGGATATGATTTTTTTTTTTTAATGTGTTATCATTCAATTTTCTTCACATTTAAATGGTACTGAGCTATTCTCACCTTTTTATGTTGAAATAATTTCAATAGAACAATAATGTAGGGTGTGGGGCAAAGGCAAAAAAGGTCACACTCTCTGGACATGATTTTATAGACAAAAACACATTGAGACAATTAAAAGCTACTGATGAGTAGGATGATGATACTGAGGATGGTGAAGTGATGATGATGATGATGATGATGATGATGACGATGATGACGATAACGATGATGATGACGATGATGATGATGATGATGATGATGATGATGATGATGATGAAATGCTGAACTTTTGGTGTCAAACACAAGCCATGACTTCACAACAGGGAATGATAGAGAAAAGAGAAACACAAGGTCATGGATGTACACAAGGACATTGAAAAGCAATATATAAAAAAAAAGATTCAGGAATAAGTATAAACCAACGATGAAAATGATAGTTATAATGTTCAAAAATAAGTTTTAGAGTCAAGTGCAAGCATTGGCTTCACAACAGGGAGTAAAATTTCAAAAGAAAATTGGAAAAAAAACATCACACCTTCTGCACACCATTATTGTACACAGGAACACCTCAAAACAATTGAAAGGTTACAGATGAGTAGAATAAGGACGATAATAATCACAAATTGGTTAAATATCAAAGTGACAGATCATTTCTGGTGTCACAAGCAAGCGTTGACTTCACAGCAGGAGGAAATATTTTGAGAGAAAAGTGGAAAACAATGTCACACTTTCTGCAGGTACACATGAACACCTGAAAACAATTAAAAATTTACAGAAGAGTAGAGCGAGGAGGTAACAATCACAAAATTTTACGATATATTCAGGGCCGGCGGAGACGGGGGGGCCTGGGGGGGCCGGGCCCCCCCACTTTTTTGCCAAAAATTTTAATATTTTCTAAGGGGAAAAAAAAGGGAAAAAAAGAAGAAGAAGAACGGGAAGGAGAGGCAAAACGTGTTTAAAATACATTACCTTCGGGTTCATTGGAAGCCAATTTTTTTTCCTGCTCGCGCATCGCGCTCGCAAGGTTCTCTCAATAAGGCACATTGACTGTTCCCTTATGTCCCATATTAGTAAAGTTATGTAAATTTTTCTACTCGCATTTGGCCCTCGCAATTTATTTTTGTTATAATTGAGGTGATCTTGACCCATAGAAGAATTCAAACAAAAAGAAATAAGATGGAAAATGTACGTAAAATATACGGTGTCATAAGCCAAAATTTTCAGCTCGCGCTTCGCGCTCGCAAATTCCTCTCAGAAAGACCGATTCCTGACGTCGCAAAGTGAAGTGATGGATGTTAATCTAATTTTAAAATCTAGAATACACTACCTTCAGTTAATTATAAGACAATTTTTTCGGCTCGCGCTTCGCGCTCGCAAACTTTTTTTTTAAAAAAGCTCATTGACTGATCCCTGGCATCTCAAATAATGTTTTCTGCTCGCGTTTCGCGCTTGCAATTTATTTTTGTTAAAATCGTTACCCAGCTAGTAACAGAATTCAAACAAAAATGCATAAGAGTAGGCCTAAAGGGGGAAATGTGCGTAAAACATACGGCCTTATTTGTGTCATTATAAGCCAAAATTTTCAGCTCGCGCTTCGCGCTCGCAAATTCCTCTCAGAAAGACTAATTCCTGACGTCGCACAGTGAAGTGGTGGATGTCAATTTTCAAAATTTTACAAATTTAGAATACACTACCCTCAGTATAATTATAAGTCAAAATTTTTTGGCTCGCGCTCGCAAATTTCTCTTAGACGGTATAACAATTTTCAAAATGTGTCGAGAACACACTACCTTCAACCTCAGGTCAGTATAAGCCAAAATTTTCGGCTCGCGCTTCGCGCTTGCAAATTTCTCTAGAAAAGTTTATTATACTAGGCTGCATGACCCCTCACTTCTCGCTCGAATATGGTCTGCTCAAACTTCTCTCAGAAAGACTGACTCCTGACATTGTAAAGTGAAGTGATGGGATGTAAATTTTCAAATTATGTCTAGAATACACTATACCTTCGGTCCGTTAAGCCAACATTTTGGGCTCGCGCTTCGCGCTCTCAAAGTTTTCTAAACAAAAAGCTACATTGAGTAATCCCTGGCATCCCAAACAAGTAATGTTTTTTTTTATTTTTTCTGCTCGCGTTCGCAATTTATTGTTATTAAAATGAAGGTGATCGTTATCTAGTAAAAGAATTCAAACAAAATACATAAGAGTAGAGGGGAAACGTGCGTAAAATATACGGCCTTTGCATCATTGTAAGCCAAAAATTTCACCTTGCGCTTCGCGCTCGCAAATGTGTCTCCGATGGGATGACAATTATCAAAATGTGTACACAATACACTACCTTCAGGTAATAAGCCAAAATTTTCGGCTCGCGCTACGTAGGCTACGCGCTCGGAAATTTCTCTAAAAAGTTCATTATACTGACCCCTGACTTCGCGCTTGAATATGATCTGCTCATCCAAAAAGCAAAGGTGCACTTTTTCACATTTCGAAACCCCCCCCCCCCACGTAAAAATCCTTATTATTCGGGTCTAATATGTTCGCATGAATTTTTCTAAAACTTGTGCCCCCTCACTTTTGAAAACGCTCCGCCGGCCCTGATATTAAATTCATTATAATGTCATAATGCAAGCATTGACTTCACAACAGGGAGTAGTATTTCAAGAGAACATGGAGGAGAACTGGGTCACAATCTATGCACAGGTTTAGGGTACACCTTGCACCTAAAGATAATGAAAATTCACTGGTACTAGAAATGACACATGCATATGTTGACTTCACATCAGGGAGTAATAAATCAAAAGAATACTGCAAAACACTGTCACACTCTATGCATAAGCTGAGGGTAGAAAACACCTCAAAATAAACAAAAAATTACTTTGAAGATTTAATTTGAAAAGATATTGAAAAGCCAAGAAATTACTGGTGTCCAGCCAAGCTCTAACTTCACAAATTGAGAGTAATATTTCACAAGGGCAGAAGCCACTGATGGTACACAGAAACACCTCAAAACACAACAAAAGCAAGTGATGACTAGATCAAAGGATTATGATGTTGGCAATATATCACAAAAGCTCCATAACTTCTAATGTCACAAGCCCTAACTTTGCAAGTATCATCTTATAGAAAAAGAAAAAGCTAGGTCACACTCTATAACAAGATTAGGCAAGAGAAACACCTCTAGATAATAAAAACTCACTGATCAGGACAGAGATAGAGGTGATGTCCATTTGAATGCCAAGGGCATATGAAAACTGGAAGGGCCATTTCATCAGTCAAACATAAAGGTGGATCAAAGGGAAAAGCCCAAAGTCAAGTGGAGCATGAATTTTTTAAAGAAATAAAGTCCATTTAAATGCCAAGGGCACTTTTAAAACAGGAGGCACTTATTTATCAGTCCGAAATTAAGGTGGTTCAAGAAGAATAGTCCAAAGTCAGCTCGAGCGTGAATCTTTAAGAGTTTTCTTACCAGTTTGATGTTGGGTGCTTAGCGGCTTGCCTCAATACTGCATGCACTGCAGAGCAGTTGTTGAGCAAGCTAAACAGCAAATTAGATGGCTACTTTTTTTTTGCAAACAAGTCTGTGATGATGTGGGCTGACATTTCATGCAATTTCGCATGCTAATTTGAGAGAAAAGGCCTAATATTCTCTGATCTGGGTGGTGCTTTACTAAGTCGTTCTTAAACTTACAAACGAATTTATGAACGACTGGAGCATGTTCTTAGGTGCTATACTAATCACAAGCTTTATAATTGAGCGCAAATACCGATCACCAGTTGTTTGTAAAGTCATTCTTAACTTAAAAACGACTTGGTGAAATACAGCCCACAAATAGGTGGATAATTCCCAACTTCAGGCTGATAAGAGAGCACCTCCTTACAGTGCAGAATACAGAATCATCTTTGAGTGACCCTGACCTCCTCCAACATGTATCACTCTGAAGTGTCATCTGCCATGCTGGGATCACACATTTTTAAATTACAAAAGAAAAAGTCAACTTTTAATCGGCTAAAGCTGTCATGAGATATCATCCATGAAATGTGCATAAAATACAGGTCATCAACAGGGGCCGCGGAGCGTTTTTGAAAGTGGAGGGGCTGAGCCGAAAGTGGGGGGGCTGAACAGGCTAAAAATCTCAAATGTATGGTCATTTTTGCATTTTTGTACACGTTGGCTGAAAAAAGTGGGGGGGCTGCAGCCCCCCCCCCCCCCCCCCCCGGCTCCTGATCAAATTCACATCTTGGCAGCTAGTTAAAACGGCCCAATAATTTGTTACTGCTATTGCTTGGTAAGGGCAAGAAAGTCAATTTTAATGCCCTAATGTTTCTAAATAGATGATGGCATATGTAGTCACTGGTGGCCACTGTGCACTGCTGTTTCGTGCATCAAAGACAAAATTAAAGGGGAATTATCCCCTCAGAGAAATTTAGCTTCAGTGAATGGAGACAAACCCCCAAAACATATTGGGAAAGTTTCAGAAAAATCAGGCAATGAATATTAAAGAGAGATATGAATTTTTAGATTTTGAGATCACTTATGATATGGAGATCCTCCAATTGGCCACGCAACCATGATGTGTGATGTAAAGCAGGGAGATCTTTCACATATCTATTGTACACATTGTACTAAAATCCTCTTTTTTCTTGATTCTAAAGGGAGAATAAAGAATCTTTTTATGGGATGACTTGTAAATATATGAAAGTCATAATATATCATGAAAAGAAAGCTGTTCTATCATTAGAATGAAAATAAAGAGACATTTTGAATATTTTTTTGTGCACACCATATGGGGAGTTTTCCCTTTGTGACATCACAAATGGTGACTGCGTTGCCAATGGGAGATTTCCTATGTCATTAGATATCTCAATATTCAAATACTCATAACTTTCCTGTCATTTATCCGATTTTCACCAAATCTTCACTAATGTGCTTACTTGATTTTTCTGCATCCACAGTAAGCCAACTGTCTACTAAGGGACAATTCTCCTTTAAAGATATATCATTTAAACATAAGCTTGCAAGAGAGGTGCAAATGTTCTCATTAAGAAAAGGTAATTCATTTCAAAATTCATATTCCTTCCCCAGAATTTTCATTGTATGCATAAAATCTATGCTATGGACTGGAGATGTAAAGAGGTACAATGCACACCTTGACTATAAACGTATTAGCCATAAAGCCATATAAAGAAAACTTAAGATACAATGTATATGGTAAAAGGCAAAAATGTTATAACTCCCCTCCCCCCCCAGGATTTGAACACTACACACACCACTATCTTCCTCGCTATATATATTTCGTTCTCTTTCTCTCTCTCTCTTTCTCTCTCTCTTTCTCTCTCTGTCTCTTGCCATAAAGCCAATAGAATCTCATTCACCACCCTTTTCTTGATAAAATCATGCACCCAAACTCTCTATAGCTGGCGCTATTTAACTTTATTCTCAACTCAATATTCAATGTTGACATACAATTTTAGCCTTTTTCTGCATATACCGGTAATGTATTTAGTGATTTCTTGATTTCAGCCCATACTGACATTAGGGCAGCTAAACCCACAAGGTGAAAAACTTGCAGAAAATAATCCAAATGGAGGGGGGGGGGGTAAGAGTGTAGAAAGCATCACAGAGTGTATAATTGCCACCCATGGAACTATTGATCTAGGTACAATTGTGACTGAATTGGATTTTATTTTTCAATTTTTAGCAGTTTGTCCCTGGAGGTTGTCGATCTGAGAGCCCCAGCTAATACTTCAGCATGTGGGGCTAATTACAATGTCAGGGGCCATGAAGCCACAGGGGCTATGGAGGGCCTGCATCCCCCTACTTTTTTCAGCAAACGTGTACAAAAACGCAAAAATGACCATAGATTTGTGATTTTTAGCTTGTTCACCCCTTACACATTCAAAAACGATCCGCAGCCCCTGAATGTAGCGGTAGATTATTTACATCAGGAAAATCTATTCATCCTACAAAGTTACGGTACTTCTTGCCATTTTCACGCAATCAATTTTTGGCGCTGAACGTCCTTAAAACATATATACGCCAGGTTCTTAAATTTGCACTGTATGAACACACTGGAACCCATTAAAATATCCATAAGAAAGCATTGCTTTTTTTTTTTTTTTAATTCATGCCTGAGCACTCATACATACTAAGGACAATGTCAATATGTTAGTATTGACCTTGTAGTGCAAGTGGGACTTTGGATGGCAAGTTTTTCAACTAGGTCCACTGGTTTTTCACCTAAGGTTTTTTTAATTTGTACAACAGATATTGACCCTAAATTTAAGCACCCCTATATTTCTATGTAGTTATATTCATAGGTTATCAATAAATTGTATTTTAATATCATACAACAACAACAAAATTCTCCAGATTTCTTTTCGGTACAATTCCTTGGCCTTGGGAACTTGTCATGAAATATATTAAAAATATAGTTACAATTCAGCCTAGAAGAGAGAAAAAAAAATTAAGAACAGCAAGAATACTAAAAGGAATATCCAAATATCCATGACAATTAAAAAAAAATTATACCTGGTATTTTAATAAGTGATGAAAAATTAAGACGTTCATATTCTGAAACTAAGTCTTCATTCATGTCACACTAAAAATCTAGACCGAGGCGGTTCTGTTTTCATCGTATCCCTCTGAAGACATTGCGTGAGCTGTTCAAACTGCAGTGCCATGACTCTATGTTAAATTTCCCCAAATTAATGGGAAAAACTTAGGGAAACCCTCAAAAACCAAATTCAACAAGACAGTTGGCCATCAAGGACAAGAAACAGATAGATCTAAAGAAAATCTACTTCCAGTTGCAGTATAAGTGGAATAACTTTCATGTTATAGCAAATCTTGGGTCAATCAAATATGATCACCGAAAAACACACTCGGCTGTGTACACTGCATTTTGAACAGCTCGCGCAATCATGGTAGCTCTCTGACTCTGTCTTCAGAGGGATACGATGTCGATGAAGACAGAGCAGCCTCGTTCTAACTAAAATCTTGCCGCAGTGCAGTCCAGACATGGTTTCGCTGCTAGGTACTGCCATGGCTGCCATCCTGCCATCCATCGTCATGATCGTACCGCCGTATACAGGGGCCGCGGAGCGTTTTTGAAAGTGAAGGGGCTGATCCGAAAGTGGGGGGGGGGCTGAACAGGCTAAAAATCACAAATGTATGGTCATTTTTGTATTTTTGTACATGTTGGCTGAAAAAAGTGGGGGGCTGCAGCCCCCCCCCCCCCCCCCCCCCCCCCCCCAGCCCCCCAGGCTCCGCGGCCCCTGCGTATAATTGGGTTTTTCACTGCCGTATAATTGGGCGCTATATTTCAATTTGTATCACAATACAAGATTATAAGTTAGTGGGACTGTAGTCACTGTACAACTTCGATTTCAAACACATTAACTTCCGTTATATTTTGAAATTACCTCAAAACACAACAAAACTGTGTACTTATATTATCAAGTAATACAAAATTTATATAGCTAGTTGATAATATATGACTTACATGTCAAATAGGGCGGTCGTAGAGTCACTTTCCAAGTAATGGGCATGGGCATGTCCGTTTCACGTAGTAGTCAATCACGCGTGCGATGTGTACCGGTACTGTAGACAAAGATGGCGTTTAGAATGTCGTCTGCTAGCGTGTGTGTATATGGCAAGCCAGAAATGATGAAGGGGAACAACAATTAATATTACGATTAAAAGTCAGGCCCGTAACTAGGATTTTTATGGGAGGGTTCGAAATCTGCAAAAGTGGACCAAAAGGTACATCAAATTTTTTTCACGTTACGCTGGCCGCGCGATAAGCGGGGGGGGGGTACGTGTTCAAAATTTCTCTGCCTTCGGCCCTCAAGAAGAGTACCATATATTAGCTATAGGGGTTGGCTATGGTAGTTCGATCGGCCCAAAAAACATTTTATCTTTTTTTTTTTTTTTTTTTTTCTGAAGCGGACCTCCCAAACCTCCCTGGTTACGGGCCTGAAAGTACACATTGGAAAAAAAAATTTAGGTTGGGGTTCATTATTGAACTGAATATAATCTTCTCTTTTTTTTCTTCTTCTTCTTTTTTTTTTTTTTTTTTTTTTTTTTCTTTAGGAATGGGAATTCAGAAGATCAAGTAAAATAAATCTGACTAGAAAATAATGATATTATTTTGTGTTTCAGTGGCAAACCCAGGAGTGGAGTGCAACAAGTATAAACGCCCCCTTCCCCCCCCCCCCCCACCATTTTCAAATCCTAGATCTCCAAATAAATACACGGATGGAATGGTGTCATTAATGAACTAATAATGAAAATAACGGAGGAGAACCAAATTGATTATAGCAAAATGTAAATACCAAAAAAAATATCAAAGATGCACTTTGAATTATCTAGGAGGTTTTTAAATGAACCAAAGGGTTCATATATATGAACCCTTTGCCCTGTAAGATTTTTTTTTTAAACCGTATATAAATAACGATTTTTCTTTCCTTCTCTCTCTCTCTCTCTCTCTCTCTCTTTCTCTCTCTCTGCTGTAATCATTGGCGGTGATCCCGGGGGGACGGGGGGACGTGTCCCCCCCCCCCTCGATTTTTAAAGCTTAACATATTTTTATGTAGTGATTATAGCTTGTGAAGCTAATAAAGAGGTAAAATGTATGTCAAATACAATGCTAAATGTAATTATAATATTTTCGTAATTATAATATTTTCGGCTCGCGCTTCGCGCTCGCAAACATTTTCATTAGTTTCTGCATAATGTGCGAAGTATGCAAATTTCGAGTGTATTATTTTTCACTTTTGTGTGTTTCTGCCCCCCCCCCCCTCCTCCGTCGTGACATGAAATCGCCGCGCTTGGCTGTAAATTATACATTTTAATTTGCTTCTAATTTCCCTTCCCTCATATTGTAACAACAAAAATACAGATTACGATATACCGAAAATCAAATCAAGGGCCTAAACAAATATGGATGTCTGAATATAATTTATGTTTGATATGAATTGAACCGCATAGCACTTTTTTTTTTTTTTTTTTATGACAACAACTTCAGTCATTCAAAATGTAATGATCTCTGTTCTGTAGTGTTTTTCCGTTAGATGGCGCTGTTCGGCAAAGGAACTTGACAGGACCATCCAAACCAACAATATCTCACATCTACCTCTCGAACTGACAATTCAATTCAATAATGGTCTTTAGAATTGTGCATGTTTACAATCATTTTAAGTACTCATTTGATATTACATTACATAAATAATAATCGTTGTCGAAATGACATTATTTACCATTATTCTTTACATTGAATAAGAATGCATAATTATTACACATAAAAATAAATTAACCTGACGTTGCACTATTAAAAAAAAATGATTAAAGTCCAAGACTGAGACTCAAAATTATTAAAATGAGATTCGTGTTTATGGAAAAAGTTTGTTTTATTTTCCAAATGTAATATAGTACTCAAAAGAATCACATTTAGAAAGTTTACAAACAATGGCGGAACAATAAAAGCCCATTGAACTCCGTTTATCCGAGCCGGGGCCGGAATATGATTTTAGTATCCGACTATTTAAAATAGAAGTGTACAAAAATGCATAAGTGACTTTATGGCATGTTCATCCCTCCCACTTTCAAAAACTTTTCGCGACCTTTAATATTCGAAGACATAATAGGCCTATACGGTATGATTAAACTTTCAATATATTAAAAGGCAGAAGAATAACTACAATTACAATGTAAAACAGGCACCTCATGGGGGGGGGGTAAGTATTCCCTCCCCCCCCCCCGACCCCCGGACAGAACAAAACAAAACAAAAACAAAAAGGAACAAATTCTTAAAGTCCGGACCCAAAATAAGTTTTTTTTATCAAAAGCAGAACAATTAGAAAAACAGATTTTAAAAAGTTTGAAGAAAATCGGACTACTAATAAAAACTAGATGAATCTTCGACCGCGCACGGTCAGAAGGCATGCCTCCGTATTGCCACATCGGAAAAAAAAAGGCATGCGCATGTTGAGTATTTTACATCCATTTATACCATGACATCTTTGTGATATTGACCCCAAATCTATTAAAGTTGTATCATCAGAATTATTTCCAACTCAGGAAGGATGGCTACTGATGTACTATAAAAAGGATAAACATGTTTAAGTTGATCTGTCAAAGGTCCTTCAGAAATTGCACAAACGAGTTATTTACATAAATAACCAGTGACCTT
>CALNVZ010003435.1:10017317-10080092 GCA_940671915.1 Paracentrotus lividus | reverse complement strand
AAACGGTTCTTAAGTTATCGCGAGAACGAAAACGGGACGGACGTACGGACGGACGGACGGACGTACGGACGGACAGACGGACGGACGGACGGACAACCCGAAAACATAATGCCTCCGGCACCACCTTCGGTGGCGGAGGCATAGAAATTCTCAAGATAAATGAAAATAATGAAAATGAGAAGAAAGTTTGGGGCTTCGTCATAGTTCAGTGACTTTTAGAATACGTAATTTGAATAAAGATCATGTTAGCTAGAGATCAGTTGAAGCTGTGTGCCAAGCTTCGTGACATAACTCACAGTAGAATTAACAATAATCATCAATTAAATTGGCTGAATTTCACATTAAATTTTGTTAGGTATTGAATTCCTCCTCCATTGACTTTATGTACAGAGGTTTAACAAAAGTTTAACAAAAGTGAAATTTGGCATATTTTAATTGTCAGGTTTTGTCCATTTGACTGTGAATTATTTTTTGAAACTTTCCACATAGCTTCAACTGGTCTCTAACTAACATGATCTTTATTCAAATTACGTATTCGAAAAGTCACTGAACCATGACGAAGCCCCAAACTTTCTTCTCATTTCCATGATTTTCTTGTATCTTGTGTCCACTGAGGCGTGAAACATCGGGATTTTTATGAAAATAAAATCAAAGGTACTTCCCGAAAAGAATTGTTATATTCAATCAAAGTAAATATTTGAATTTTAGTCCGTACGTGAGAAAAGGACTTTTCCAGTCTCACGTGCTCACTGAAGCATGAATTTGTAAATATATGCCATAGGATCATTGACACGTGCCCAAGGAATATAAATACAACCCAAAAAAATGTTATTCAGATGCTTTCTAGTGCATAAAATTACTGCAATGCATTTTCGTAATTCTAAAATGACCTATTCTTTGGTTGTTTGATGGGTTCATTCAACCGTGAATTAATGGATATTGGTTGCATACACTTCCACAACAGGAATTTATCATATTTTATCGATTATACCATGGCAAAGAAGTAAAAATGGCAGTTTGGGCAATTCTTGCTGCATGCTCATTCAACCGTGCAATTTGACACAAATTTCTTTTCCGTATATTGCGAAGCACGTTTTGCAAACATTCTGACGTGTAAAATGTTTAAAATCTGAAAATGGGTCCGTTGTCATTGAATCAAAGTTGCAAGTTTAGGCTTGCGAACTTCAAAAAATGACATTTTTGCATTCAACCATTGCTCACTGAAGCATGACTTGATGATTTTTCCTAAAATTCCTTCCTATTGTGGCTAATTAAATTCCTATACATAGACATATAATTAGATTTTTAAAATTCCTCCTGGTTCAAAAATTATTGATATCTGAAATAGGGGGAACTTTCTTTTTGTTTAGTTGCACTATTTGCCATAATTATACACTGTTCGTCATAAAGGTGGAATATTTTTTATGGCTCAAGCGACATTATGTTGCTCCGTTATTAATTTCTTGAATGTGTTTGTCACCGCTTTCACTTTCTGGGATCCTGGGTATATCTTGGACGTTCCCTCAACCCTTCCCGGGGATTTTTCTTTAAAAAAGTTTGCCACCCCCAGAAGATGATTATCATCATTTCGTCGTTTTTCATATTTTTTGGGCCCTTATTTGTTCATGCGACCCATCAAGGCCCCATCAGTACTACCCCAAGGAAACACGTCTGAGGTGGAGATTTGTTATTGTTCTTTAAATTAAATCTAGATTTATGGTTACAGGCTCGACTCTTTTGTCTAGGCCAGGGAGGGGTCAAAATTTATTTTGATTGGGGTTCAACATTCATTTTATTCATTTTTACACCATGGAAATTTCTATCTTCCCTAAATTGTATTGTAAAATCTCAACCAAACATAAATCAAAATAAAATATTATCAATAATGACTATTTACAGCCTTGTCATCAAGGCTAAACAAAATTTAAGGGGAAAATGATTATATTATTTAAGGGTTAAAGGTGGTTTTTCATTTCTTTTGTTTTCAGCATAAAGATGGAATAAAATATTCCACATTTTCACCAATCTCGTTTTTTACTTCAACCCCTCCCCTAGACAAGAGACCTTAGCTTGTCCCCAGAAATATAGATTTAACTTAACCCTAATCAGACTGGGGTGTTTTGGTAGCTGTCAAGACTGGGGGGGGGCCATGATGGCCCCCCCCCCCCCCTAAGATCTCGGCCGCCGATCGCGCGACCGCGCCGAAAATTTGCACAATGGTAGTGAGCCATGTAATCTACAAGACTGCGCTGTTAATTTTTCCAAAATAATATGAATTTTTTTTATATGAATTAATTATGCTAATTTATGCATGAAATCATACTTTTTGCTCTAATTAAAAAAATAAACTCCTAGAATGCTAATTTTGTGTATTATTATTCCTTATAGCATTCCTAACAATTGTACTAGAAAAAAAATTCTCGTTTCAAAATTAATTTCTTATGTATTTTATTGTTTTATGAATTTCTTATGTATTTCTTTGTTTTTTCGACCTTTTGTTTTTCTTTTTTTTACGCAAAAATCATTTCAGAACCATTTTTAAGCATTAATAAGCTAAAATAAATTGATTTCAGTCAATGAAAGTGAAAATAATCATATCTTTATGAATTAGGTGAGAAAACTCAATTTGCATTGACTTTGTACACAAAATCACGTTTTTGAGCTATTTTCGGTCTGACGGATATTTTTGAAAATCGTGCAGCGTCGTAATGGTCCGACCGATTTTTGCGAAAATGGTTTCAAAAGATGCGCAAGACTTGAAAGTAAAAAGTCAGCAAGCGGCGCGATCAGAAAATTTCGTGCGGCGGAGTGGTCGCGGAAAATGTCGAGGGGGGGGGCCATGATGGCCCCCCCCCAGTCTGATTAGGGTTAAAGAACAATATAAAACAAAACACCTCAGTCGCGTTTCCTATATATAGGGGTAGGACTGAGGGGGGCTTGATCGGCCTGGAAAACAAAAAGGGGCCCCAAAATGAGAAAAGATGACAAAAATGGGCATCACGGGGGTTGACAAAACTTTTTGGAAAAAGGTCCACGTGAAGGGTTGGGAGAATGTCCAAGATAAAGCCAGGGTCCCAAAAAGTAAAAGCAGGGACAAACATATTCAAGAAATTAAAGTCAGAGCAAAATCATGTCGCTATAGCGGCAAAAAAATATTCCACCTTTATGACGGACAGTATATAATGTTCTGTATTGTTTTATCCGAAATTTCATTTTACTTTTCAAGATAAAGTTTTCTTCATAACTTTCCCTGAGTTGAATTGATGGAAATATTTTATTGCATCTCTGCATTTAATATGCATAAAGCATTATGCATTGTGCATAAAGTGATATTTTGTGTGAATTTCAACCTTTAATGAATATATTTTTCTATACTGATAACCTACTAAAAATCTTTGATTCGTATTTATATCAGGTGGGATACTGATTATACAATATCAGTATAGATGCAATAGCATATAACTTAGGCAAAGTATAGATGTTGCCAAACATTAACATGACTTGCAAACGAAACTACATAGGATCACACACTATAGTATTAGGTGCGTGTAACAATTTTGATTGGCCAAGCCTTTGTGTGTCGGAGCCCATATGAGGGCGTGGTGGTGGGAGCGGCGTCGGCGCGGCGTCAGTGAACGGAGGCGCGCATGATCGCTTGTTTTTTTTTGTTTTTTTTTGTGTGTGTTTTTTTTCCCCCACTTTTTCTCTCCTAGAAATTTGCTCCTAGTTGGCTAATTTGGTTTCAAAGTGACAACGCGTGCGAAAATTAGTGTTCTAAATTTCCTAATAAATGGTTTCTTAAAAATTTGTTATCCAAGATCCCCGGGCCAAGATCTCCATGTAGGCCTAGATCTAACGTTAGGCCTAACCATGGATACTACTAACTTAGAATTAGATCTCTATGCCATAATTGCGTCTTGAGGCCTTGGCTTGCCTTATTAAACATTTATTTTTGTTGTTATGAACATATTAACACCCCTCCCCCTCCCCCTCCCATCCGATTCTCAAAATCGGATTTAAAAAAAAATTAAATGGGCTCTAGTCTAGGCCTACTCAGGGCTGTTGACAGAATGGTCTATTCTTGGAGGAAGAAGAGAAGGTCTATTTCACAGACTACGGGTGCTACTACACACGCGTTATGTTTGTTATTGTAAATACAAACTACCACGTGGCAAGAAAATGCTCATTCATTCTCCATACGGTGTGTGTGTGTGTGTGTGTGTGTGTGTGTGTGTGTGTGTGTGTGTGTGTGTGTGACCGGTACGCCGCGCCGCGCCGCGATATGCAAAAACGTGTACTAGTATTCGATTTCGACTTTCAAAGCTAAGCTAGCTAGCTGAATCAGTGACCGCAACATTGCATTGCATTGCTTGCAGCACATCGGTTTCTCTTTTTTCAATCGTCCATTTTATTTCTCATCAATATCATAATTATCTACTTCATCAATAGTTATCCAGAGAAACGTATGATTCTACAGTTCGTCATCAAGAAAACGGTAACATTTGTAAGACATCTTCATCTTGTCTGCAAATCTAGTTTCAGTTTCACAGCGCATCCGGGAAGATTCGTTGAGGCTGAACTCCATTGACTGCCTGCCTGACTTCGCTGCAGAATTGTGCCACTGCTTGTCTGGTTGGATATTACTGCAAAAGGCGAGTTTGAAGGTGAGATTAGAACTTCTACATATTATGCTTGTGCAATGTAGGACCTTCTTGATAAGGCATTAAGTTGGACTAATTGTGGTCTAAGTTAGATCTGGGGTAGCCATATGTATTTATTTATTTATTTATTATTTCTTCAGGGTAGCCCATTCAACAAAAGTTGATCTTCCAATGGAAGATCCATGGGGCCCTGCAAACACAAATACAATTATAGAGGGTCTAGATCTATACAATTTAAAAAATAATTACAAGAAAATATATCATTCAACAAAGTAAAATATAACAAAACTGAAAATGTCATTTGATAAGATAAAATAGATAAAATAGATAGATAACGAGTAAATCAATTGAATGAAAAGGTGCACTGAGTCTGTACAAATACCGATTAAATGCATAGACATAAAAGGAAGAGTGAGTAGGAAGAATTGAGGGTAGTATTAGTAACAAAAGAAGATATTGTGGATATTGATTCGGTACTTACTTTGGAATAAAGTATATTTCTTAAGTGATAGTTTGAAATTTTTAGATTGTTTATTCGTCTGATGTTTAAAGGAAGTTTATTCCATAGCACTACACCATCATAGCATAGTGCATTCTTGAAATATTCTGTAAATTTTGATTTGCACTTTGTCGAGTATTGATATTATGAGTTGTTGAAACCTCTTTAAAAAAAGCCTTTGTAGTGATCAGCTGACAAATCATTTATACATTTATAAACAAAAATACATCTAAAATAATTAACACGTTCCTTAAAAGTCATCCATTTCAAGCGATTAAATAATTCTTTAGATGGAGTATACATATTGCAGTTCAAAATCATTCTGGCAGCACTCTTTTGTAATTTCGTTATTTTTTCAGTATGTAGGCCTAGATCAGAATAGATTTTTGTTTTGTTTGTCATCATTCATGGTCATGTTATCCAGTTAACAATTGGCCGTTTTCTGAACATTCTAAAATTAAAAACCTTCTAGATCTAGGAAGAGGAGGATGAAGAAAAGAAGAAGATGATGATCAACTAGAACTGCAATCGTTGACATGAACGATGTGCGTGCATTGACGCCTTGACTAAAGGATTTCAATGATTATTAAAATGTAAGCATATATTTTGAAATATATTGGGAAGCGGACGTAAGCTTTACATAATATACAATATCTGTGTGTAAAACGAATACGCTTTGTGTACTACAGTGCAATTTTGAAAACTTGGCTGTCAATATTATCTGGCGTGCACATGGCTCTGTCAAATTTGCAATTATTAGGCAAGCGGGTATAATGGCTCCTACTAAAATGTGATTTACTCGAAATTTTCTGTGACAACCTATATTATATTTGGTATCAATGGAAAGGCAATTTCAATGCGGTCATTGTGATGTCAATTTCAGAAGCAAATATTGAACGACAATGACGTAATGCTTTGTTACGTAATCCATTGAAAATTCGCTATTTCTTGTCCATAACTTTTTGATAACGTCATCAAATTTTACAAAAATTGGCAGATAATTGTGAAATGTATTGATACATATGCCTGCCAAGTTTCAAGTCCCTAGATTGAATATTCGCTCTTTTAAGGGAAGTTAAACTTGTTTTCCTGGTATCGATAATTTTTTATTTTGTACAACATTTTTGAGCAATTTGGTCAATGAATCGATATATTTTTCTTTACATTGCTGGAAAGTACATAGTCTGAACTACCTAAATCCAAAAAAGGGTACGGTTTTAACAAGGCACAACGCAGATGCAGCCTCTTGGATTTTAGCCAAATTTTGAAACTTTAGAGGGCGCTATTTTCTTTTTTTATTTATTTATTGGAGCGTAAAACATGTGGAGTGTGTGCACATTCATTAGAATAACATGCCCTGAAAATTTGAAGCAAAATGAAATTGATTTAAGAAAGTTATAGCCATTTTTGCGTGTTTTTAGTCACAATTTTTCATTTCATAACGGAGTTGATTTTTGAAATTACTTAAAAATATGAAGATGGTTTTGAAATAAAAAGTTGTTGGATGCATTTGAAAGGTGAATTCATGGACTATATATTGAATTTTGTTAGAAGTTTGTAGCATCTAGGATGATGGAGATATTGAAGTTGGAAGAATTGCTTTCACATGACCAAAAATTGACAAAATGGCCGATGGACGGTCACGGATGAGTGATTTTGGAAATTGAAATGTCAGGGGATCAAGAGTAGATCATGGATGACATGTCTACGAAGTTTGAACGAATTTGGACAAGTAGTTTGACCTTGACAGGTATAACAAAGATCATGTGTTAAATGAATGGCTTTTTTGGCGGAAAAAGAAGAAAAAGAAGAAGAAGAAGAAGATGGCGGAATAGGAATATTGAACGATAACATGGCATTGTCGCTGGAGCGTCAATGCAAAGATGCCTGAGCTAAGAAAAAAAAAGAAAGATATTCAAGGAATCAATGGAGTGATAGCTTCTCTCCTCCGGTGGACGTGGGTGTATACCTGTTGCATAACAATTGTGGCATAATCGTGATCGAGGAAACCACCATTCACTTTGTACAGCAGCGCTTCATTCAGTCACTCGCATTGGTTTCCTCTTTCCACCCCCATTCACTTGTGTACAAGCAATTGAGCGACTGGTTTCCGAAACGACGATAAGGCCACAATTGTTGATAATTAGGCTTCAGGAGGCAATGAAGTTGTTGGCAGAACTAACACACTTTCACTTTGATTTGCATAAATAAACATGTTATACAGTCAGTGTTTACATTTTTAAGTGTTCAACCTGATTTCCTCTTCCATGTCCCAAATAATAATGAAAATCTGATTATTATTTTATTTTTTTTATAGCAGACACACCTTCCAACTACAATGGTACCTACATGTACATGTATAGTTGATTTGTGTAGAATTATTGAAAATTCTGCCCAACTACTACATGTAGATATCAGGGTCCACAGAGCCAGGATGGGTTTCAGCCCCCTCCCCTCTTCTTCAGTACATGTGTGACTAAACATCAGAGTTGCCATAAGATTTTGCTTCTCATGATGGCAAAGTTAATAACTGATAACAAGTTTGAAAATAGCAAGAATTGTTCATTACAGGCTATATAAGTGTATGTTGATGCATCATTTTTTAAGGAAATCCATTTGATGAGGTGGATAGCACCCCCCCCCCCCACCATTCAAAACCTTCATATTTAATATAAAGATTATTAGCTGGCAGTTCTTTTAAAGGGATTGACTTCCAGAGTGTTGTAAGAGGATCAAGATTTGACATTAAATTAAAAAATAAGTCATTTTGAAATGCTTGTTTGGATTTGAATATTTCCAGTCTCCTAAAATCTTTCAGATTCCATTAATTCCATCTGCAAACAGTATCAAGCACCCTTGTAACATAATCTTTCTTCCTCATTGTACATACACATAATTCAGCCCTAAACAGTGCAAAACATTGTATAGTCAAATTTCAAGAAGTGAAATGCCCCCCCCCACGACCCTTATAAATCTGTATAATGTGCATATTGTAAATGATACAATGTATAACCTGACAGCTATAAAGGATCATGTAAAAGGATTAATTTCAAGAACATTTAAAGAGGATATAAAATTTACTTCAAGAGTCAATTCAATAATAAGGATTTAAACATTTCCGGTCCCCATCTTTTAATCTCATCATTTCTGCAAACAGCTTCAACTATCCTGAGAACATAATCTTGATTTACTGTACATTAAGGATTTTTCTTGTCAGGTAATAAAGGTTACATACTTTTGTTTATGAGAGCCCTTTAAATTGTATTTTTCTATTGGAAAAGCAAAGAAAAAGCAGTTTGTAGAGCTCTTTTAGTGCTTACAATCTTATTTCCAAATATTTCCAGAGTTGAAACACTCTGACATCCAACTGAGGTGAAAGGATTGGCTTGAAGAACATACGATGATCATGATTCTATTCTGTCAAGAGTCATTTTAAAAAGGGGGGATTTGGACATTTCCGGTCTTCTTTATCTCTTTCAAATTCTCATAATTTCATCCACAAACTGCCTCAAACATCAGACTTACAACATGATTCTCATTTTTAAAAGTCTTTCCTCTTTTATTGTTTGTTTGATGACAGGCTGTCAGGATTTTTAACCATATTCTTGAGTAAACATGGTGACACCTGTATTTTACTGCCTTGAAATATTTTTTATTTTACATCATCTGCTGATTGGCATTGATTTGCAACATTTTATATAGAGTTACACTCTAATAATTGACTGGCTTTCGGCAGATGAAATGATGTACTAAATAAAGTTCAGTAGTTCAATGAATGATGGTAGGCTTAACCGCTTTAAAATTACCAATAGTATGAGACCTGCATTGTATGTTTACTTTGAAGCAATAACATTTCAGTTTTTAGGAGAGTTTAAAATTGTGTTGAGTTATGGCCAATTTGAATGTCATAAAAAATACTTTTTCTACTTCAAAAGTTTGTAATGGTTAAAGTTTTATAGGTTTTGAATCCTTCACATGAAAAGGACTTCCATTTCTATCTAGGGTAAAAGTCAAGGTCTCATAAATTCTATAAAAAAAGTAGTTGTACGTGTTGTAATCCTTTTTCAAAATCATATTCATTTTGAGTATTGGAAATATTTAGTTTAGATGGTACATGTATGAAGTAATAAATTCACCACATCAAGCTTAGGAATTTGATTGATATAATTATGACAATACATTTCATTATTTCAAAAATGAAGAATAGAATTCCAGCAAATGAACTATGTTTCAGAATTTTGGTCTAGATGCAAAACTCCTGCCACAGCCCTGACGTTCTTCAGGGGCATGCATGTGTCACGCCCTGGATTGCATCATCAATGCCTTGTTTTGACTGCGCTGTTGACCTTCATGAGAAAGTCAACATTTCCTTTCGCTAGAGTAGGAAGTCAACATTACCTTTTAATACACTCGAAAGCTAGCATTGCCAAGATCATTGTCTGTGACTGGATGTGCGATGAAGGACAGTTGAGTGATTGTTTAGTATACTTGTAGAAAGTGAGTTTCCTTTTTCCAGGAAAAATATGATTGTTGCCTTGACCACGGAGAAGAAAATTGACCTGGAAGTGTAACATTGACATCCTTTCGATTGACCTTTCCAGGGCTGTTAAAAGAGCTCTAGAAAAGCATTAGAAGTGCTCTGATAAAAGAAACGATAAAGTTGAGGAACTCTCACTTTTTTGAAAATCATAATGATTGAAGGTGGAAGCAATTTATCATCATGTCCTCTGTCAAAAGTCTTCTGCTGATTTTGTTGATGTCCTGACACCGAGAAGTTTATTTTACCATAGGGATTATGATTGATACGAGATGTATACCCCGTTTACACTGTGACTTCGGTCGCTGTTTTGACACGGCAATTTTATGCCATCTAAATGGGATCAGTGTGGTCGTGACCCGGGTTCAAGACACCTTTTCTGCTCTGCCAAAATCGTAGGATTCGATCCGGGAGGCGGGTTCGACATGGCAATTTTAATGTGAGTATTTAACAGAAAGCCGTGTCGAAGTCGATGACCTTGGGGTCAGATTTGGAATTTGGCTAATATATGATACATCACAACACACATTAATGATGTCCCTTTACTTTTGGTCATGATCTGGGAGCCGTGTTGAACTCACTTTTTTTGTTGTGTATAAACACGATCACAGTTTCACTCTTTGCAGTGTCGAACCCTTCCTGAGGATTCGACACGAGAGCTGAGTCACACTGTAAACGCGGTACTACATACCCATGAATTACTTTTTTGAATGGATGAGGATAAAACGACAAATCAAAGACAACTACATATACATGTAGGCTGCATGGAATCGGACTATTTAGTACAGTAGTGTACATTAATTCATCGGTTATTGTAGGCCCTACTTTCTTTGGAGAAAAAAAAATCTCCCCTATACTATAAATACAATTTTTAAAATTCATTATTCTATATTAGCATCATAATATTCACAACAAAGAAAGCATCAGCCGCACCCTTTTTGTGGTTTGTGGTTATCTTTCTGATTCAGTTTGGTTGCTGCGTTGCTTTTATTATCTCCGCTGGTCCTTTGTATTTCCACCTTTGAATTGAAAAGGAAGTTATTTGAACTTTTTCTATCCATGAATGAACACAGGTAGACAGGTAGGCCTCCAGGTACAGTTGTAGTCTACAGGACTAGACCTACATGTTATTAAAATATAATTGACAATTTCAAGTGCTGCAAGTACATCTAGGCTTCAGAATTTTTCAAAATACTTGAGTTATAGGATTGTATTTTTATGCCTCTGCGACGAAGTCTCGCCGGAGGCATTATGTTTTCGGGTTGTCCGTCCGTCCGTACGTACGTACGTACGTCTGTACGTCCGTCCCACTTTCGTTCTCACGATAACTTAAGAACCGTTTGACGGATCATCTTCATTCTTGTTACATGTATACATACTGGGGTGACAATGATCTGATTAGATTTAGGGGTCACAAGGTCAAAGGTCAAAGGTCACAGAGGTCAATAAATAGGTGAAAATAGCTCGTTCTCACAATAACTCAAGAACCGTTTCACTAATCATCTTTATACATGGTAAATGTGTGCATACTGGGGTGAAAATGATCTGATAAGATTTTGGTGTCATGAGGTCAAAGGTCAAAGGTCAGAGAGGTCAATAAATAGGTGAAAATATCTCGTTCTCACAATAACTCAAGATCCGTTTCACTAATCATCTTCATACATGGTAAATGTGTGCATACTGGGGTAACAATGATCTGATAAGATTTTGGTGTCATGAGGTCAAAGTTCAAAGGTCAGAGAGGTCAATGAATAGGTGAAAATAGCTTGATTCTCACAATAACTCAAGAACCGTGTCACTAATCATCTTCATACTTGGTAAATGTATGCATACTGGGATGACAATGATCTGATAAGATTTTGGGGTCATGAGGTCAAAGGTCAAAGGTCACAGAGATCAATAAATAGGTGAAAATAGCTCATCTCATGATAACTCAAGAACTGTTTCATGGATTATCTTCATACTTAGTACATGTGTGCATACATCAGTGGCACTGATCTGATTAGATTGACACTTTTTACAAGGTCAAAGGTCAAGGTCAAAGACATATTTGTATACATGAACATGAAAATAGAACAGATGAATGTTTCATATATTTCTGATCTGGCAATGGCGGAGGCATACATTTCGACCGTGCGCGGTCGAGGATTCATCTAGTTTTGTATGCTTTGGGGATTTTTTTAGCCCATGAGAGAACATACTTGTTGGACATTTTAAATCCAAGTTCAGCAGCAGACATGTACATGTATGGTACATCTAAAAATGAAAGGGGAGGGTGCACGCCAGGCAAGAATTGTGTAGGGCTCTTGCCAAGGGGGCCTGATATTTGTATTTTTTTTAAAGGGGGGGGGGTACAGAGTTTAAATTTGGATGCCCATATAGTATAGGCTACTGGGTGCCTGGGAGTGTCGTGTATCTCGAGTATTAAATGCATTCTGGCTTACCCAATGCACCAACCAAGGGAGATGCACCAATGATGCCAAGTCAAGAATGTCTGCAGCGAGAGATGCCCTGTATGAACTGCATTTATCATTTTGTACCTTTGACTGATTACTGCCTCCATCCCAGTCAAAATACCAGACAGACATTGTTATTGTTACTGATTTATGTAGGCCTACATTAGGCCTATGTCTTGTAAATCCATATTTACAATAGTATATGTTTGGAATTGAGCCTAAATGGATTCAAATCCAAATTTGTGTTAAAATGGGTTTCTAATTGTTTGTTCTTCATTTCATCAATTATGTGATCAATAATGTTGTACATCATGCCGTATGGCACGAATAACCTAAGAATATATCAGAGTAGTGATAGAAATTAGGCTTTGAAACTGAAACATAGGATGGTTGATCCTCCTCCAATCTCCCTGACTGAAATGATCAAACACAAGTACTTGAAGCTAAAAAATTCAATCACTTAGTTTGTAAGTAATTTAATGTACACACATATGTACCTGGCTAGGCTGTGTGCTCAAAAATGAAAATCCGGTATTAACCGGTCGCTTCGCTCAACATAGCATGCTGTTCCCATTGAGCCAGATCGAAAAGGAAAGGAGTATAATGTGTCTGGTCTGAATACCTACCGAGTTCACACTCTGGTCAGCAAATACCCTCCCAACCAATCAGAACCCTTCTAGACCAAAACATTGCCATCCCTACTACACTGTCAGCTTTCAATAGTGATGCAATTGCAAATGGGCTAGTCTGGGATTCTAGACCCATTTTATAATTTTCGTCCATGGTATGTTGTATTGGGACTGGAGGGTTATCTAGCTAGAGAGAGAGAGACAGAGAGATCAACTGGAAGAAATGTACATGAGATGAACATTAAACACTAATGTCTGGTATGCGGTATGAAGTCATTAGGACTGTTCGAAAAGCCATTTGTCTTCCTAACAGCTGCAACAATGATGATGAATAAAACCAATTCAATTTCAATGAACTTTTGTACTTTTTGTAGTTGTACCTTGAGCTTGATTTTCTGTATCTGAACACTGTACTTGCTACATGTCCGAACAGTAGGCTACAATTATGTCCATATGCTAGCATAATAATTCAATGTTTCAAAATGAATTAACAATTTAATTACATTCTATTTCAGATGAGGATGCAGATTCATGAGTAATTTGTAGTTGTTGCTATATTCAGGCAAGCTTACAATTTGTTTATAAAATTAAATAAAAGATGAGGTTGCTCATGTGATTTGAGTGTTTGTTTCCAGAGGTTTCTTGAGCATAAGGCTACATTTAGACTTAGCGTGCACGTGCGTGACTTGGCGGTTTTGCTGAACTATATAAGCACATTGGCCAGTAGAGGAGAAGTAGTTCAAACGTCAAACCCACTTGCTGTGTACTCAGATGCTGTTTGCTATTCTTATAGATAGTAGGCATTTGTAGAGAACATGTGACTGCAGCAGTCTTTGGGAAATTGATCATTTGGAATAGTGTTGAACATCTGTTTTGGCAGGGTGATATATCTCAAAATTTCAAGTTACAGATCATTTGTGTGGATAGAGATTGTGTTGGTTTTTTTTAACCGGTTGGAAATGGTAACTTTTTTTAAATTTTTTTAGTTGCATTTTTTCAAAAAGCTTTTGTACGTATTCATCTCTGCCTTTGGTTTCAACTTGATTGTATGTTCACAGGAGAGATTCATCCCATTTCCAATTATTTATTTGCTCTTGACTATCAAACATTTGTTAGATGAAAATATGCTAGGGAGCGAGAGCGTGATCAATTTCAGAGACGGGGGAAACGTAAACAAAATCTCCTGTGTTTAACAATCCGTCGTATTTTCTTCTATTCCTTATTCCAGGTTGTGAGAAATTGATCTGTCCACAGTCTAGTAACAGCCCAGGGCATTAATCTCGCAGATTACCTTTTTGTGGATGGTTCTACATATACTATCGCCATGGAGATGAAAGAGAAGAAAGCAATGAACGGAGATGCGGAGAAAGTTCCTGCAGACGATACCGTCAGCAATGAGAAAGTAGGACTCAAACAAGAGGTAAAAGAAATTGGAAAGATGCTCAGTGCTTACAGGAAAAATTTAGTTTGTTTGCTTTTTGTAGTTACATTATTGGTAATCTTGGGTTCTATGGTAGTCTGCTAGATTAATCACAATAACAATAATTGAAGACTACTTATAATTTGTTTTATTTAACTTACTTTATTACTTTATTTAATTTACTTTATTATTATCATAATTTTTTTGGTAAAAATTGTTGCAACACATTAATTTCTTAATCACTCTGAATTCCATTAAATTTAGATATGTGCAAGACAAATAATTCAGAAATGCTATAAACTGGTTTCATTTCATATGAAAATAATTATTGTCACTCTAAAATATTATTTTCACTGACAATTGTTTAAAAGTGTTATCCATCCATATGACAGGTTGGCTTGTTGAGCGGTGTAGCACTGATCGTGGGATCCATGATAGGCTCAGGGATCTTTGTATCACCGAAAGGAATTCTTAGAGAGACACAGAGTGTTGGTATGAGTATGATCATCTGGCTTCTATGTGCTGTACTTGCCATGACAGGTAAGTCTCTCACAAGGGATATTCTAGTGGAGTTTATAGCGATCACAAGAAAAAAGGAAGATAGACAATTACATCTACCAAAATGTAGAACTACACAAGTTTAAGTTTCACTCTCTTTTCTGGGTAGTGAATTATGGAAAAGGTTGGAATAGAAAATGGAAAACTACGTCTACCAAAATGTAGGACTACGCGAGGTCAATTTTCACTCTTGTTTCGTGGGTAGTGAATTTTGGAAATGCTAACCCCATCAATATTAGTCAAAGCAGGTCGAGGAACATTTTCAGGAATTCTCTCGCAACCCATTTGTTAGTTAACAATGAATGAGGGAAACTTTTCAAATTGCTATCATTGAAATGCATGTTTTTACAATTTTGATGTTATTTGTATCACATGCCGAACATGCTTACCTCAATGACATTTGGGGTCCGATGCCAACATTCATCTTCTCTTGGATCTTCATTTCTATAGGATCCATTGGATGCATAAAATCTTGGTCAGCTCTAAAATCCTTGGCTCTCCATTTATTTAATTATCTCTTACATGCTCCACATTAGGTGCCCTGTCGTATGCTGAACTCGGGACCATCATCCACAAGTCTGGTGCCGAGCACGCCTACCTCAATGACATCTGGGGTCCGATGCCAGCATTCATCTTCTCTTGGACATACACCCTGGTCATCAAACCCTCTATCATCTCCATCGTGTCCCTCATCACAGGGACGTACGTAGTCGAGTCTGTCATGACCACATGTGAAGGGAATGAGCAGGTTATGCTGATGAAAATATTTGCCGCCCTATCAATAGGTTAGTAATATAAATTAGGCTAATTGATTAAAGCTTAAATAGATACCTGACACAAAGAAGGCCTTAAATGCTGTATCAGGACAATTACCCACCCCCCCCCCATCCCCAGACAATTACCCTAGAAAAAGGGTTAGGTGTAGAGTTAGGGAGTAGATTCTTGATGAGAGGTAGTTGCCCGGAGGGGGGGGGGGGATTATCGAGGGGGTAGTTTTCCAAGAACCCTTAAATGCTTTATGGGGCACTACAATGTATATATACGTTTCTATGGTTGTGTTCAAGTGATTTCTTGTATAGTTATAGGTAGTGATCTTAATTAATTTTTAGGAATATTAATCATACATTAAAAAAAATTTTCTTTTGACATGAAATTTTCACTTGAATAGTATTAATATTACAGCAACATTGATGATGCAGAGCTGCCAACCAGTAGGATTTTATCCTATTTTGTAGGATTTTTTCATAATAATAGGACGGTAGGATTTATCTCAACAAAATAGAATTTTTCTGAATTCTGACTATGTGTGTTACGTGTGCTGTATTATACATATATTATACACTGTCTTTTGATTGTGTGTATATGTGTGTTTTTTAGTAGAACACAATCTGTCATTTTCATCAGCAGACCATCTATAACTGAAACTGGAATCATATTTGTGGCATATTTCCTGATAGCAAAATAGCAAAGGAATTTGCATTAAAACAGACTAAGTCAATAGTAATAGCATGGACACTTGGAAAAGAAGCTAAAACAGGTAATGCACATGAATGTAAACTGTAAAGTTAGTGGTTATACTGGTGTGCTAGATTCCATGCTAAAATTTTGCATGTGACGTACATGCGGCAAATTTGGATTTTTGTGTTGAAAATAGGATTTTTCAGAGAAAGTAGTAGGATTTTTGGTGCAATTAGGTTGGCAGTTCTGATGATGTGAATATTTATGTCAAGTCAGCGGCAAATGATTTCCGAGATTATAAGCTCTAAATAATCTTTTTCTGTTTGCTTTTTCACCTAAATTCTAGGTCTAATTTGCTTCATCAACTGCTACAGTGTAAAGTGGGCTAATGCAGTACAAGTTATATTCACTGCGGCAAAGCTGCTTGCATTGGTCATCATTGTCATTATAGGTTTCATCAAACTTTTCCAAGGTAAGCTCAGTTTCTCCAAGATATTTTCAAATTGCAATTTTGTCATTAAGTTGTTTTGATTAATCATATTCTTTCTATTTTGCACAAACTGTACCGTCCATCTTTTGTGGGTGAAATAAAGCCCTCACCAAACATTTGCAGCACCAACTGTATTATAATTTGCATGAGATTCCCATAAAATGCATTCCTCTTTTGAAAGTTGTTGCGTTTTTTATTACTTTTTGATAAGGGCATATTTGGGAGACAGACACAGAATTCCTTGTCAATTTACATTTGTTTTGTTTTTTCCTTACTTCATTCATGACAATTTCTCAACTACATATTTTGCACTTTATTATTTATCATTTTGAACAGAAACAAAATTCAATGTAAATTTGCCATCCAGCAAATTCCATGCTGTGTAAAATATGAGTGGTATGATTTGTGTGTCTCTGTGTTCAGACACTGAACTATATATATATTCCATGGACCAAGGCCTACTAGATCAGGCAGATGTTCTTTATAGGCTACGTCACAATTAATAGGTGTGAAGTGAGACACTTTATGTTATTATAAAACAATCATCACTTAAAACTGAATGAATTTACCATGATTGACCTGACCTTGAGATATCTTGTTCATATTTTTTTGTTTACATTTTGGCAATAATATTAATATTTGGATTTACTTGACACCTTTTTTTAGATGATATAATTAGAAGAGATATCTGTGTTGATCTATTTTTCAAGAAATATTTTCTCCATTTTTAAAAAGGCTTTTTTGTAAAATTCAAAGAAAAAATATAAATATCATAATAAACATTTGATTTAATTATATTTACAAAAAAAGATAAGTTGGTTTGTTAAAATGCCACAGAAATCCTGCTTAAATTTTCTGGAGATGAGGATTTTTTTTAAAAATCTAGTTAAAACTGTTCAATAAGGTTTATATTGGTAATATTGACAGGAAGTTTAAATATTTTTGTTTGAAAAGTCTGTGAATAAAAAAATCAAATTAATTTGTGTACAGCTCTGTGTAGAACACATAGAATTTCAACATGAGGCACCCAACATAAGTGAGATACTGAGTCCTGTTTATTCATGAACGTATAAGTGGACCAGATGTAGGCCAAGGTTTTTGGTATAGATGGCTACAGGTAAATGTAAACCATTCAGTTTTTTAAAACTCCCTTGCCAGTGACCCATAGAGTGCCAAGTAAAGATTTTTGGAGTTAATTGTTGTGCTCAGCTATCAGCATTTAAAAAAAAAAAACTTCAGAGGCCTTTTAATCTTTATTATAATAGTAGAGAGGATAGAAAGAAGGTCATTATCATTGTGGATTGTCTTGTGCACGTGTGGGCATTGGCCATTTGACAGAAAACGGAAATTCATTATCCAAAGTAGACATCACTATGTAAACAGCGCATCAAATATAGTGCTTAATTTTATCAATTGATAAATATGCTATTATTTAAATGCCCGTTTATGCAATTAGACGTCATATGCCGTATTGACACAAGATCATATCTAGTGTATTCAATAAATAGATGCATCTGTGTTGGGTCGCAGCTGAATCTAATTACAAGACCTTGTGATTAGACGGATCATCATGCTATGCTTCCCCTTCCCCCCGCCTTTGCTCCGACTCTGTTTACATTACAATTGAGCTGTTTACACAAGGTGTCCAAATACCATTGTGACGTAGGCGATCGGTATGTACGACAGCAGTGAAAATATGATTGTAGGTCAATCAGGTATATGTTACAGCATAAATATAATTGTATTAAGTAATAGCCCTGCATAGAAAGTGAATGGGTGGGACTGTTCTGATCATTGTGTCGCATATCATTGATGTGTGACGGTCTTTGAAAAGGATGTCCGGAAGTTGGGGTTTAAGAAAGAATGAAATAGAGGAGTCTTGTTGTGGTCAATGTTATTGATCAAGGTATTGAGGTTGTTTGTATAGAATAGCAATTTAATAAAAATATCCTGCTATTTATATAGTAAATCATCCATTTAGTATACATATTCCTCTGTAGAGGGATTTTGAATGGAAAATTGAATTAAATATACGTGTTCCTCAATAGAGGGATATTGAATAGAAAATTGAATAATAAAGAAAGCAAAGAAAGAAAATATGCACAATCTTTGGGAAATATTTAGCTAGAACATGAAGAAAACGGATTAAATGACCTAATACTTGATTTGAGAAACTCTAAAAGATTTGTGTGTATAAGTATTGAGTATTCTGTAAAGATTGTATGGTTTTGTATTGCTGTAAATGATATTCAGATGAGGAAACAATGCTTTCACGAATCATGTTTTTAAGACACCTTTACAAAATCCAAAAGACGTCTGAAGAGGAAATCCTGAATAAGTGGAAGTTGGAGCAATTACTGAACTATCTGAAGGAAACATTGAAGAAATATGTACCAAAAAGAGCATTAGGGCTATTCCACGGTTACTCACGTTACATTTGGAGACACATTGACTCATACTTGGAGCTGTAACTCCATTATTATTGATAGGAACTAAACATCTTTTTATCTCAACAAAGTACACAGTCTGACTATCCTTTGTATAAAAACAAAACTTGATAAATTTCATTATGCTCCTGGCAAATCTTTAAAATGTGTTGGTTACGCACGTAACATGATTTGGACATGCATAAAATGAAAAGTCGACATAAGTGAAAAGTGTCCTCATACAAGGCTTTTATGAAAGTTGATTATATCCATTTCAAAGAAGTCTATTAGGGCGACAAACTTTGTATATCATTAAAAAAGTAAAGAACACATGGTTTTTACTAGGGGTGCAGATAAAGTGGTTACTCACGTAACGGTTACTCACATTACATTTTGTCCAGTGAACTTCCAGAGGTCTTTTCACCCCTTGTAATCGCATAATATCTCAAGTGGCTTCTGAAATATGGAAATGTGTTTATCCTTGGCCTTTTTGTGAAATTTGTGAGAAGAAATATTAAACGAGTCTTGTGTAATTTGCATTTTAGTGAAATTTGTTGTCCCCAGTCCCACACGTGCAATTTTAATGATGGTCTGAGATCTAGCAGAAGTCATTGAAAATGATTATTTTTTTTCAATTGAATATGAATAACCTATGTCATTTATGAAAATCTGTGGCATTAGATTGGTGATAAATCGAATAATCAAGTCAAGAGACACACTTCTTTTTTTTTTTCAATGTCCACTAACCCGTGGAATTGCCCATTACCTGATGGGACTTCTTTAGACTCGGTATAGCTGTAAGATTGAATATTATTAACAAGAGAAAAGGGGGCACGATATTAGACATCCTCATCCTCATCCTTGCTTTGAAAAATAAATTTTGTTTTTTATCATCATCATTTTCAAATTCTGGCATTTATGTCGTCCCTTCAGGCAGTATTAGCTTTTCAGTCAAGCTCAAATTTGAACTCTTGAGATATTATAATGGTACTTTGCCGTAGCCAAGCATATCGTGAGGAAGCATCGAGTGTGTGAGGCCATGGGCAAGGAAAGCTACAGACAAAAACAGCAGGATTCTATGAACTTTGTTTCCTCTTCTGCTTCGCATCATCATTGTATGTCTGCCTTCTGAGTCTCTTTAAATCTAACCCCCCCCCCCTCTCTCTAGCTCTCTCCTATCACAAAGCTCTCCTCCCCCACCTACATGTTTCTTGGTTTGACGAGGTTGCTTCTCCCACCTCGCTCGCTCTCTCTCTCTCTCTCTTCTCTCTCTCTCTCTCTCTCTCTCTCTCCCCTCTCCCCCTCTCACTCTCTATGTTGTCCTGTATCTCTTTTACTATCTTTCTCCTATCTCCTGGAGTATCCTCCCAAACTATCTTTGTATTATACTGTTACTTCGCTCTGATCTGTCGCAAACTGTCCTCCCTATATATTTTCGTTTGATGATGTTACTCCGCCCTTGTTTACTGTCTCTGACTTTGTATTCCTTACTTTGTCTCTTTCTTATGTATGAGACTGTCCTCCAGCAGCAGTAGAAGCAGGATTTTAAAATGGTCAGGGGGCTCGAGTTGCAACCCAAAATTGGGGGGGGGGGGAAAGGGGCTATCTATCTGCCACTGTCCCGACCTTTCTCTATGACCATGGAGCTCTGTTTGAAGTTCCTTGCTGTGGTTCTCGGACAACCACCCCCTGGAAAATTACCCCTAGACAATTATCCCCGACAATCCCCCCTCCCCGCCAAAACGCTACATCTAACCCGATTTCTGGGGGTAGTTGTATGGGGTAATTGTCCAGGTGGTAGTTGCCCTGGTACACCTTGCTATAATTGTTTTTCTCACATCCTGTTTCTCTCTCTCTCTCTCTCTCTCTCTCTCTCTCTCTTGTCCTTTCTCCCTGAGTCTTTTTATTAGTGTTAATATTTTTACAACCACGCCCCACATTCACTCTCCTAAATTTGAAGGCAAACGAAGGCAAACCTAAGATTATATCCTGTCAATAGACAAAATGCTAATCACCCTCTTATCACAGACAATACAACATACTCCTCGAATAATGACTTGGTACTGAATCATCTACAAGTGTGCTCCAACCTACGCTTTGCCTCAAGGTTGTCTGGAAGTGTGTAACCAGACCTACATCTAGTACATGCTGGTAGGGTTTGCAGATAAGTGCAGAGATGAAAACTAATATTGATATTTTGTTCTTATAGAGCTGATAAAATCTACTTTCGTTATGATTAACATTAGTAAAATAGGATGTTGTTATAATGAGGCAATAGATTTTTCATATAAAATCAATCCATCAGACCCTAATTTATATACTGTAGTGACTTTTAAAATAATGTGCCATTCCTTTCTTTATAATGAATAGAATAAGAAATAAAATCACTTGCCGGTGTACATGTTAAAATAATCAGTGGCACCCTAGATAATGTCTCTAATGTATCTGCATGACATTATTTTTAGACACGTCTAGTTGTTGGCGAGACAGCCATGGCAATCACTTGTAAACGACTACTGCCTTTTCATCACATTGTACGTGCAGTGATTTTGACCTTAAGAAATGATTGTTAGAACCAGCAGCCTTGACAATACAACTTCACACTCTATTACTCTATAGATGCAGTGGGCTCTTTACCCCCCCCCCCCCCCCCCAGTGCTGTAAAGTGTTTTGAACCCTGACTGTTGGCCCCCATCACTGATACATTGCTTGATTATTATTGTTGTGTATTGACAGGAACAGCTTGGTGCACCCATTTCTAATTTGATTTGAATTGAAGGGAGTTAATGCTAATGAATAGTGTTACTCATTCTCCGAATTAACCATCATATTATTTTTAAATTTTTAAATTGTTTGCTGATTGATGACAAAATGTGACTGACAAACTAGATTGTCTGTCCATCCACCAAAAGGGGACACCCATCACATGTCTATTGAGACATCATACACCTTTCATTCTTTCACTTTCTATACTATTGTTGACATCGACTCATTAAAAATATTCAAATTTTAGCTAGAGAACTATGATTTAATTGTATATTTTTATGCCTCCGCCACCGAAGGTGGTGCCGGAGGCATTATGTTTTCGGGTTGTCCGTCCGTCCGTCCGTCCGTCCGTCCGTCCGTACGTCCGTCCGTCCGTACGTCCGTCCCGTTTTCGTTCTCGCGATAACTTAAGAACCGTTTGACGGATCACTTTCAAACTTGGATCATGTATGCATATGGTAGGGACAATGATCTGATTAGATTTTGGGGTCATTAGGTCAAAGGTCAAAGGTCACAGAGGTCATTGTATGCATGAAAATGGCTCGTTCTCGCCATAACTTAAAAGCCGTTTGACGGGTCAACTTCAAACTTGGGTAATGTGTGCCTATGGGAGGGGCAATGAACTGATTAGATTTTAGGGTCATGAGGTCAAAGGTCAAAGGTCACAGATGTCATTGTATACATGAAAATGGTTCGTTCTCGCAATAACTTAAGAACTGTGTGACGGGTCAACTTCAAACTTGAGTAATGTGTGCATATGGGAGGGGCAATGAACTGATTAGATTTTGGGGTCAAAGGTCAAAGGTCACAGAGGTCATTGTATACATAAAAATAGTTTGTTCTCGTGATAACTTAAGAACTGTGTAACGGATCATCTTCAAACTTGGGTAATATGTGCATATGGGAGGAGCAATGAACTGATTAAATGTGGGGATCATGAGGTCAAAGGTCACAGAGGCCATTGTATGCATGAAAATGGCTTGTTTGGTTACAAGGTCAAAGGTCAAGGTCAAAGGTGTCCGTGTATAAATGAAAGTGAATAGATGATTGTGTCATATATTTCTGATCTGGCAATGGCGGAGGCATAAATTTCGACCGTGCGCGGTCGAGGATTCATCTAGTTTCTTTTATAACGCCTATTAGATTGCCAAAATACATTGTAAGCAACTGGAATAAATACCACCATTACAGCAGAAACCATCACAATACGTCCTCAAAGTTGTCCATATGGATTATGGGTCGTGATCATAGAACATTATTATCAGGCACCACTATAGAATTTATTAAAGAGTTAGTAAACATACAATTCTATTAATAATTGCCTGTGACCTTTTTCATCCATCTACATCTGTCTGTATGTCTGTATCCCTTTATTTGACTTCAGGGTTCAGTCACATTATGAACCGATTCCACGATAACCATTATCTTGTGATACACAGTAATGTAATGTATTTGGTGGTGTGGTGTATGGTTTGTCTTTCTGGTGTGACTGAGATAGACACAGAAGGCTGATGCAAGCACATGCGTCTGCTGTATATGGTTGGTTTGTTGGTAGTCTGAACATGCAGACTCTATGTTGCACAGCAATCTATGACTTTCTATTAAGCCTAGCCGAAACCAAGCCAGTCTCTAGCTGAATCAAAGAGCTACATTGTGTAGAGTAGTACATGTTCTAAGGAGATGAAGTACATTGTGTTAATGTTTAGTTTTTGTATACAATTTAGGCATTAAGACTGACAATTGTGTCTGCAAGCTAAATTGAAATGATATGGTTGGTTGGTTGGTTGGCTGGTTTGGTGCATTGCCAATTTTGGAAGATGATGAAATCATTCAGTCGCTGTCTGTGAACTTCCCTGGTTGGCTGACTTCTTAGTCTCTCCCGTAAAACCTTTTTTTTCCATCATGTCACAGTTGGTGGAGCCAGAGGTTATTTCATTTTAATATGGAGGTCAATCTTTGTTCAACTTCACTTTTTTTTTCTCTATTATGCTCCAGGGGGTATATTTGCCAGAAGTACAGAAATGCTTTTGTCCATAATGCTTTATCTTCCTCTACAATGAAAAAAAACATGTCATGCTCCAATTGTTTTAAAACTATTAGTGACATCTGTTTACCCAGGAACGCAAATGTTATTTCTTCTTCTCTTTTGTTTTGATTTGTTTTATTTTTTATTAAATGCAGATAATTTTATTCAAATATCGTATACAGAGATTGATATGTAGAAAAGAAGGAAATATATATAGGCTGCAAACTTTTGACAAACCAATATAAATCCAAACAAACCTCAAAAGTTCTAAGTACATTGCTTTAAATCTCAGAAAATAGGTGTTGAAAATTGCAATCAAAATATCATTTTGGTGTATATTTGTGGAGTGAGAATGCAGACATGTTCAGAATGTGGTGCAATGTTTGTTTATAAATAGTGCTACTGTCTGGCTACAGACTTTGTACAAGATAAACTAAACCCAACATGAAGACAAACATCGCATGAAGGAACAAATATGTTCATCAAAATTTCATCAGTCATTTGTTTGCCTGCATGAGAATTCATTCAAAAAGTGCAAATTTGTCAATTTTTTCATATATAGAGCAAATGACCTTTTGGGTATTCAGCTGTGATGTACAGTTGTTATAATAATGTTTTATAGAATAGGGATGGTGTCACCTTTCGATTTGAATGATTGTTTCAAGATATCATCCCTACCTTCCATTTTACATAGAAAAAATTCTTATGTTGCTTATATATTGCTAAACATTATTTGGAGTTGGCATATGTTTTATGAAATTCATGATTTAAACCATCAATTTATTTTCATTTCATCAAATTATGGATTCATCTAAGTTTTACATTTCATATTTCATTTTATAATTTCATACAACAGACCTACGTCGCACTGGTAAGTTAAAGTCTAGATTGTGAAGAAATACTGGTGTGTCTATTTCTTTCCCAGCAATTCAATACAGGAGCTCACTCTTTCCAACATTTATTTGCACTTTCAATTTTCTTTTTCCTTTGGTGGTTGATGGGAATATTATTTTCATGCTAGTGTGGTAGCTGTGCATTTTTTTTTATAGCGGTGTGGTAGCAGGTATTAGTGATGAATCAATAAGGGTTTGTGATTATTCTGCTGCTGTTCTTATATACATATATATGAAGAAGACCGGTATGCTGGGATCCTGAATTGTGCTATATACTACAGTTATCATACCTATACAGTGTAGTTCTTCACTGAACATTCAAAAACACTGCTTTGATAATGTACATTTGTATGAACTATGTTTCATACATATTTTGAACAAGCTCTATCTTAAACAACTTCATTATTTAATCATGTATGATATTAGTATCTTTAGACCCTTGTCTTTTTAAACATTAACCTTTATTTCCCCCACTTGAGCATGTCAAACTCCCCTTAAACCTGTAGAAAATTAGAGGATATACTTAATATCTTTCTTCAATTTTATCAATGAATGGTAGACAAAAAAAAGAAAGAAAAAAGATATATAAGAATATAGATTATTGGCTGAATCAATACACAGGTGCTCTTACCACAGCTTCAATTAAATTTTGAAGAATTAAATCATGACTGGAGTAAGATACATTTAGCTCAAGCTGGGTGTGTGCAATTACGTTTAATGGAAATATCCTAACAAAATTACAAGAAAAATTATCACTTGTTCATCAGGGAAGAAGGTGTACTCCCAATGGTAGATGTAGGAGAAAGAAGTATGACTGTTTGAAGTAAATGAATGCATTTTTTTAAAAGCCTGTTTCCAATTTGAGATCACTTATTAACCTTCATTATTCTTCTCTCTCTCTCTCTCTCTCTCTCTCTCTTCTTGATTTCATGACACCAACAGGAAATACAGGGTATCTTTCAGCTAACACAGCATTCATTGGATCATCACCTAAAGCTTTCTCATACGGCATTGCCTTTTACCAGGGACTATGGGCTTACGAAAGCTGGTAGGTACCCTAGCCGTTACCATTGTAATTGTATAATTGAATTAAATTCATAATGATTTTACCAACTTTGTTTTCAGCCTCTCCGGCCAGGGCAATAATGGATAAATACATCTGGTGTTGAGACAATTAAACAATAAATAGTCTCTGAGGTAAAAAACAAAACAAAAAACAAGAAGAATTTGTTTACAGCTCAAAAAGATAAAAGTAATTGCAAAAATTTACTTAAACTATTAAAGGGTTAGTGGTTACAGAGTTAAACATTTTATATCTACCATTGATATGTGACACCCAACTCAGGCTGGCTTGCTGAGTCCCTTTATTCATGTGCACTCATTAACAACGTAACGCACGCACATGGTAGATGCAGGCCTAGGTGCCCATTTTGATAATTGTACTTGAGCTTTATATAAACATTTTATATCTTACATTTATTTAATGTTTCTTTTGTTTTCTAGACATTTATCTTACTTTTGATATAAGCATGATTATTTATGTAAACATGTAAAGCGCATTGGTATTGCAAATAGTGATGAAATGTGCCATATAAAAACTAAATATTATTATTGTTATTATTATATGAACTTTAATAAAAATTGTGTGCTTTTTAAAAAATCTTTTGCCCTGCCAGGAATCATCTCAACTTTGTATCGGAAGAGCTGGTCAACCCCACAAGGTTGGTATATTCTTTTACTCTTCTTTTTTCTTTCTTTTTGTCCTGGGAACACAGTATATGATTCTTGTGAACTATAATTTAAAATATAGTTGCCTGTTCGCCATTTTTGTTAGGCGTACATGAAGGCCACAAAAGCCATTTAAAATACATGACTGCACAACTTTTTTTTTTTCATTTTATAGAGGTAGTGTGACCAATAGGTAGGACTTCAGAATTAAATTGTTTATATTGGATAGGAATTCATAATTTGCTAACATGCCATAAACAGTGAAATTTCAAGAAATGGTTTATTTCTTTCTGAAATATGTGCATCCTTTGACTTTTATTGATTTTTATAGTTAACATAAACTAGAGTGTGATATTGGTATTCCCTGAGGAACCCTTTTCTATTCCCTGGGTCAAGAGGTAATGTTTTAAATACAAATGTTTCTTTTATTCTACATTTAAAGGAACCTACCCTTAGCCATTGCTATTGGTATTCCGTTGGTGGCGCTCTTCTATCTCCTTGTCAACGTAGCTTACTTCACTGTGATGTCCCCTCAAGAACTCCTGACATCTAACGCTGTAGCAGTGGTGAGTTTCACACTACTTTTACGAGGTGAACCAACAGACTAAGAGAACAGGAAATTCAATTCTTCATTCCTCAATTGCCATTGACTGGGCAGCAAAATAAATTTACCATGATATTTTTGCACTGTACAGACAGAAAAATGTTTCAATGTGTTTCCATAAGGCCATTCAAATAGATGCAGGAAAATCATTTGGTTTATTCCTGAGCTGCTTCTTTTAAGAAATGTATAAGCCAATATTTTCACTGAGATATTTTCATGATTTTTTGAGAAATTGTGATAGCAGATTTTAGATGTTTTTATTACTATTAAACAGCCCTATCAAAGTGAAAATTATTGCAATGAAATATTCATAAAATTCATGAAGATAACCACTTATATGGTAATGTCATTTAGGTTTATTTCCCCTTCAAAAATATTCAGATTTGATTGATATATACATTTGTATGTGGCTACTAATGTATAAAAGCCAGGTACATGTACACCTTTATATAAACACAGCCAGGATCATGTAGGTTAAAATGATTGTAAAGGTCAACCGCTACTTGTAAATTGAACAAATATTGTCATGTTATTTTTAAGGGGTTGAATCAGGAGCCATATTGATGGATGATGGCAATACACAATATATATTCATGGTTCCCTTTCCACTCAAACTTTGTAATGGCACTGGATGGGGTAACTTTTTAGATTCTATTAGAAATGTAAGGAAATCTTAATTGAATATTATGATTTATTTACTTTGAGTTTGCAGTTAAAGTTAAATTTAAAGTATTGGCGGATGAGGAAATTCATCTAAATGACTGCTAACGTAACTCTTGCTTGTTATGTGCCACTTGTATTGCTGTATTATTAAGGAGATTGAATCCTGTTATTTTTATATATGGTTCATAAACGAATAATAAAATAATAATCAAATTTTCTGATTCTATTGATGCAGACCTTTGCTGAACGTACGCTTGGACCTATGGCTTTCATCATACCCATCTTTGTGTGCTTCTCGACGTTTGGCTCTGCCAATGGCAATCTGTTTGCTTCTGGAAGGTATGTTATAATCCTTCAATTGGCAACATTAATACCCCTCCACCAAAAGCAAACTTTTTTTGCATCATGAAAATAAGCTAGACGTGTGAGGTCAGGAATGTCTAACTTGATTATTTAATTCTGCAAAATGATATCTCAGAAGGGTTGAAATAATGGGCCTTTCCTCCTGAACTTGGCAAGATGTATAATTCTGTCTCCTACATCAATACGTGCATTTAAGGTACTTGCAGTGCGAGGACTGTATTATAGCAATAAGTTTTTTTTATCAGAAAATATATTGTAGGTTATAAACTTCTTGAATTGGTTGAAAATGTCCAGTGCAGCTTATTTCATCCTGTGAAAGGATTTCCCGCAAGGGCTGAAATAATTTGTATATCCGTATGAAATTGGCAACATTCATATCTTTCTCTCCATCACCAAAGTGTTTGTTTCAGCTAGGTATGCAAAGAGAAGTTAAGATATTCGGGGGTATTCAATTATGGTTATTATGTTCTGTAAAAAATATTTGTGCATATGGCTGAATTAAAATTTATTCCTGAGATGGCATTATAGATATTTCTCCCTCTCCCTTTTTCTCTCCCTCTGAGGCTCTGTTTATAGCCTAATGACAAATATCTAGATTTTCAGGCTAATATTGTTATGCACCAAATCTTTATCCAATATGAGAATTATGATGTTACAATTTACTTTATTGTGCCTGTGAAGCACTTTAAACAATCTGAGTAGATCTATAATGTAACAAGGTTAAACTTCGTAGGTCACAGAGGTCGATACATGTTTCTGGAATTACTGGTTCAAAGGGCAGAGACATGCAAGAGATGCATTCAAATTTGTCTTGTTGTCTATAAATTTGTATTCTATTGAACAAACAATGTTCTCCACATTACAAATTTACTCTAAATTATGAGTTTTAAAGGTTAATGTTGTAACCAGATCATCTGCCAAAGACCATGTATATATGGAAAGAGGTTCATTTCTCAATCGATTGTTCTTTTATCAGTAGGAATATTGTTAGCAGAATAATCTTTTGACATTTATTTGAACTCGGTTTCATTGTCCAATGAGTTTCTTTCTACAATGACAATGAGACAATGCCTCCAAATTGAATTGCAATTAAAATTTTATTGAGTGGGCGTAAAATGCAAAGTGATTTTTATGGAGAAGCAGCATGTGACTTACAGCAGAATGCTTGTCAAGCATACTCCACTAAAAGATGGCCTTTTATCCCCAATTCAATTTTCATACCATGTATACATAATTGGCCTGTGCATTGTTCAAATATGGGTAAATAATTGTTTGGTAGATTTATTCCTTGGCCTTTTAACCTAATGTACTGTTCATGGGATGGAGGCATAATTGACGAGCCCATTGTTCATCATTAACGTTTGATAACAACTGAAAAGCATTCAATAACAACCAAATAGCATTTGAAAACAGCCAAATAGCATAGTTAGTTGATGAAACACATACTATGGACTATAAAACACCAACTGTTGGGCAATAACAAGTTCTTCTGTCTTCCTCAAATAATAATAGTGTACCGTAGAGGAGCTTGCAATTTGATTTTCATACATGTTTTGACCATGTCTTCTTCAATTCAACCTGCATTATTATTATTGAACTGTATCCAGCTGTGTTTCAACAAAATAAACAGTTGGTTTGACAAACTACTGTAGTCTGCATACAATTAAAGTGTATATTGTTTGAATGTTTGAAAGAATTCTGTTCCTATTGCAATATGATGGACTTTTTAATAACATGCTCTCTTGTGAGGTAATGCATATAGTGCATAGAAATATTCAAAACGGGATTGGTGAATTTCCAATTTTTTTAAAGGTATAGTTATTTGATTTAAGATCCCCCAAAAAAAAATTAAAAGAAAAGAAAATTTTGGAGAGAGAGAAGCTTGAAAAAGGGTATTAAAGACATAGGGGCTTCAGTTTTCATGGTGAGTTGATCGTAATTTGCTGACCCTCAGACTGTGTGACACGCACTGGGTCATATTCAGACTAAGCGGGACATTTAGCTGAAATTTCAATGTGGCGCTGTGCCTTTGAAAATGCAAATTAGGATCTGAAATCAACACAAAAGGTTCTTTACAATACAAACAATTATTTAATTTCAATCATAATGTGATCTAGTTTTCTTACGTGGAATAATTGAGCAAACAGGAATTTGCACGTATGGGACTATGGTGCTTTAAATGCCTCTTATTCTTATAACTAATCACTTTTGTAAGATTTTTTTTCTTAAAGTAATTTTCATGGACTACTCTACCATGGCATATAAATACAGGTAATTTGGATTTAGTTATTTACTTGAAATAATGAATTTAAGGCACTGGTCGTGTCACTCACATTTTGGATGTCGTGTCACTCACGATACATAGAGGTGGACCATTTTCCGGCAGAGAGGGTATGATTTATAAACATAATAAATGTCGAGAGGTACACTATTCATACACATTTAACCAGCACCTATGGTACCCTTAGAGATCTACCTGGGCACAAATCCAACCATAACCAATGATGGTCAGAAACCGATGTCTTTTTTCTTGTCGTGTCACTCACGCACTGTTTTTTAATCATAATTTCCAGGACTAATTGTAAAATTCAAATCCAACTGGTAATGACACATTGCCCACTCCTACATTATACATAATATGGTAGTCATGATCCATTCATAACCTGCAAGTGCAAAGATATGCGCCCTTCTATCAGTCCAAATGTCGCGTCACTCACGTTTGAATATGACCACTGGTAATACCCGTCCTGAAGCTAAATTTCTGGACCAGAGCAAAACAATCTCTCCCACCCTAGACAGCTTCGGGGAATGATCGGGCTAGGGAAAGTTAGATTTAATGATTTTACCAGATGGAGGAAAAGGTGGAACATACAAGGCATTACATAAGGTAATAAAATTCAGGTGACAGGGATCACCTGTTACTGGCTAAGCATCCATGTTGTCAAATTACCCATGGGAGCTGGCGACCTAATGTATTTAGAGGAGGCATGATGGGTCAGTTGGTAGAGCTGTGGTCTCATAACTGGGACATCCCAAGTTCAAAACCACAGCGATTCGCTAGTGTCATTTGGTAAGGCTCTAATCTCCAATAACAATACTCTCTGCAAGGACCTTTAAAAAGCACTGGGTAACCTGGTTACTTACTTATCAGCTTCTGTTTACTTTCTTAAAGGGGATTATGGAAAAAAAAACATATTAAAAATCTAGATTAGTTTTCATTTTATCATTTCATACCATGCATGCTATCATTTTTGTTTAATTCTTAATTATTCTTCTCTTCGTCATCAGATTACCATATGCTGCTGCTAAAGAAGGCCATCTTCCTCAAGCGCTCGCCTTCATCCATATGAACAAGTATACTCCATGCATCTCACTCATCACCACAGTAAGTAGTACACTGATCCTAATCCTAATATTAATCCTAATCCTGATATTAATCCTACAGTAACCCTTAGAGGTGTCTTATGGGTGTGTGATCAGACCATGAATTCAATAGAGTACCGAAGTGATGATGTCATAAAATATATATTTTTTAATTTCAGTGTTTTTTCTTTTTTATCTCTGAGGAGCTTGATCAAAAGCAATAGCAGACCAAATTTGGTTGGAATTGGTTCAACGGGCCCTGCAACATGACTACATGAATACCTCATTAGTCCCATTGAATGTATATTTTTTCCCGGTCATTTTCATTGTTTTGTCAGTCAATTTCATGTTAGAGACATTCATTTTCGTTGACATTGCTGATGCAACGACATTTAGTCATTCAAAATCGTATTCAGTCACCCAAATTAATGATTAGAGTGACCGATTTCGTATTGTGCATTGTAGTTCATATGATAAGCATATATTTTCGGCAATCTTTATTCAGATTTGTTTTCGTCCTGTCGCCATCTCATTCCGTATATTCAAATTCGTTCATAGACAAACAATTTCATGATAGAAGTGTTCAAATTAAACATGTAAGGTACCCATTAAAATTTATATTGCTCATGCAGTATTTCAAATTAAATGTCAGAACATATCATTAATTGAGAAAAGTGAACAAAGATGTAAAAATGAAGATCATAATAAACATTGCGATTATAACAATGAAAATAAAGATTGGCAATGAAGAATCATGATGATGGATAATGGTGTTCACAAATGCAATACAAAAATCATAATTTATTTTGAGGATTAAATAAATTTGGGGTAAAAGAGAGGTGATTTAATTAAAAACGAAAATGATAATCAATATAATGATGAATGTAAAATCACATTTTATTATAAAGCAGTCAAGATTGCCTACTGCTTATTATATGTATGTGTATACATGTATAACGGAATGGGATGCTGAATCTTGGAAATCGATTGCTTGAAAACGACATGAGCTTACCTTACTATCGCAGAAATTTGAAGACATTAATAATTAAATTGAATGCTTTTATCCAAATTTGAATTTTGTAACCATTAATTTGGGTGCCTTAAAAATGAATATGGTTTAACTTGCCCGAAAACATGTCCCCTTTAAAATTTTGTAGCTAATTCAAGATTTCTTTTCAAGTGTTACCCTTTTTTCTTTGCAGAGTGTAATTGCTGTGTTAATGTTGATTCCTGGTGACTTTGATACACTGATCAACTACTTCAGCTTTGCTACGTGGTTCTTCTACTGTGCCACAGTCTGTGGCTTGCTTTACTGGAGATATAAATTCCCTGATATGAAAAGACCTTTCAAGGTAAGATTTAATGTTCTTTTTTATTTAGTTATTTAAAAGTGTATTAAGACTGATCACCTGCACATGATAGTATGATCACTGTAAAAGATAATAAAAGTATAAAATGTTTTCAAACATTGTATTGCGTCACTGTTCCACAGATGTAGTCATGAAGATGACACATTTCTGCATGCCTACTCTCACTCTGGTATAAATATGACAGAAACCACAAGTTTTGAATCTTTCAGAATTTTCAACTTTTTTCCTTCAATTCAGCATCCACTCGGGTTTCCTTTTATAGAATGAAAATCAAAAAAGCACTTCTTGCAAAGTTACTCACAGTTGACAAAAGATGGCGCCAACACAACTATGATTTTAGTAGTATGCTTTCCTTTACAATTATCAAATTATAGTGAGTTTAATTCTCCAATACCCTGACAAAGAGGGAGCTATCAGTATTTTGTCCATTGTCTTGTGAACTTAAATGTTGGGATGGGATGTATACGGTATATGGCTCTTTCTTTGGGAAAAGTTCATCCAAGGGTTGTTGCAGTTGTAAAGTTAGAATAGTAGGTAAATTTTTGTCACCCACCCTGCCCCTCCCCTTCCCCCCATCTCCCAAAAATGTAAGTAAATAGAAAAAGAATATGTTATAAGTTAACTTCTTATTCACTTTTAAGTAAAATAGAAGAGTACATTGATTTTATAATGTTGAATAAATAGTTGGTTAATATTTCTTTAAATTCTTTTATTTTTTGATTCATGTTCTTTTTCAAGACCTAAAATTAAAGACATCCTCATGTACTCCACACACACACACACACACACAGACACACACACACACACACACATAATTATCTGATCATCCTGAAGAAGAAGAATAAAGAAAAGTTGAATGTGTTTTGATGTTCTTTGTGTTTGCAAGTGCCTTCATTTGCCCTGTCATCTTCATCGTAGCCTTTGTATACCAGTACCGGGCCACAAAGAAACAACGTTAGTGCTAACAGAGCACTAACAATAGGCCCAGTCACATCTTTCGGATGGTGATGTCAAAGATTGATCCCAGATGTAAATAATGAGTTGGTGTTGACATTATGCATCGCTGCGACATTACCCGTTGTAACTGGGGCTCTGTTAGTGCTAACAAAGTTTATGTGCGGCCAATACTGGTGGCCGCACTGATCACCAGAAACTTTCAATAGAATTCCTAGCGCTTTCATGAGATTTTTGCCCTAAATTATGCTCCAGGAGCATATGCTCCTGGAGCATATGGTCCTGGAGCAGTATGCATAATAATAAAGCATCGATCTATCGATAATTGTTGGAGTGTTCTATTCTCGTAACAGGGGATCGCTTAGTTGAGGGGAGCTATGTTATCGTTAATCACGACCGACTAGCCACTAACAGAATAGAAACACTATGTAAAGTGACCCCCTTTTCACGCCTCTCCCGCCGCTCATAAGACCCCAGTTACAGCATCAGTCAGTTCTTCAGACCCCCACTTTGAAAAAAAAATTACACATTTTGATTTCTACCAGAGAAATTTTGCAAAAAATTGATGAAAATTAAGCTCTTCAGCCCAAAATTTGCCAAAATTTCATCTCACAAGCCCGCAAAATGTTTGAAAATTTCAGTTCTTTAGACCACACTTTCCCAAAAAATCAGCTCTTTAGCCCCCATTTCGGCGCTCCGCGCCGAACATCCCCACCAAAAAAAAGTTAAGTGCCCCCCCCCCCTCCCCGGGCATGCAACATTGTACCCAAAGTTTGCATCTGTCCAGAAGCTTAATATTCATAGTAAGTAAAAAATTTATGCATTCCTGAGAGTCTTTCGCATCTCTTGATGAACTTGTTTCGAAATTTGGAGTGAATATTTTCCGATGAATATCAACAGATCTAAAATCTTCTATACCCCACGCCGCTGATCTCTGTGACACGTCACAATTAAACACAACTTGTGGCCGTCATGCGCCGTTGAAAACTTTACTTGAGCATCTGATTTTATTTTGCCACATCACATCTCACCCATGTGTTTGTGCACTATTTCACTTGTTCAGAGTAAAATGGAACAGTCCAAATGCACTCATGAAAACCAGTACATCGATTATGCATAATGCTCCAGGAGCATATACTCCTGGAGCATAATTTAGGGCAAAAATCTCATGAAAGCATTCCTAGCTGTGCTTTTCTCTTTTTATTAATATCTTTTGATGTTCTTTATGATGCAGGTACCCCTCATTTGCCCTATCATCTTCATCACAGCCTCAGTATACCTGGTGGTCGCACCAATCATCAACGAGCCTTTGATAGAATTCCTCTACGCTTTTCTCTTCATCATCGCTGGTTTCATATTCTACTTTCCCTTCATCAAGTACAGATACTCACCAAAGTTTATGGGTAAGTTGGAGAGCTTTATGAATACCTCGGCCCCATTGTCAGGATGTCTATACAGTTCCTATTTGCAGGGATTTAATATTTGTTCTGTATGGTCTCAGTTTAGTATCGGTCTATGAATTCGTGTTTTTCATGACAAATGCCCCAGCAACGTTTATTGTCAGGAGAGGCCTACTTTTCCTTGTGGGTCAACAAATTATTTTTCCCTATAAACCTCTAGCACGAATCGCGAGTGAGAATTGGAAAATGAATGAAATATTTACCGGAACAATGAATCCTAAACAGGGGAAAGAATAACAATGAATCAGTTAAAAAAAAAAAAAAAAAACTACAAACATGATCCCAGGCGAACTGTATTATGTAAATTAGGTTTGTAATGACTTTAAAAGAGAAACACAGTGTGATTAGTGCAAGGATTTGAGTACGCTGTTGTCGACCAATGTCTCAGGATTAACGCTGAGGAGTGATGTCACAATAAGGGCGGAACTAGCTTGCATATATTATGAAACTTACCAATTCCATATACTTGTCCAATTACCAACTTCAACTGACATAAAACCCTTCATCAATCCCAACCCTAAAGGGCCTGTCCCACAGAAGGCGATCGTTGTGGCGACAACCTATGCATGTTAGAACCTGCCAGAATCGTGTCAGAATCGTAGGTGACCGAAGATCATATGCGTATCTACGACTCTGTCTACGATAGGCTACGACAACGACTTGCTTCCATGCAAACAATAGGCTAACAATACCTGGTATCCGATAATACAATAGCCTCGACCTCCGCGCATCTCGCAGCTCGACTTCTCTTGTCGCAGCTTAAAATATGAACTTGCGCACTGTGGCGATCCTTGCGACTGACACGGGCGATCGAGTGTTTTCTACCTGATGGCGGCCTGTCGCCTTAAGGTGCGTGATAGTCCTCTCAGTCGCGCATCATAATTTGGGTCGTGAGTGATTTTTGAAAATTTCAAAAATTAGCGGCGACTGTACAGTATCTGAATGGGAGGCCGGTCCTGATTTTGGTGAATGTTGGTGGCGACAAAGGCCGTAGCGGCTTAAATTTCACTGGCTGTTAGGTTCAGCGATGCGTGCAACATACGCTGGAGCGCGACAACCTACAACTGGCCGCCGTTCCGCTGTGCTAAACAAGTTCTATCTGGCGACAATCTACGATAGCACTTTGTCGCGACAAGAGAAGACAGGCTACGGTCATTGACGTCAACCAAACTGACGCCGGCTATTGTTTAACTCGTTGAGAAACCAGCGGCGAACAAAATTTTGCTACGTATTTGTTGGCGACAGACGCGATAATTCACGATTTTATAGGCGATTGGACCTGCGCACGGTGGCGATGGGTACGAAAAGGTAGTTCGTAAGTTGTCGCCACAACGATCGCCTTCTGTGGGACAGGCCCTTTACCCTACATCTTAGACAAAATAAAGCCTGGAATAATTGTTGCATGGAGCAAATCAGCATCAGCATCTATAGGAGAGTTCGTTGACATAATAAAAAGCACATGGGCTTTGATGATTGGCCTCTTCAACTCTCAGTAAAAAAAAACAACAACAAGAACATCTGTCTGTGAGAAAAAAAAGCAATAGTGAATGAAGATAAATTTATCATATTGCAAGATAAATAATCATTCTATGTGACAGATTGATCATTGATAAGTCTTCCTACATTAAAAAAAGAAGATAAAATAATGAAATAAAGTTTTTCCTTGGTATGTTAACAAGGAAGTCTTATCCTCTTTAGGGGGATTCCCATTGGGTATCATTTTCAGAATGATAAAGGCCAAATTGTTGGCAAGATAATACTGATGTGCTCCAATTCAAAGAATCAATTGCGGAAGCATGGTGGTATCAGTGACCAGTCATATAAAGACAATGATGATCTGCTCTTGACCGTATTTAATTCCTGGAAATTTCTGTGGCTTGGAGCCAAAAGAGAACTTACAAATGTATTATACCTCAAAAGACCGGCAGGTGCAGAAATTATTATTATTATTATTATTTTTTTAATGCAAGAACTTTTGTGATGCCAGTGATAATTTAGCTGATTTGAATGGGGTTGATAATAATAATATTGTTTGACTTACCCAGGGATAGCGACTTCAGATCTTGGCAAATTCTCTCAGTGGCCCCTGCATAATATCATGTTATTTTAGGTTTTTTGCTTCAATTAAAATACATTTTATAATCAAATACTTACTAGGACATATCTCCTTGATGACAACCTACTCTAATTTGTCTTAGGCAAGCTACAGAAAAAATAGCTGTATTTTGCTTTGTTTTATGTAAGGAAAATAAATGGCATGGTGATACAACAGAAGAATCTCAAATTGTTGAATCTGTCATACAACTGATAAAATCCAGAATGCCCCAAGTGCCTTGAAAGAGTTTTTTGCTGCAATTAAAATACATTTTATAATCAAATACTTACTAGGACACTTCTCCTTTGTAACAATCTTCTCTTATTTGCATCAGGCAAGTTTTAGAAAAAGAATAGCTATATATTTCTTTGTTTTATATAAGAAAAAAAAAATGGGGTGATAATACAAAAGAATCTCAAATTGCTGAATCTGTTATGTAACTGATAAAAATCCATGTATGCATTTGAATTACATTATTTTCAAATGGATGATACAAATGAAAATCTCTTCCCTAAGAGGTGCTAGGATGAATATATTAGGAATGGAATAAAAATGCATTGTTTTAAGAACTCAAACATTAAAGTGTCATCCATATATTACACTTTTATAATGGCACTCATGGGGAGCTTGCACCATGGTTTTACATAAATGTATACCATAATTTTCACCAGAAACTGATAGGTATTAGGAACAACAGCCCCGTAAAAACTAAATACAGCAACAATTTTGTTTTGGTTTTCATCAAATTATCATTCTCCTTTTCCTTGTTGTGGTGACGAGGTGAAAAAACAAAGAAGGAAATAAAAAGAATATCCAGAAACTGCTTACTATGCAGAGACTGCTCGTAACTTTCTAGTCTTCATAGGGAAATTCCCGTTCAGTGCGTGGTTTTAAATCGTGGTTTCACAGTTGAAACAAAGTTTTCGGTTGCGATAAGAAATAAGTTTGTGATGGATGATATTGTTAGTTTACATTTGTTATAAACTGCATGCTCATTTATATATATTTATGTCTCACACTCGCATGTTTTTATTAAAAGGAAGGAACATGATGATGTCATATTCTATAGTTGATGATATTAATGATTAACTGAAACAAGAAACTGAATAAGTCTGTTAATATTAATATTCCATTCAATTCAAAGTTTAGTACACATCTCTTTAAAAAAAAATTGAAAATGTGATAGCCTTGCTCAAAGTTTTTAACATGTTTATATATGAGACATATGACAGCTGGGGTATAGTTGTGGTAAATCTCGTAACTATTAAGAAGTTTTACTGCACTGTTGTTGATTATGGGGACCAATATTTAAAAGTGTGTTCTTAAACGATCCTGCCTTTTTAGGGTTCAAGGGGCTTGTGTTTGGTTCTACTTAGATTGTAACCATGTTTTCTATTTTTTCATTTTGTCTCCCAAACTTTTCAGATCCCTTCACATTGTGGGTTCAGAAACTATTCAAAGTGGTTCCTACTGCCAAGCGATCATCATCAGTGGCTAAGTGAATATTAGGCAAGGACATTGCTGTGAATACCACATATTGAATTTGACGTATTTAAGAATATGTTGTTAAAATAAGATGAGAGTTGGATATAATTGTCTTTAAAAGACACCTATGATAATAAATCTAATATGAAAGGCATGAGTATAAGGGGAGATAATTGAAGCATCCAAAATATGCTCAATGAAAAAGACTATATCCCTTTATGTGCTGCCAAGCTGCCGTATTGAATTTATGTCAGAGATTTTATTTATTTTTGCAAATAGAGAAGAGTACTTGAAGATGCTTATATCAGAATATTATAACCTGTTTGGATACTAAGCATGAGCATTGTAAAGATCAGCCATAATATCAGAGACTTGAGATGTCTCCAAAGGGTTAATCATCATCGTCATGTTTCCATCGCCATAGCAACCCATCTCATCAAGGATCATTAATGTTGAGAGGATCCTCGTGTTCTTCCTAATTGTTCTGCTAAGAATATGGACAGTGATGTATCCCTAGGAGTATGCAGAGAGTGATTGGACAGATGACCTTTGTGACAACCACATCAGCTTACAAGGAGGGAGAATCAGAAATTTATTAACCCATCGATGTTTGAATTGTCGCTCCCCATAGGTTTGATACAGGAGGCAACGGCTTCTTGTCATTGATGGGTTAATCATACCAAGTGTGATGGACTTTATGAAGACACAATGAGCATGCTGAGCAGAAAGGACAAAATTCTCTGTCTTTTACCCGTTTTGTGTACAAATACCTATGGGAAAATCTTAAATGACAAAATTCCAGCTGTTTCTAAAAGGGCTACAAAACGGCGATAAAAGAGATATGAAAGGGAGACTTTCAGCTACAAAACAGCAATTCTATTCACCCACTACACTATTCAACCAAACTTCTAAAAAAAAAGCAAGAAAAGAGAGGAAACAGCTATAAAATGGCGAGTGGCGGAAGAGTACCTCCTCAATGTGACAGAATACCAAGAATAAATATTCCCTGGTGGGGGTGGTAATTATGGTCAATCCATACTTCTGCCATGTGGAAAACCACCTCCTTCCGACCCAAGCATCCTGGGGATACTATAAGCCAATATTTTCGCGATTTTGGACCAGGTGGGCAGCTCTATTTCAAGATTTTTGTGATGTTTTTATTACTATAAATATCCATACATTGAAGTGGATATAACCCGAGGACTGACTCGTGATATTCGCGAAAATAACCACTCGTACAATTGCCAGATGGAGATAACTTGATGTGTGCCAAAGTGTAAACAATCTTTTCCAAGCACCTCAGACTTGGCTCATGACTTAAAAACATCCGTACATGGAAATGTCACAAGATTTAAAAGGTCAACAACCGCCAAGAACAAGCCCTCTTTCAGCAATAAAACTTAAGTAGGGGCCTACCGTAAAATCTTACTGGTTTTCTTATCATGTTATCATCTCAAATGAGGAAGTACTTGAGTAAGTGTTTGCACTAGGGGCGTGAGCTCTCTGATATTGTGATATATGTGCTGTTTTGAATGTTCCACTTTTCTTTATGTTGTGGGGAATTATTAATGTAGCTTCTCATTTATACAAGGGTGATGAGTCATAAGTTTGTATTGTATTATTTATTTCTTCTTCTTGTTTTATTTATATTTTAATAACTTGAAATTTACTTTTGGTTACTCATTTGTGTGTGATATCAAAAGACTTTTTTCCCCTTATTTCTTGTAACCAGTTTTATTTCAAACGATTTTTGAAGATTTGCTGGAAAATATGTCATGAAATGAAATATTCTATATTTCATATTCTATCAAATGTTTTATGTACATTTACATGTACAATGAATGTATAGTTATAGTTTGGTCATGTGTTCTCTAATATATCGTGATGTTCTCATGTTCATATAGAACATTTACAAAATTCGAAAAGCTGGCAAAAGTGATGTATTGAAATAGAAAACAAAATTTTAGAAATACTAATGTTACGTGAATAAACTTTATTCTTTTCTTCACAAATTAATGATCATTTCCAAACCTCTTAAAATCGTTTGCCAAATATGATCATAGCATCGTGCACAAACTTTTATTTTCCTGAATTTGCTATTATTACTAGCAGAAACTGATGTCATAGAAAATTATGCTCTGGCTGTTTATACAGGTTTTTGTTCAGGTGGTACTGTATTCACTGATATTTTCGCGTGATTAATTTTTTGTGCTGAGCGGCCTGAAAACATATTCACGGGTTCTTAAATTCACGCTGCATTTACTTCAGAACATAATTGAACCCATTCAAAACGTGCATAAGAAATCATACTCAAATATTAGTGTGTTTTTAAGTTCACGCTTCGCGATTTGTGCGCGAAATCCGCGTAAATTAATGTACCGCGAATATTTCCACGAGTACAGTAGTTGTCCTGATATACCTCTCCGCTACTTGTTTGCTGCCCTACTTTAATATGAGGAAGCAAATGACTTGAAATTAGTCACAAATTGATGGGGAAAATACCTAAAGACAGAATAAGTGGAGGTAATACAAATGTTTCAAGAGGATCTCCTATCCATGTTTTACATTCCTAAAATTCAAACTCTGCTTGGAAAAGTTTCTGAGCATTATAACAAAAATATGGAATTTGTGCAATTTCTTTGTGGCGTCTTTTTGTCAAACTTGTAGGGCAAGTAAAGTATTAGGGTTATAAGATCAGGAATATGGAAGTTAGTGTGTAATGCAGTGGACCATCTGCATAGGAAGTCTATATTTTGTATTCTAATTCTCTGCCTTGCTAAAAACAATTACCTGAATTAATTTTTTTAAACCAATAACCTTGAGAAAAAAAATGAAATAATGAGTATGTGTACTATTTTTGACAAACTTATTCATTTATTTTGCAGTTTCAAACTGTAAGTTACTTAGTTATGTAAATAAGTATATTTTTATTTGTTATGCCAGATTCTCAAACTGCAGTATTTAAAAAAATTGGTGAATTTAGGGAATGTTTCTATTTTCATGTATTAGTTGTTTTACTTTCAAAACATGATAAATTGTATTGTATTGTATTGTGTTGTATTGAATTAGAATCAAGCACATCTTATTAGTACATGTAGAACCACTTTTTTTGCATTATTTAATGCCATATTTCATTTTCATGGCGACATGAAAAATTTCATGGCGACATGAAGACAAAGCTCTGAATAATTTATTGAATGTTTCAGTCTGCTAAAGCTTGAATAATGTTTCAGTAATGTAAAGCAGGTATAATAAATGATCTCTTTGTTATAATGTTTCACTTTCATTTATATCATTACACACATGTTGCTGCTATTTGTGTATAGATTACTGAAAGCTATGGATTTGAACAAGTCTCAATAATGTAGTATTGAGGTTCCCCCTCTTTTACACTGTTTTCATACCACAATATTACAGTAATCTGATTATATTCTGTTACATATAATGATATATCCATGAGGTTTGCGATAAAACATGTAACAATCCGTGCATTTGAACTGGGCTATTAAATATTCCATATAAAAGCCTCATGAGCCCTACAAATTGCCAAGATTATAAATGGGTTCCGTTCGTTGAAAAGTCAGCAAAATGATTAGTTTGAAAATTACAATCTTCTTACAACTCATTAAAGTTTGCTTTAATATGAACACCTAAATATTATAGATATGGATATGATATCAATTTCCTTATATATTTTCTTTATTGCTATTTAAGAAATTTTAACAATTTTATTCACAATGTACATACCAGTATTAGTAGGATTGTAATATAATTTAGATATCATAAAATCAAACCATGTGAGAAATTATATAGTTTTGTCATAATTCTATCTTTTAGTTAATATTCTACCCTTTTTATTTGTTATTAAATTATTCTTTTTCAAACTTGTCCCATGTAATCAGTAACAAATACTTTACATATATGTGTATAAAGGAATATTTACACTCCTGAGTACTTTGACACTATCAGCTGAACATATTTAGGTTGTAAACTCCTTTCGCTTCCTTCATTCCAAGATGATTGTTTGTCAGAATACTATTGAGAAACTGTTAGAGAAACAGAAGGGAATGGAATGATATAGGATAACATAGGTGTAATGTCTCTGTGGTCCTCACCAGTTCCCTGTAACATATATAGTTATGATTATTTGAAACAACCATTCTGATTGGTTCACAGTTAGATTTGTATGCAAAGAATCCATGCATTGAGGATCCTGATTGGTTAGGCCTACTATCGATTTGCAATTGTTCATAACTTTGTTGTTATAGGCACTTGTGATACAACAGTCCACTCCCTTTAAAACAAGCGCATATAAGTTTTCTTTTTAGTAAGGCAGTTCTTCTTGTAATTTTAAACCTACTGTGTGCATGTGTGTAATTTCTATAGATGTGTTGTGGATAGAAAGATTTTGTTCAACTCAAAACATAATTTGCTTAGTTCTGAGCATCTCATTATAACAGAAGTGGACTGTGAGAAAGATTCTTGTTTAGAAGTGGTGATGAAATCACTCAAAGAGGCTCTGATAGTGGAAAGTAAAGTGCAATATTTTCCCACCTTTGAAATCTCAAGCCTTTAAGGCCTCCTAAATGGTGTTTGAATTTTGTAAAAGTTATTTACCTAGCATGGTTTAATTTTCTTTTTTGTTTTGTTTGGGCTCCTTTGCTGTTTTATTGCATTTCAAATGCATTTCTTTCATATATGTATGTATGGAACTTTATTTGAAGAGGGAGTCGGTAGAGTTGGTATTTTTATTTGGGGGTCTTTTTTTTTTTTTGGGGGGGGGGGGTCCTCAATCTCTTTTCTCACTTACACCTTTTTCTCTCTTTTTTTTTAACAAAACAAAAATATATTTATGCCACTACCCAAAGGTAATGTGTGCTATAAACAACTTCAATGGTTTATAAGGAAGTGAGAGAACAGAATGGTCAATTCATTTCAATTAAAAAAATGGTGTATTGAAGGAAATAGGTGTACAATGAATATAAACAGTTACTTTGACATTACTTTGAGGTTTCTCTCATTTCCTTCTCCTCTAACTCTGTATTCCATTTTATTCAGTTATATCACCATGAGCCTATTAAATCTTTTCCTGTATATGTTGACCACATGGGTATTAGATCTAGTCTGATGTAATTAATGCGGCGGTCACAACTCGTGATGGATTTCGTAGACAATTCGTGCAGCGGAGGTACCTTTGCAGGTACAATGCATGTACGATGTGCAAGAAGTTTTTACAATACCCTTACTACAGAAACGCAGGAATCGCAGAAATTGACCCAGGACCTGTGCGTACATTGTACATGCAACGCAGGCTACGTTGATGGCACGTGCCCCGTAGCCTACGACAAGTTGTGACCACCGCATAAGTATAAATGCATGTGCATTATATGTATTATACACGTAAAAGTAGTTATGTCTTCCTTATTTACATTTGCAACAAATGTGAAAAATACCAAAGGCTATGCCTTGATTTTGTACAAAGTAACATACTGCAACTGCTTCCAAGCTAAAAAGACATGGAATGACAGAATATTACGATGATATGATATTTTGCATGTGTTTGCTGTATCTGGTTCATGTATATATTATTATGAATATTCATGGCATGTTTCATTTATTAACCAATCACCTACTTTATAGCAGGTTTATGTGCTGAGCCTATGTGAGTTGAACAATTAGTTAGTCAGAAGGTTAAAACTGCTGTCCCATGAATAAAGGAAGCAAGTGACGTATCAATCAATTTTGAGTTTTTGATGTTTTCAAGTTTCATTTAGCGCCAACATCCTTGTGGCCAAGTTTCATATACCGGTATAAAAGTTAATCCAGCTTTAAGATATTTAAGGTTAGACATTTCAAGATTACATTGACATCCATGTAAATGACGGATACATTTTGCTCTTTTACAGAAAATGTCATTTTTCAGAGTTGCTTCCTTTTGTCATGGACAGCAGAAAAGCTGTATAGAAATATAAAAGCAGACGGGCAGATGGTGAAAACACTCTTTGATTCCCCAAAGCAATAAGGGAAAATCCCTGATCTGGTACAGACTAATAAATAGGTCACCTTAGTGACAGCCAGAAGGCTGTAGGTGTTAATGCCCTTCTGCACTTACCAAGTGATATCTCCCTGATCTTATGGCATGGGTTGATTACCGTAACCCAAATCTGTGTGTCAGCCTATGTGTATTGTCCTTTATTAGGTTTTTGCACTTTTTTTTTTCAAACATTCAGGGGACTGGCCTTATTTCATATTTAGTTGGGTCAGTGCTTTCAGCATTATAAACCCTGGCTTCAAGATTGTTTTATTGGCCTACTGGTTGATTCCTGCAGAGAAATTAATAAATTAAGTGGGTCAAAATGTGCAATGGACATTTCCTTCATTATATTTTGCTTTTTGGGTTTACTATTTTGCAAAAAGCAACTTACTCTGTTGTACCATGATGAGAGCTTGCTTTATTGTTTGGAGGATGCATGTGAAACGTTCTTGTTTTATAGATTTTTTTCCAGGACTGTTTACAAGTTTAAGAAATAGATTGTTTCCCTGGGAATTTATTGTGACATGCTGAACATACATTATTATCAATATATCATTAAAAAATATTTTTATGCCATATTGCAACTGCTTACATTACTAACTTTGTCCCAGCCGCCCAAGAAATATTTTTATATCAATATGTTCATAAATGACTGGCTGCAAGCGGAGTGATGTATGGTGTGAAGTTATAGATTATGACAGAAATGTATAAAATGTACCAACTATAAACGTGCTGAAAATTAATGTTAAGGTACGGGCCAACTCTGTCACCCCTCCTTTTTAAAAGGGGGACAGTGAAAGATTGTGTGGCCGAAATCAATAGAATTGTACCTGTAATTTTCATCTGTAGTTTGTATTTCAGTTGAAATATGACCCTCTTTTTCGGGTCATATAAAATAATATATATGTTTTGATGCACATTGTGCAATGACTGTTTTTTTCTGTTAAATTGCTTGTTAACTACATCTAACATTGCCTTACAAGTATTAGACTTCATATTTATTTAAATCTATTGAAAGAAACACATTGTATATAGGTCCAAAAATACTAGAATACTGTTATAAATCTTATGCGACCATCTTAATTAAACCTTCATTCAGAAGTAGGAATATAGTATTTATTATCTTTCCTTACTGTTGGTGAGTTAAAGTGTGCAGTTACAAATATGTTATTTCAGACTTAAATTCCCGAGATACTTCTTTATTAAATTGTGGAAAGCAACATACAATTTGAGATTATATTGACTAATGTCCAGTTTTTCTGGAGAGCAAAAATCAAATCAAATAGATTCGTAAAACAATTCTTTTCTGATGATAAATTTATGATAAATATGTTTATTATATGAATAGTCACTAATATTTCTTGATAGTTTTCATGTATCATGACGAACATTTCAAGCAAACATCTACCATGCTTTTTTTGTTCTGTTGCTTTGTAATTATGACTCTAGAAATGCATTTATATTGTGCGTAGTAAAAGTTCCAAAGCGGATATATATACTTTTATGTTGTAAATAAATAAATTGTTGCTCAACTTTCTCTTGTTATATTTTCAAAGATATTACATCTGCTAAATAATGATGTTGTAGATAGAAGAAACTAACAACTCACAGCGGTATTGTCTATATTAATTTTATGTATCGTATTCTCTTGTAATTTTGTGTCCACACGTAAATTCTAGCTTGAGGCTGCTCTTATTTGTAGTGCACTCTTCCACTTGCCTTGCGAGCTGTAAGTTAACAAGAAATAATCATTAAAACAGGGTTTCTTTCCTGATACTCAAAATAATGCGCTTTTGTATTCAACTATTATTTGTAATATGTCTTTTATCTAGAAAAGTAGTTCCTGTTTCATGCATGTTGAAGAAGAAAAGGGGAAAGGAGGGGAGAGAGATTCTGAGAGGATGGATGTAAAAAAAAAAAAAAAAAAAAATTAAATGTGAAAATGATTGGAGATCATGGAGGAGAGAGAGACTGGCCAAAATTAGCAAATGAGAGAGAGAGTGAGAGAAAGAGTAGAGTTTATTCAAGACATTCGAGACATAGGAAAAACACCAAGTCACTAGACAGATTAATAACAAAGTGTGTTACAACAAAAAGATATATAGGAGTATATGAATAAAAAAAACCACCAAGTCCATCTCTTGGCCAAATTGAGTTAACCATTAAAGGTTGTTGCTCATACATGAGTCCATCTTGTGTACAATTTACAGCACTAAATTCTGACCCAAAATGCCTGAAATTAATATTTAAAAAAAAACTATCTCAAATTTCCATTGACTACACACAAAAATAATTCAGTTTTCTTGATTTACTCGAAATGAAATTTCATGGACTTGGGCTCTTTTTATATTCATATGTCAAGGACGCATTGGGAACACGATCTCTCCCGCGCGTGTGGATAACCTACTTTTGTGGCAGGCAGGAATAGCAAACTGGACTAATGAAACCCACTTTATTGAAAAGTTCATGTTCATGAAAATTTCTGGAGCGAAAACGTTCTATGTATTTGAAACAAACATCGTACTCGAATCATGCAGGGTCCATGCTTAAATGTTTTAGTTTGTGTATTTATTGTTTTTAAAGATATACATGCAAATACAATTTTTTTTTTTTTTGTAATTAATGTGTAAGTATGTATCGTGGATGAAATGTAAAGAAAGATTCCAATTTTTTTTGTCTCTTCTCTCATTTTGCTCACATTTTGTAATTTTTTCTGTATCTCTCCTCTCTATCTCTCCTCTCTTTTTTTCTCCCATTCATTTCGAGCGTCAATGCACACTGACCATACTCTTTGATTTTTCCTCTTTTTTATCCTTTCTATTTCTATATAATAATGTCTAACTCTTCCATGTATGTTTCTGTTCCTTAATTATTCTCTCTAATATTATATACAAAGAAGCCCGACAGATGTTACGCAGGAGGGCACTCATCCAGGTTCTCTCGTCAATATCTCCCTTGAATCACCATTTGTACAGCGTCATCGAAGATAAATTCGATGAAAACTCTGACATATTCAAGTGTGGGCTGTGAATTATTAACATTTGGTGACATTTTATCTTTAAAAAATACTTTCATGATGCTATCTTTATTCATATTCAAAGATCCAGCATATCCCATTTGATAATTCCGAATGCACTATTCTTAATTATTAACATTTGGTGACATTTTGATTTGAAAAATCCTTCCATGATGTTATCTGTATTCATATTCAAAGATCCAGAAGTATGCCTTTTGATAATGAGTATAGACATTAACATTTGTTGACATTTCAACTAGAAAAGCCCAATCCATCAAAGATTCAGACTTTTTACATTTCAGAGAAAAGGCGCTATTCAAAAAAAAAAAAATCATTAAAATCGGTTGATAGGCTTATCATCGATTATTTACATCGTTATTCATGAGTAGCTAAAAATCATTAACATTTGGCAATGTTTTAACCTTCAAAAACCCGACTGAAACGAATGATCTTTAAAAATGAAAATAAGCTGTACGATGTTATTACCTCGGGCAATAAAGTAAACTAAAATTTCATTAACATTATGTGACATTTCATTTCCAAAGCAACCGATATAATCATCATCATCTACTCAGAGCTCGAATAGCGGGAACTCACATATTTGCCCATGGCTCTCATGCATGCAGAACAGTGGCGGATCCAGCAGGATAGGGGGGCGCCAGGCCTGATATAAGGAGGGGTGCCGCCGATTTTTTTTTTTTTTCTATTTTACCATGTACAGTCAATTAGTTGCTTTCAAATTAAAGGGGGCGCGTCCCCTGCGTCCCCACCTGGATCCGCCGCTGCAGAAGCCCTTCCTCCCTAACCCATAGAACGCCACATTAATTTGTAGCACAAAACTCCTAAATTTTCTCTTATACTTTCACAATTACTAAATTATGAAAGAGTCTTGTGCGACATGAATACTCTGACACGTAAGCGTTATTGTGTATTAAATCGTGTAAAACCAGCATTAGAAAATAAAATGAATTGTTACGATTATAAGTGTGACAAAAGCTAAATATGCTGGCGGATTAAGAGGTAATGTATTCTTTTGTAATTCAATGAACATAATTGTGCTCGTGAAGTATAATCACGATAACCGTGGACGTTCTTTAAAACGCGAATCCGCCCCCTTTCCCTCAGTGTGTAGGAAAACGCGAATATGTTATGATCATTTAGGGTCAATAATGCAAAATCAAATTTAATTCGAACTTCAAAATTTTCCGCTTGCAATTCATGTTCATCGCATTACTTTTTTAGTACTAAAAGGAGAATTGTCTTTAAAAAAGCAATCAATATTCTTAAATCCAAAATATTCAGGTCTCTATGGCAAGTTTTCAGCTGCAAATCTTCTATCTCATGTTTATTCTCTGTACGCCACTGGTCGAAAGTGCCCCTTTCTTCAGAAATTTGCCCCCCCCCACTATTTCAAATATGTTCCGCTGCCCCTGGACCAGAAAGGCTTCTCAGTTTCATAATAATTATTGGCATGATTGGGATATCCCCATTTGTCAATCAAGTCAACACAAGCATGCACACTTAAACAATGATCCAATTGCTTCTCTCATTTTCCATTCGCCACAAATGTGACGTTTTTAATAAATAGAATTATTCAAGCAGCGTGAAGCAAATTGACAGCTTCGCATGTTTGAAGTACTTTAAGGGTTTTCTCTAGAGACTGCGGGGAAACCCCTCGGGTGAATGAATTAGGGCATGTATATAGTGCTTGATTGCATCTGCGCTTTGAACACCAATGGCTTTTTCGTATAAGGTCGTTCATGTTTAAATTAATAAGTCTTTTGAGATAATTCATTTGACATTAGATTCTTTTACCATATTATATGTTAGCAATATTATGAGATTATTATCTAAGTTTTTTTTAATCAAAAAATAAAATGTTGAAGTGTACTCTAGTTCCTTTTTCAAACTCAAAAGAATTCAAGAAATTCCCATTGACAGAGTACAAGAAGAAGCTCTGGTTTTCATTTAAAACTATAGAATTACAATCAACTTCCATGTTGATTATATTCAAATGATATTTTAAATATGACCATGATGAAGAAAAGGTCTTCCTCCACGTTCAACCCCCCCCCCCCGCGAGACGTCACCGCGACTGGAAAAATCATAAAAAACTTATTTGATTTTCCGGCGACTCATAAAAGACGTCGCATCAACGTCTCTGCAACTTCGAAAACTCATAAGTCGCAAACTAATCGCAATCCCGTCTCATGGCCCATGAGATAGGCTACCCATTTTAAATCAATTCTAGGTATCGGAAAGAAACTTAATTGTTGAAAATGCGTTCATGCCTATCTGATATCCAGCCCCAACCCCCCCCCCCCCTCCGATCCCGCTTGCGAGCAAGGGTCGCTTGACACAACAAAATTAATTAATTATTAAAATGGATTTAAAAAAGGAATATCATGAAAGAACGACCTTAGCCTACCCTATAGCTAATATATGTACTCTTCTCGACGACCGAAGGCAGAAATTTTTTGAAACTACCCCCCCCAGGACCATCCCCTGTCTCATTTTGGAGAACTTGTTTCTTTACCTTTTGTAGCACTTTTTTTTTGGGGGGGAGGGCAGTAACCCCCCTGTATCCATGCCTGAGAATTAACTATTTGTAACACTTTGAAAGTTTGTAAGAATGAGACAATAACCATGTTTGGTTTGTTTTTATTTTCTTTATTTTTTTTTATTTCATTCAATTAAGTCTCCGTTCTTCACAATTATAAATCTTTAACAACAACTGTTGATATTTTTACCCGTGATATGTGAATAAATTACCTGTGGGATATTGTAAACAGAAAGGGCCTAATTGCATGGCAATCAATAACATCCCATTTAACATAATGAATATCACACGAGTAATTGCACATGACTTAAAACTCTGTCAGCAACCGCGGAATACTGTCGGGGCTACAAACCACTAATGAACATAACCAATGCCCGTCCCTTGATTATATTCATAAGGTCTGAATCTACGAGACTACAATAAACCATGTACTGTACATCAGACCAATCTTTCCCAGATGTGATAGTATGTGTTTGCAGAATGCTTACTCATTTGGGGAATAATAAAAGGGAACTCAGAGATAGAATTTATTTAGTAAAAACAAAAAACAACATTTAAAAACACAAAAAGGACTATAAAACGATAATTTTCTTTTAAAACTTTTTGGCGTTAACAACATCAATTCTCAAAAACAGAAGGAGTACCTTAACAAGACTCACTTTGAAAAGGTATGGAACATTAATAATATGGATTCATCTACATGAACATTTCTGACTTAGAACAAATCATATCCGTTGTCATGGAGAATACATATAATAATTTTATAATTTTCATCCGCGTAAATTTGGGCCTTTATAGTTATGACAAACGTCTTCGTCAGACTATTGAATATGATTAAATGCTGCACATCATTTCAATCCGCATAAAAAAGGGCATTTCTATTTTTATGACAATGTATAATTGACAGAAAATATTTTTATATTAGGCCTAGTCATTGTGTGTACATAATATTTTTCTTGTCAAAAACGTTTTCGCCGAAGGCGATATCTAATTTAAGAATCACTAATTTCCAATAAAATAAGAAATTATAGATATTTGAATCGTGACTCGTCAGCAAACAAATTCGATCATAAATTAAGAATACATTTTTTGCCCCAGGAGGTTTACAGGAAAAAGTCGACGTTAAAGATATTCATTACTTATTTGCAATGTAAAGGCATTATTTGATAGATGACATTCAGTTCCGTAAACCATTGTAAGATATACTTCATTAATGTACCTCAGACCGGATAATAAGCAGCACTACCATAAAACATTTACAGTGTCATGTTTTATTTAGCAGGAAGTCATATAGACATTAATCATGTTAATGTTCAGAAACTTTTGATTATTCCGAAAGCCAGTGAAAGGTATACATCATTCATGTGCGTTAGACCGGATAATAAACTCCACCAGATAAAACGTTTATAATGCTATATTTTATTAAGCAACACTAATGTGTTGGCTCAGTGGATAGAGCGTCCGACTCCTAATCGGGAGGTCATGGGTTCGAGCCCCGGGCCGCATCATACCAAAAGACGTTAAAAAATGGTAGTTGCTGCTTCCCTGTTTAGCGTTCAACAAGAGAGGGATAGAGCAATGTCCTTCTGGCGCTGCTCAGCGGCTGCCGGGCCCACGAGAAAAGGGGCAAAATAAATATCCTTTCCGGACAATAAAATTTGGAGCATTTTTATATAGATATTATGTTTAAAAAAAAAAAAAAAAAATTATCCCGCGGATGTAATCATTTAAATAGGCAGACCCGATGTGATTGTGAGCGAACATTGCAGAGAGCGTGAAATATTGTTACTTTTTGTTTGAATCATACCCATAACAAAACAACAACAAAAGAATGAGAAAATACGGTACTGCCAGCGGGTTTGTCACTTCAGACATGTGTCAGGAGTCACATTGAATAAAGATGACAAAGACACTTTGTTCGTCTTTGACATTCGTCGTTATATCATGCATACATGAATAGGCAAGAAGTTAATAAATATTACATATAAATATGGATTATTATTCACACATAGTTCGTCGTCTATTAAATGTTGTCATCTGCGTTGATAATGTCCAAGGTTATGTTCTGATAATACGTTAGGTCGATTATTAGTTCAGACTATGAGGTCTTTGCTGTAACGACAACGACGTTGAGTTCCGTTGACCATGACGCTCACCGCCATCAACCTCCTCATGGTCCTGTCTCAAGGACGATCGGGCATCCGAGACTGTATTACTCGTTACGTTTTCAAAACTCATGTTCGTTTCTGTCCGACTCTGTCCTTGTAAACGACGAGATGATGGTAAGCGAGTTATCGCGCCAGGATTTCTCTCCTTCTGCGACAGTTCTGTTCTTGTACTTAAGTTTAACATTGGACTTGGTACTGAATTGCTACGGGTCTGTGGGGATGATGGTGATGCTGGTATCGGGAGTGTTCTCAGATGAGTTGATGATACGACCGGTGTTACGACGGTTGAAGATGATGATGATGATGTTGTAGAGGTAGTAGCCGTCGGATGGCCGTCGACCACTGAGGACGCACGAGGTCTCTCACTTGGTGTTCTGTCCGTTTGCCGAATTGATAACTGTGGCGATTCGGTGTTTGGACTTGCAGATGATACGCTTGGTATGGATGCCATGGGATCTTGACTTGATCTCGGAACAAGGAAGCGGACAGCTCTTTGTCGTTCCACGTCACCCTCTCCTCCAACCTGTACAACCATCAGCTCACCAGAATTCCGCCGACTTCCAGATTGACTGGACTCTCCCGAAACCCTACCGCTATTGTACCGAATACTATCCTTGAAAGGAAGTACCAGTGCCTCGTTCACCGGTACCTTGACGTAGTTATTCGGCACTGAATGGTTGTTGGGCATTTTCGTTGGTGTTTGTGTCGAGGGTGTAATGTTCACATTTGCACAAGGTGTAGTTAACCGTGATTTGATGGGGTTCTTTTTGGCAAGGATGCTGGCTTGTTGGGAATGGTTTGTAGGGAAGGTCTTTCTGCTTTGACCGTCCAACGCGCTCACGTAAACATCCTTAAGATGTCGCCTTTTACGTCTGTGTATAGCTAAAATAGACATGGCGCATAACCAGAGGTTGATAGAACCAAAGAACATCAAGGAGGTGAAAAAGAACGCGACAACCGGGATTGACATGGTTAAAGGTGAAGACGTCACGACGGCAAATGTACCGAGTATAAGAGGAATCAGGAGTCGCACTATGAACGTAATGACAGCACCGATCAGAAGGTTCCAGCGGTAGGAGCTCATCAAAGCTGTTGGCTTCCCGGTGGCCTCCGATAACACCTTCAATAGTCTGGTCATCTCCACGCTGGGTACACTCCCCGTGCATATCAGACCGATGGCACCGAAGAGGGCGTTCTCCCTGTAGGTCAAGAACACCCCGTAGACAGCGATGGTGACGAGATGGTGTACGAGGTCAACCTTGAAATGTTTGACATTGGAGTGGAGGATAGAGTCTTGGAAGATGCGGTAGATGTAACATCCGATGGCGACAGAGAAACCGGTCTTGGTGATGTTGCTGAACGTGCTTCTAAAGGGATTCTGGATGACGTCATCATTACACAGTATTGTAAATCCGGCAATGGTCATCACGGTGCTTTGAAGAACGTCAAGACAACTGCGAGATAAAGAAGAAGAGATACATAATTTCATTAGTGAGATGGAAGTATGTTTATTTCTAGACATATTACTGATATTATTACTTAAATCATAGTACACAGCGAGCTTTAAACATAAATACACCAAATTTACGCCTATAGAGGAAAAAGAGAAAATAATTTTATTTTGGATTTTGTGATATAAGTAAGTCGGATATATCAATTTGAAATTAAAGAGATACGACCGTGTGGTTTTCGATTAATTCATCTGTTCGCTCTCCTAGACTTTTACATACTAGTATACCATTTATAACCATTCCACAATATAACATAGCGCAAACTCATAATTATCTATGAGTGTTGCAACTCTTTTCTGGATAGAATAGGAAAAATAATAAATGAGGCAATTTTGGTAAAATACCCTTCTAAAGCAGCTAAAAGATCCAAGCACACCATTCATATGTCAGCTTGATTATATTTTCACCAAGCTTTTCCTCAACTCTTTCCTAAACCTTTTCCTTATTCTTTTGCACACGACTATCACCGGAATTGAAACAAAAATTGGCGAATGATAAATTTTGCGCAAAGCAACATATTCCTTACGAACATGATGTAAAAAATATCTACCTCAATTCCAAAAGGCAGAATCAAATTCCTTAATTGTTTGTCAGCATTTCCATTTTTTCGCTTTATATTAAATTGTCATACGTTTTTCACAGAAAATTCGTGTCAAAACTGTCTCTTCATTTCATGCAGACGGTGTCCCATCTCTCACTGCATATCATTATGGCTTGCCAAAACCACAAACATATTAATTTTACTACGTCAACTTGGTATAGTTCAGGGGAAACCCGTTTTAACCACAACTGGGGTATTGTAAAACTCTCTCCTCGTATGGAAAAGCCTATATCCTCCGAAATACATGGTCATAACCTCAATGTACCCTTTATTCAACCCACTATGAATTTCTATACCGCCCCTACCCTATCATCATCAATTCAGCTTTTTAAAAAAAATGTCGTGCATACTGCAACATTTGTAAATAAAAATTCCATTCAATTTTGCCCTTTTTTGGTTTCTGATCCTGGAAAAAAAAAAGGAAAATTTTGATTTTTAAAAAATCAAGAGAAAACTAAGAGAGACGGAGCATATATAGGGGATCCGGGGAGAGATCAGTTAGTCATAAGTAAAACATTAATAATTCTTCTGTATGTATCGATGCAAAGTAAACATTCTTTTCTTTTTTTTCACGTTAAAAACTCAGATTTATAGTGTTGTCAAGACATTCCGCGTAAAATTACTGCTAAAAAACCGGACTTTCCCTTGACTTGCTTAGATATGCCCGAAACGGAAGAGGGAATTTCCCATCAAATTCCCCGGTGATCCTTCACTGATTTTCGTAAACGATTTCTAAGAGGTTTGGAAGATTGGTCATGTTTAAATGAATAAATTCTCTTCGCACTTCTTTTGGCTCGAGAATACTTTGAAGTTTGTGTAAATATTTCTTCATATCGTTGTAAGATTCCGTTGGGAGGGGTTAATATCTATAATTAGTTAATAAATCATGTTATTGCCTCCCCACCCCCCCCCAAAAAAAAAAACAACAACAACAACATCAACAACAACAACAACAACAAAACTATATGGTAAAAAAAAAAGTTGTTTGGGAGAGGGGTGCAATATTTTCTGTTTGCAAATCTAAAACTCAAACATTAAAAATATTATTGACCCCCCCCCCCTCGTCATGACCGACTTCAATCTTTCTTTTTTTTTTAAAGATACACATGTGCTTTAAATCTTTAAGACACAATGTAACGTTACTATATTACAAGGTAGCCCAAACTCTGACCTCAAACTGTAGATTTCTTAAAGTACAGTACTTTTCCTCGCAAATGAACTATTTCCGATTCCAAATATAGATAAAATAATTCAGTTGGATTATAATGGGAAATTCCATGTGGTTTCTCCCACTTCTAGACGTATTCTTCGGAATAAAAGGTGTTTCGTGTCAGGTACAATACGTACATGCAAATGATATTACACGGAATTCCCAAGCCCTACAAGGCTTGTTGTGGTTTGCAGAACCACCCGGGAAAATTCCCTAGTCACTACCCACTCGAATTTTAAATGCTCTACCCCTTTGCATCCTAAAATAGATAAAAAGTTTTCACGCTCTTTGTTCTCTTTTGTTTACATACACGGTAACAGCAAAGAAAAGAATCACAAACATTGCCCCATCATGGTCGCTATGTTCTGATTAAACGTTCAGAATGAAAAAAAGGCGATGGAATTTGTAAATCAATATGGGTTTCGTTTCCATAGAAACGGAAAATATCTTACATGATATAATATAAAACAATTATTCAGGAAAGTGGTGAGAGAAGGAAAAGTATAAAGAAATTAATATGTTTTACGATGCATAAAATGCATATTGTAAACCGTTACAAATTTGCTTACTTTTTTTTTTTCATTGTTATATCGATATAATTATAATCATTATTATCATTATTAATTAAATATAATCATAGTTTTATCACTATAAAAATAGTATATTTAATATATTACTATCTAGAAAATACTTATCATTTATTCATATATTCCCAATTCAATTGTGTATTTTTATTGTTACATCAACGTTGATTACAAATACACACGCGCACACACAAATAAAAAATCATTATAATGCTGTTGCTAACATAATCATGTGATGTGCAAAAAAAAAAAAATCTATATATTTTGATGGTCTAAGATACATTCAATATAACTCATAATGTATCTTGATATTTTCCTGGTATACTATAATTTTAACCGAAACCATATTTAGAAATTGCGAAATGATTATCGAGTAATCTCGAAAATGGGGGAAATTACCGAAATACAAGACGGTTATACCGAAGAAATTCTTGTGTCTCGTGTTTCAATATCATATCATTTAATATCCGCATACCATATGTTTGTTCCCTTGTTTGTTATAAAACAGGATTTCATTGAACTATGATGTCACTTCACAATTATTCCTTGATCTATAGAGGCTAGCTAGACAATGTCTACAAAGAATGACCAGGATTTAACTCATACCGGAAATATTGTAGTAATATTTATCTAAATTAAGAATTTATAAACTTGTTTGACAAAAAAAAAGTGAAAAGAAGAAAGAAGGAAAGTCGGTATACATACAGGTTCGGGGTAGACGACCTGATGCTTGATAATTATTATGTAGAGAAGAACGAACTGAAAATTGGTCTTATTTCGATTTTCGAAATTTCGATGAAAAAATACTTTCAAATGACGATGATTGTGAGTTAACCAATAGACAGTGCGACGGTACTTTATTTGCGTTTTATTATGAGAAGCTATAGTAAAAATAAGATAAATCGTTAAAAAATCTCTCATATGGCTAATATCCCAACACGAATATCTTATAAAGTCGTTTTCCCCGTCGTAATTTTATTTGATTTTGCTCCTAATTGATCCAATCTCTTTTAAAGGGGACCAATACCCAAGGAAATAATCATTTTTATATGAAAGAGCACAATCAGAGGAGCAATTTAAAAAAAGTTTCATCAAAATCGGTCTATAAAATAAGAAAGTTATGGAAGTTTGAAGAGTCTCGTTTTACCTTCTATGGGGATCCTCAAAACTGCAACATCGGTTCAAAATGGCCGATTTTATGGACAACTCTCCATTTGTTTTGTACACAAATTTTCATATTTTCCCATTTTCTTTCAAAATATTTCTATTTACTTCTGAGCTCAAAATATGCATGGAAAAGGTATATTGCACACAACATATGTTGAGCTCAGATGGAGGTAAGACATATTTTTGAAAGAAAAATGGGGAAAATCTGAAAATTTGTGTACAAAACCAATGGAGAGTTGTCCATAAAATCGGCCATTTTGAACTGATGTTGCCAATTTGAGGATCCCCATAGAAGGTTAAAACGAGACTTTTTAAACTTCCATAACTCTCTTATTTTATAACCGATTTTGATGAACTTTTTTTTAAATTGCTCCTCTCATTATGCTCTTTCCTATGAAAGTGATTATTTCCTTGGGTATGGTTTCCTTAAATGTATATATATTGTGTTTCATTGATTTATAAAAAATATATTATCGAATATCCCAACCAGAAAAAAAAAAAAAAAAAGAGGGTGGAAAAAAATTCGTCCTAAATAGATCGATTTTTTTTTTCATCTAAAAATGATAAAAACCAACTAAATTGCTTACAATCTTGGAAACCTCCATGGTTCGTCTTCGTGTTTATCCACCACGAATCGCCATATGGATTTATCTTCGATCGAGTCCCGCCATCTTCCCGCCAGACGGCCGATCAGCGACCGAGCGAGAAAGAAAAGAGCAGAGCAGACGTTCACTGTGATCGATATCCATAAGAGATCTGTCACTTCCATAGCACAGAAAAAACAGGCTCCGAAAAAGAAGGTCTGCAAGATAAGCATTTGGGTAAAACGTGCAGTTTTGACGTCGGCCTATATAATAATTATAAGAAGATCAGATCCCGTTGGTTGGTTGGTGTCTAATAGAGAAAAGAACGAGTCCAGATTGTAGCGATCGGAAATAATGCAGATTTGTCTTGCTTGTTTTTCTTTAAAAGTAAAAAGAGGTTGAGTTTTTGAGAGAATGTCGTCTTCTCTGAGTTCCCTTGAAAATGATTAGGGCCTACGGAGTGACAACTGTCCAATTGAATACACTGAGGCACATTATACTTGATCAACCTCGAGGCAGTGAAGGAAACAAAAAGCTTTTGTCGTTGGTTCTGAGCGCTGATTGGCGAGTAAAGGAGCGAATAGAAACGAAAGCAATTATTTAATACCAGTCTGAAGATAATCTTTTAAATAAATACGTTCACACACTTCGATATCAGACTGATTTGGCACAAGTTCTACTGCAGGCCAGTAACGTGTTTGTGGCAAAAAACAGCATTGCCACTTTTCTATTTAAAGCTGACCAACCAATCTGTTGTTGACAGTCACAAGCCGTTATATCACGTATGCCTCCTGTCAAAGAAATATGCACTTTATACGCACACACGGAGTTTAGCCCAAACATTGTCCCATATTCGTCAGAGGGGAAAATCGGGGATTTCCCCCGTTGTGCGGATAGTCTTGTTTGAAGACGCAACGGCCTTGTTTATAGCGCAGGTAATGACTGATTGTGTGGCATTGCTATTCATATTTATCATGGTTATGTGGATGATACGACATTTTCTCCGACGACTATTGCGCTGGGTTTTATTTCGTATAACATGTAGGGTCAGGGTTTGCGTTTTTCTTTTACCTCCATGTTTAGGGTGGTGCATTCAATTCATGTATGGAAGTTACAGTGGAGCATTAATTGAAACAGAAAGGGGAAAAAAATGGTGCCTGGGATTCGGGGGTTGCCAAACTCTGAGAAGAATATGCCCTTCCAAGCTAAAATCATTGATATTATGTGAATAGCAACTTCCGCAAATTAGGTTTGGATGTCAGGCCTTTCCAAACATTGCACTCTTTGTAGGCCCCTTTTTCCTTCTTTTATTGTACTTAGTGTGCATGGTAAAATAAATAAATAAATAAAAAAAGGGGCTATCACCAATTTGTGATTTATTCTGTCAGGCGCGGATCCAGCGGGGGAAGGTGTGTGCGGGCCCGGCCCTAACCTCCAAAATAGAAAAAAAGTGCCTAAAATCTGGTGTTTTGGGCCTTGGCCTTTTAGATGAAGGCTTAACATTTTTTCACTCCTACCAGCCTCTTTACACCACCACCAAATCATCATCATCATAACCATTAGCATAATCATAATTATCATCATCATCATCATCATCATCATCATCATCCTTATTCATATCAATTCTAGTTGTAAATTTAAGAGAAAGAGGGCGCTACCATTCTACTCAAAGCGAACGCGCCCATTGACTTTTTTTGTTTTTGAACAGTTTTTCACTTTATTTTCTTTATTGTGGCGAGCAACTACCTTTTCAAAGAAATGTTCACTTTTATTAATACGCTAAGAGTCTGAATTTTTCAAAAATAGGAATAACTTACTGCAAAGGAAAGAAAAAGTCCTGTCACTTTTGTCAATTCGAAAGCCTAGTCAGATCAAATTCCTGTACAATATGCTATATTTTGCTCTCAAAATAGCTCATGCGCTGCATAGTTTTGATCCTCGATGCCGCATTATACTATTATAGCTTATTGTTCGCAGGGCAATTAAAAGCTTGAATTCTCAGCTTTCCGGAGATGGTACATTCATTTTAATTGATTAAAAAAAGTCCCGTCACTTTGAACATAATCATAAGAGGTTCTTTCCTCGACTAGTCGCTTATATCGCATAGAAACATGTGAACGGCGTCTTCGCAAGACTTGTGACAAGTTCACAATCTATGTCATTGTTTTGAGCATCAATTTATATGAATTGCATATTCTGATTACAACTTCAGCACAATAATATAAGCTTTCCCAAATGTGTATTTCCTCCATCTGGTCTGGAGAATCTATTAACTAACAACATGATAAAACTTCATCAATTTCTTTCATCTCCACGAGTAGATTGCTCAACCGAACAGACAATACCATTCCACTGCAGAGAAGTCTTCTTACGCGAGTTTTTGTGAGCTAATTTAATATTGCAGCCAGCTGTATAGATTTCTGCGCTTCTCAGCCGTATTTCCAACGTCACTTTGTTGCGTCTGGCCTCTAATGCTACAGTCACAAAGACACTTACGTATAGATACGTTTTTGTTGTTTAAATCTTATTTCATCTTCTATTCTATCATTTAATATGTATTTCTTTATTTTATTGGATGAACGAAATTATCACCATTTCCTCTGCTGACTACGACGGGAAGGCATCTGTGGAGATCCGCAGAAAAGAAAATCATTTTTGGACGCAACCAGACGTAACTATACGTAAGTGTCTGTGTGACTGTAGCATTAGATAATGGACGCGCCTTGTTTAATTACGATTGAATGCCACACATTGGTATACGTTAACTTTACATTTTACATAGAGTAGAATTAATATGATTATGCCTAAAGTTAAAACGCATAACTAAATAACTTTAATTTGCAATGAAATCTTCTTTGATATTTGAATTATAATGTAATCAAAGTGACAAATATAAAATCCATGGTTGTATACATTTTATTTTAAATTTGTTACAAAGTCATGTGAACATCAAATATTCCCCGTACGGTGTATCAATAGGGTGTTTTCGCAGGACTACGGGGAGCTTATCTAGAACGTTAGCAGTATGAAGGGCACTATTTTCAAAATGCCTGCAAACCCTCGTTTTCTATCTTCTTCAATAACTTTGAATAAAAGTTTCCAATGGTAACCGCACATGTTCCCTTTGGCTTGTGAGACATTGTAACGTCTATTGTTGCAAGGAAGATTCAATCAGTATATAGGGCTTTGATATACAGTGTGACACAGAAAAAACAACTAACTTTAAAAGCATCTGTCACATTGAAATATTTTGTGACTTTGATGTTTATTTCATCATTAATAGTCACTCTATATTCAATTATACCAAACGTACAATTGTATTGTAACGGTCGACTGAGCACTTAGGTTTAGAAAAGTCGTAAAATTTGTCTGATAGTATATTTATCAAGTTTGAGCAAAAGCAACCCTTGCAATTAATTAGTCTTTTTAAATATTTTGTCCCTTGATGAATGAATGAATAGACCCAGGAGGACTGACCTAAAAACATGAATGAATGCTCAGAAGCCAGGGTTTCTTTTGGCAAAACTTGGAAGAAAGTGCCCAAGGTTCTGAAGGTACTGGTTATGCCACCCCTCCCCTCCACCCCCCCCCCCCCCTCTGGTTACGCCACCATAAAGAGATAGTACCTATGATCTATGCTCTTGACAGGATCTGAGTATCATGAGTAGAAAACCATGAGTCCTCACCTTTGCCAGTCTGTACTCTTCCTCCCCACCACCACTCAACAAAGTTGTTCAACAATTCAAGTGCTCAGTCATCCATGATAGAACAGGTACAAGTGTCGGTACTGAGGGTATCTCACTTCGTCTTCGCGACGGAAAAAAGATAGAGACCGTCTCCAATACTTTATTCCGTCGCGGAGACGTCTCCGTGAAAATTTTCATAAACTGTCTCAAAGTACTTCCCGCTCACTCAAGAAACGTTGTATTGACTGAGTATGAGGAGATGTCTCCGGAATAGTTTTCACAACCGTCTCCAAGTAGTTTCAAAACCGTCTTAAAGTAGGCCCAAATCCGTCTCATATATAGTTTCAAAGTAGTTTCTGCGAAGTGAGATACTACCCTTACTCTTCGTCATGATAATTTAATAAAGAAACACATATCCCTAATAATTAAACACATAAGACATACAATCTTAATATGAGGGTCTCAAAGTTGGGTTTACTCTTTCTTGGGACGCACTGTATACGAGACAAGAACTTAGGAAGTATGCAGAATGCGATCAAACCCCGCTTCTGTCATCTTGCATAAAGGATGTCAATGGCGCGCGGCAGTGGCTGTATTTTCAACGTCTATTGTTGCAATACGAATTCATTCCAAAGGCTACTTTACTGGGGATAGGCCTACCTATAGTTCTTTTTTTTTTCATACCAAGGTTTTATTGTGTCAAATGCGTCTATGCGTATAACAGCTGACCTAAAACATTGCTGATATGAA
>CALNVZ010003435.1:9966474-10015195 GCA_940671915.1 Paracentrotus lividus | reverse complement strand
AACGTTGGACTAGAAGTAAGTCAGATAAGTTTCTGCAATGCACGTTGTATTTTCCGAAGAATGTGGAAGAAATTTAATTTAAAACTTTAACCAAATCGAATTTCATTATATTTCGTCGAATCAAACTAATTAAATTAGAACAATTAGAAATTAATAAACGAAGTTATTTTAAATCAAATTACTTTGATTCGAACTGAGCTGAAGCGAATTCGAGCTGTATCTGACCCAAAACATTTTTTTTTCTATTGTTGCCTGTAAAAATAAAACATAATCCTTCATTTGTGAGAAAATAGGATTCCTTTCTCCTTTTCCACACAAAGCAATTTTGAAAGAAAGAAAAATATCATGTCCGTCATTTTGTATTGGAAGAACAATGAATGCAACAATCAAGTCACCCATATCAATTCTAGTTGTAAACTTAGAGATAGAGGGCGCTACCATTCTACTCAAAGCGAACGTGCCCATTGACTTTTTTTGTTTTTGGACAGCTTTTCACTTTATTTTTCTATTGTTGGTGCGAGCAAATACCTTTTCAAAGAAATGTTCCAACTTGAATAAGTACGCTAAGAGTCTGAATTTTTTCAAAAATAGGAACAACTTATTGCAAAGGCAAAAAAAGTCCTGTTACTTGTGTAATTCGAAAGCCTAGTCAGATCAAATCCTGTACAATATGGTATATTTGCTCTTCAAAATAGCTCATGCTCTGCATCGTTTTGTGATCCTCGATGCCGCATTATACTATTATAGCTTATTGTTTCACAGGGCAATTAAAAGCTTGAATTTCTCAGCTTTTCCGGAGATGGTACATTCATTTTTAATTGATTTAAAAAAGTCCTGTCACTTTGAACAAAATCATAAGAGGTTCTTTCCTCGACTTAGTCAATATTACGCTTATCACATGCATATCGCATAGAAACATGATTGTGAACGGCGTCTTCACAAGACTGTGACAAGTTCACCAATCTATGTCATTGTTTTGAGCATCAATTTATATGAAATTGCATATTCTGATTACAAACTTACAGCACAATAATGTTATAAGCTTTCCCAAATGTGTATTTCCTCCATCTGGTCTGGAGAATCTATTAACTAACAACATGATAAAGTTCATCAATTCTTTCATCTCCACGAGTAGATTGCTCAACCAACGGACAATACCATTCCACTGGAGGGAAGTTTTCTTACGCGAGTTTTGTGAGCTAATTTATTATTGCAGCCAAGCTGTATAGATTTCTGCGCTTCTCAGCCGTATTTCCACTCACTTTGTTGCGTATGGCCTCTTATAGATAATGGACGCGCCTTGTTTAATTACGATTTAATGCCGCACATTGGTATACGTTAACTTTACATTTTACATAGAGTAGAATTGATATGCTCTGGAAGTTAGTCGTTGAGGCATAATAAAGGCGGCGGTCACAAACTCGTCGTAGGCTACGGGCACGTGCCATCAACGTAGCCTGCGTTGCATGTCAACGCACGCACACAGGTCCTGGTCAACTTCTGCGATTCCTGCGTTTCTGTTAGTAAGGGTATTGTAAAAACTTCTCACGTCGTACATGCAACGTGCCTCCGAGTACCTGCGCTGCACGATTTTCTACGAAATTCATCGTTAGGGAGTTGCCACGTCGAAGGTACGGCGAGTTGTGACCGCCGCATAATGCGCATCTTAGGCCTATACTTTTTAAAGATGAGTAATTTATTTTGAAATCCTGCCTCGGGCTTGTACACGATTCGAAAATGAACTCTTATCAAGACCTTTGTGAAGAAATCCTTTAGCTCTTAAAAACTTACATAGTCTAAAGGCCTATAAGTTTGTCTAAAATAATGTTGATATATTTTTGTAGGAAAATCTACTCCAGTACTTACTTACTGACTGCCCCTCCCCCATATTTCATATACTCAATTCAAAGAATATTTATTACTGAAAATTACAATAGACAAGAAGAAAAAATGAAGAAAATAAAACAAAGGCAATTGCGAAGGAGGAAAATCCCTTCAGTACTTTCCTTTTCTCTTACTTCTTAAAGGAAATTGTTCCCTTGTAGAGATATGTGGCTTAACGTGTCGATGCAGAAAAATCAAATACATTATAAGTCAGTATTAGTGAAGATTTGGTGAAATCGGATAAAATGATAAGAATATTATAATATTTTGAATATTGAGATCTCTGATGACATAGAAATCTCCCATTTGGCAACGCGGTCACCATTTTTTGATGTCACAAAGGGAGAACTCCCAATATGGTGTGCACAAAAACTATTCAAAATGTCTCCTTTATTTTCATTCTAAGATAGAACAGCTTTCTTTCATTGAGTATATCATGATTTCATATATTTACATTGTCACCCATAAAAAGATTCTTTATTCTCCTTTACAATCGAGAAAAAAAGAGGATTTAGTACAATGGTACTATAGATATTGGGAAAGATCTCCCTGGCATTACATTCATCAATCACTGGTCTCGCGTTTCAATTGGAGGATCTCTATATCATAGGTGATCTCAAAATCTACAAATTTCAATTATCTTTCTATTCATTCCCTTGATTTCTGAAACTTTTACCATATGTTTGGAGGGTTGTCTGCCGGATTTAGCCAAGATTCTCTGAGGATAATTCCCCTTTAACGTTCTAGCCTCCCCCCCCCTAAAGACTGCCGGAAAATACAAAGATCTATTGTATTGAATCACGAGAAAATACACCATCAGCCCAAAAGACTGCTAAGAAAAAAGAAATTCCTAAAATAGTTATATCCTGTGAGTTTTATGTATTCCGCCACAATTGATAATAACATAACGAACATTACAATATCTTTTATGCCTATGTGTTTTTATTATAGTGTGAACAGAAAATTATTTTATTTTAGGTAAACTATGAGTGAAAGCAAATGTTATTTTTAGTTAACCCCCCCCCCCCAATATTGTCTCATGATAAAAAGATTCTCTGAAGATGATTCACCAAAATGACACCCCGCAAGAAGATGACCTACGCCGTTCGACTTTGAAAAAAAGACCGTAAATGGAAGTATTGTGTGATTTTTATGATTCCGCCCAAAATATGCGAATTAACAATTTAGTACTTGGAATAGTACTTCCTTTTAGGCGGAAAACAGTCTGGCCAGTATCATTACGTGTGAGGGAAAAGTCCTTTCTAGGAACAAAATATTACAGTGGTCACAAGGCACTCACTGTTAGAACGCGGTTTGAAAAATTTCGCTGTTGTAAAAAAAATTGGTTTAGTTTAAAAACTTGTTAAAATATGTTGTTTTAAACCGGGAAAAGCGAGGTTTATGTCCTTAAAAATACATATTAGAGATTTAGAGTTATGATATAAACAGTTGTTGTTAAACAGGCGAGGAATGTCACTGAAGTCATTAGGCTAATGGCACTCACTCGTTACAAAATTTTGCAACTATTCAATCATGCGAAGTGACTTATCCCTTCACACATTGAATAGTGTTTGTACAGATGTGTTGGCTAGTGGATTAGTGCATCTGCCTTGTTAATTCGAAAGGTCGTGGCGTTCGATACCCGGCGCCGTCAACCAAAAGTTCGAGCGTTTTTTTTTGGAGAGACAGCGCGTTGAAACAATACTGTGGATATTTTAAACACCATTAACAACAGGTTGTTTAAACTTTTGAAAACAAACAAAGAGTGACTAAAGTTTTTAAACAACTACATTGTTTGTTTGATTCTAAACAACGCTGTGCAGATTCACCTGCGTTAACACGCAGTTGTTTAAGATTTAAACAACTTGTTTAATTTATGTTTCTAACAGTTGCAGCGTTACAAAAAAAAAAAGAGAAAGAAAATTAAAATAAATAAAATGAACGCCCCACCAGGTCAAGATGCCTGGCCACCGCATTTCAAGTTATAGTATACATTGGCTTAAGACAGTAGGTTACAAAGCCAACTAGAAGCGGAAAAACATTTTGAGAATGTAAATATTTTCCTAGGAGGTATAAGTCCAAGCACCCGAATGTAAATATTTTGGAAAAACGGTGTAGACGACATCTTCAATAAATTGATGTCCGTTTAACCGTGGTATATTTTCTCGTTCCTACCCCGAGAAAGTGTACTTGAACTTTATGATTTCCAAGTGTAGCTGCTATAGCTTGTAGGCTGTAGCTACAATATTATAGTAATACTTTACATGAAAGTCCCTTTTTAATCATAAAACTAAGGAAAATTTTGATATAAATAATTCATGATCCAATTAAATTTTGTTTTCGACGGTCAGAAATGTCGGATCGTTGAGATTTGCTTATTCTTCTGAAATCTAGGGGCGCACTAGACTGATTTATACAGTCATGTATAGTGTTTGAGACAAGTTTACCAAAACTAGCTTAGTATAACCATACCCAAAGAGAAACCACTTATTCATTACCCAATGAAGATATACAAAAAACTAAAAAAATTTAAAAAATAAAAAGAAAAGAGAAGTCGGAATTGTGGAGACTGCAGACACGCCCGCCCCTCATTACCAACGCGGTACGCTCATCTATTTACAGCCCTTGCAGTCATATGCCAGTTTTACTGATCGCTTATAGGTTTTCATCAAAATTTATCGTCAAGGGAAACAGCAGTATCACCTGCACTTTTGGTTTTAGAGTGATCACAAGAAACTTGATTGAAATTGCAAAATTTAGTTTCCGAATACTCAAATCTCCTTTCAGATCGTATTAATTGAGGACCCATCTTGCTCCAGTGACGAGATTTATGGCTTACTTGAATCTCCAAGCTCAAGTTACAAAGATCCTTTATTTGCATCAGAAAAGTATTTAAACCAAAGTATATATCCCCCGCGATCCTCGGCTTAAAAACTTACATGTCATTTTGCAGCCCACGTCGCTCAATATGCTAGCTATACTTCAGGCGCATCCAGGAATTTTCCAGAGGGGGGGGTGGACGGGCGGCCAACTTTGAAAAAAAAAATCTTTGCGACGCGCGAAGCGGGAGTTAACAGTTCCCCGACATATAGGCCCTAATACTGACCTAAAAGAGGAATTTAAAAAATTTTCTATATTTACTCCTATAAAAAAAATTAAACTATATACTATCCAAAAAAAAAAGAATAGAAAAAAGAATGAATTGATGATTTTAAGATGTGTTTCATTAATAAAAAAACAAAACAAAGCGAGCGCGAAAAGCGCGAGCTGAAAATGTTAGCTATTATTTGAGATAAATTTGTGCATTTATAGACACTATTAGTATTCCCCACGCAGCGCGAAGCGTAGAATGAAACTTGAGGTAAAAATTTGAATTCATCATAATAAGCATTTAGATATACCCTACTGAATTGGTATATCGAGCCGCGAAGCGCAGCCGAAAAGTTTTGAGTTCAAAAATGTACAGTTATTTGTGCATTTATATGGTTGTAGTATCCGCGAGCGCGAAGCCGCGAGCTGAAATTGAGGTAAAAATGGATTATTTGTTGCATTATGATCTATATCAGCGAGCGCCAAGCGTGATCCGAAAATTGGGTTTTAAAAGATAATGATGGAAATAAATAAAGGGCATTTCTACATAAAAAAAATTGTAGATAATTGTTGTATTCATAAGACCCTATATATCCGCATGAGTGCGAAGCGCTCGAGCTGAAAATTTCTAAGTTAAATTGCTGCATTATATATCCTACTAGATTGGTATCTTGCATGAGCGCGAAGCGCGAGCAGAAATTTTATGCTAAAAATGGGGAGTTATGTGTGCAATATGGTTATAGTAATCCGCGACGCGAGCGCAAAGCCGAAATTTGCGGGTTTTAAAGAATAATGAAATAAAAAAGGGGCATTTTAGCATTCATAAAAAATTTGTAGATAATTTTTGTATCATAGACCCTATTTAGTATCGCGAGAGCGCGAAAGCGCGAGCTGAAAATTTGAGTGTTAATTATGCATTATATATCCTCTGAATTCGTATCTGCGAGCCGAAAATTTTTGAACCCCAAAATTGCATTATGGTTAGATCCGCAAGAGCGCGAAAGCGCGTAGCCGAAAATTTGGGTTTTAAAAGTATATAGAATGAATAAAGGCGCACTTCAGTAATAAAACTTTGTAGATAGTTGTCACTATATACCCTTCTGAATTGGAAGTCTGCAAGCACGAACGCAAGTCGGAAAAATTTTGAGGTTTTAAAAGTTACATGCGAATAAATACAGCTAGGATTTCTAATACTTAGAAAATGTAGATAATGTATATTATAGCCCTATTTTAGTATCGCAGAAGCGCGAAAGCGCGAGCTGAAAATTTTTAAGTAACAAATTTGAGTTATTATTGTGGCATTTTATGATTTGGGTATCAGCGACGCGAAGCAACGAGTCGAAAATTTGGGTTTCAAAAAATATTTTGAATAATAAAGGGCCTTTCTGTATACCCATAGAGGCCCGACTATTTTTCCCAGGAGGCAGAGGGCCCAGGAGGCCCGAGGATCCAGGAGGCCTCTTTTTCTTTGTTGAAATTTGAAACTTTAGTTAAATATTTTCCATTTTTACCTTTTCCTCACAATGTATTTCTTTTTCTAATTAAAAAGGCCGTGAGCAATATTGGCAAAAGCTAATATGAGAAAAATCGGACTCGCGGGCCCTCCCGCACATAAAGCCTTAGTTATGGTCTTTATATAGAACCAAATAAAGCACTATTCGCCTTCTTATGAATAAAGTTGGGCGAAAATGTACAAGCATCGGGCCTTATTCTTTTTTTTCTTTTTCTTCTTTTCTTCCCTTTTTCCTTCTTTCTCCTTTTTCTCCTCGTTTTTTTTTTTTTTTTTTTTTTTTTTTTTTTTTGGTGGGGGGGGCCCTGGCCCCGCTCGGCCCCCCCCCCTGCCGATCCGCGCCTGATACTCGGCGATATTTTTCAATTTCAGAAACTAAAGTTAACATCCAACTCTATTCAACAAGAGCCTCGATGAACCGCCCGTGTTTTAAATCCAATACCGATTTCAAAAATCCGGATGATATAATTTTGAATTCATTCATTATAGTCTCTAGAGCGCTTGCTTTGAGAGGTTTGGTGAAATAAAACACACAAGAAGAACATAAAAAAATGCAAAATATAAACCATCCATTTTTTCGAGAAAAGTCATTGAATCCTTGCTATCGTCCCAACTTAATTCTGCGCAATTTGATCTTCACAAATAACGTCTTCACTGCTCATAATATATGCGAGCGTTCTTTTTCGTGTTGTTTGATGTGTGAAAAGAAGAAAAGAAAAACTTAAACTTTGTAATGGACACATTTCATGATTTTTTTTGCTCTTACAGAGAACCAAAACTTCTCGGTTCTGAATTTTTAAGGAGCAATTGTATCTACGATATTTTACAAGCAGGAGTCTGATATCGGTGTTATTAAATTATCAAATTATTATCATCTTTCACAAAGTCGATCATCATCATTCATCACCATCAATTCACCATCATTCACCACATCACTACCACCACCCCATCATCCGTATATCAACATAATCATCCCATTTATCAACTACTATCACAACCACCATCATCATCATCATTCAGCATAATTATCCATCATCACTACCCCACCTCCATCATCATCGTCATCAACATAATCATCCATCATCATCACTACCATCACCACCACCATCATCATCATTCATCATCAACATAATCATCACATCATCACTACCACCACCACCATCATCATCCGTTATCATCAACATAATCATCCATTATCATCACTACCACCATTCACCATCATCATCATCATGCATCAGCATAATCATAATCATGCATCACTCACCACCACCACCCATCATCATCGTCATCAACATAATCATCATCATCATCACTCACATCACTCAATCATCCACCACACACATCATCCATCTTCATCATCCAACATAATCATCCATCATCACTACCCACCATCCACACATCATCATCATATATCATAACAACAATAATCATCCATTATCATCACTACAACCACCAGCATCGTCATACATCATAATCATCACTCACACACTTTAATCATCGCATCAATCATCCATCATCACTACCATCATCAATATCATTCGTTATCAAGCTAACACATATCATTCATCACTACACACCACCACCACTACCATCATCATCTTCTCATCACATAATCATCCATCATCACTACCACCACCACTACCATCATCGTTATTCATCAAACATAATCATCCCTATCACACTACCTGACCCACCACCATCATCATCGTTTCATCAACATAATCATCCATTATCATCACTACCACCATTACCACCACATCATCCTCATCATCAACATAAATCATCCATATCATTCACTACCACCACCCTATCATGCATCATCATCCAGAACATAATCATCCCATATCACATCATCCACCACCACCATCATCATCGTTATCATAGCAACATAATCATTCCATCATATCACTACCACACCTACCACCATCACATCTCATCCAATCATCCATCGCCATACCCACCACATTATCGTCCCTATATCAACTACCAATCACATACCTAATCTATCACCATTATCATGGCAGCTACCACCACAACCACCATCATCATCGTCATCATCAGCATAATCATTCATCATCACTACACCCCTCTCATCATTCATCGGTCTCAAACATAATCATCCATCATCATCACACCACCGACCACCTATCCATCACGTTCATCAGCAAACATAATAATGCCATCATCGACTACCACCGTAGCATCATCAACGAACCACATAAATTATCCATTATATCACTACCACCCCACCACCATCATTCATCGTATCATCAGCATATCATTCATCATCACTTACCACCACCTCCATCATCATCGTCATCGTCATCAACATAATCATCCATCATCATCACTACCACCACCACCACCATCTTCATCATCAACATAATCATCCATCATCACTACCACCACCATCATCAACATAATTATCCATGATCACTACCACCACCAACATCATCAACGCCATCAACATAATCATCCAAAATCACCACCACCACCACCATCATCATCGCCATCAACACAATCATCCATCATCATCTCTAGCATCATCATCATCGTCATCAACATAATCATGAATGATCATCAAAATAATAATTCTTACCATCAACATCAGCATCGTCATCATCATTCTCATTAACAACATTAACATGATAAACAGCGTTATCCTCATCATCATCATTGCTCAATGTTTTTGCCACTTACACTCTTCTTCTTCTTCTCGAGTCCTTTCTCCTATTCTTCAGTTCGATTTGTAATTATACCAGATTACATTTAAAGATCATAGTTTACATCCATCATCATCATCATCATCATAAAAAAATATGAAGGGTCAAATTTCTAAATTTTCATCCGTGGCAATTTTTGGGACCATTTTCAGGATCATATTGACCCAAACAGCAGAGACAGCAAACTATTGATCTGGAATCTGAAAGATCAGAGCCTTTAACACGGAATCCGGGCCAAAGGAAAGTGTCTAGCCCTGCTGGACTCAGAATTTGATCCTTTATTTTTATTTTTTAAAAGACTGTTCATAGGTTTAAGACACTACGATCGATATTTTTATATTTCATTAAAATCATCTTTCATAATTCCCACAACGGAAATTATAACACAGAGTAATTCAAATTCAAATCCCTTCATTACGATTGTCACACAAGACATACAAATTCGAACTCAAAACTTCCTATTTCATGATAGAGCCAGAAGGCTGTAAATAGGGTTGGGCAAATAATGACTTTTTTCTGAAAAGTTATTTCAAACAAGTTACTTCTATAGTCAAATTTGATGTAGAATCCAAAAATGACAATGATTTTTGTGTACGATGATGTCTGACGTCGCTAAAGTGCAAAAAAAAACAAAATAGTGTATTTTGCCCATTCATCACACACTTTATAGGTATAAACCGGTTTTATTTTGTTTCTTTATGGATTTTGATGGTTTAAAGGCTCAAATCTGACAATTATATCATGACCAAATGTACCTAGTATGGTTATAGGTGTTAATTAGTGATTTTGATATGAGGTGATTTTTGCTCGATATTGACTGAAACTAACTACCAAACTACACTAACAGTCAACTTAGGTAGGATTAATCATGTTTGATTAATCATGTTGGGTTCCCTGACACCCAAAAGCCATATAAAAACGCAATAAAAGTGGTTTATACGTATAAAAAGTGTGATAATTGGGCATAATACGCTATTTTGGCGGCCATTTTGGTTTTTTGCACTTTAGCGACGTAAGACGTCATCGTATGCAAAAATAATTGTCTTTTTCAGTTTCTACGTCGAATTTTACTATAGACACAACTTGTTTGAAAAAAAAGTTGAGATTCGCCCAACCCTACTGTAAAGTCTTGTGTCAAACAATCAGATTTAAAGGCTTTCTGTTTCTCATCTCGTATGTTTTGGCCTTTGTACCAATCCTGTGGGCTACCCCCTAATACTGATTCATTATTCAATGGGAGCCCATATGTGAAACTACAATGTGGAATATTTCTTTAGATATTTCTTAAAGTTTTTAACCAGTTGATTCTTGAAATAGAGTAAACAAATACATTAACCTGTAGACAACGGGATTATGCAGCATATACATGAAGACAATTTGAATTAAGAAGGAAGAATTTAAACTTAAAGGAAGACTGTAATGAATCCAAATGAATTTAATTCGAAAAGGCCAATGATAAGTCATGAATTCTCTCCTCAAATATTCATACATGTGTGACCCAGTACTTTTGAAACCAATCTTCCCGATGTCTCTATTTTTCTAAACGATTTTCTAAAGACATGACATGCCAAGATTATGGTGGTTATCGTTAGAGTAGAGGATCTTAAGAGCAATAGATTTCTGGAAAGTCATCCCCATTAACGATAATCTCGAACTTTGTCAATGAGAGAAACACAATAACAGAATAAAGGGCAAAAAAGGACAAAAAAGTTCAGAAAAACATCCTGCATTATAAACTAATTTCTCTCTAGTTTTAAATTCCATTAGGAGAGCTCTGGAGTGGCTTTGGGTGTGATTTAATGTCAAAATGGTATAAGTAGGCCTACTTGGGATTATCAAAGTATGGTTATCTATTCATAACAATTCATATTACTTTGATTGCATTTTGTGAATTGCATGGGATATATCCATCACAATAACAATGAGCACCATATTTAGTACCATAAAAATTTTTAAAAATAGTTAAACATGATTTTAAATTACAAGTGTCTGCTGGTACAATCTACATGTACTCCCATTATAATGAGCACTAATACCAGAATCCATCAAAACCAGGTAATTTATTTCGGTGCAGTAAATACGACAAATTCATTTGAACAAGGTAATTTGCTAGGTCTTAGTACCTCTTAATAATGGGAATGAACTGTATGACTCCACTATCTTACATGTATATCTTCTAAAGAAATCACACAACATTATGCTTTGCTTTTGCTGGATCATTGATGCAGTAGTATGCTTTGAACTCAAGGCAATATGCCTTGAACACAAAACTGTTTGAATATTTTAAGAGAAAGGGATCAAATAAAGCATATCCTGTGAGCATGTACTACCATCACAGTCAATAATGAAATTCATTGATTCGAAATTCATATGATTTTAAATCAAAGTGCTTCCTGATTTAGCTCTTTATTATTTATAAATCTCTTATTACATCCCTATTTATATACTCTCTCAAGGAATGATGTGACAAGATTATGCTTGTCATTGATGCATGTAGCAAGTAAAAGCAATGTGAAAAGCAGTTGTCATTTAGAATGCTTTTATATCAAAATCATTTAAATGCATCTAGAATCCTCATGGTACTGTTGCTGAAATCTCAAGTTCATCGATGGCCTAAAACAAAATAAAAATATATCTATCTTATATAGTATTCTGAGATGCACAACAAGGAAAGATAAAGGCGAAAAGGAATTCAAATGAGGTTAACGCCAATGATGTACAGTAACACCCTAAAGTTAATGTTACCTGTTTACACACTCCATCAAAACTCACACACAAAACGTATAGAATGTTTGAGGGAGTGTTAAAACAGGTAACATTACTGACCCCATTCTGGGTACATTAGGCCATACCACATTCCAATACAAATACATGTACATATGGGATAGTAATAACTGACCCGAAATAGGGTATGCCCTAATAGACCCGGAACGGGGTTAATTTGACCCATTATTTTGGAGAGTATACCAGGACCCTGTTGCATAAAACTTCTAACCGGAGTTTTTTCCGGTTAAAATCTGAAAACTCCGGTTAAAGTCCGAAAACTCTGGTTACAATATTTTTCTAGATTTTTTACTGTTTTTTCCATTGCATAAAAACATACCAGAGTTTTCAAAAGTATTAATGCAATAAATTTTTAGGGAGTTTTAAAACTCGGGTTGAATAACCTAAGAAATAGGTCTACATAAGCTGAGTTTTTTAACCCGAGAAAACTCAGGTTAGAAAAAAAGTTTTATGCAACACCACACTGGGAGTTGGAAAGGGAGACGTGTTTGGGACAAAGTCTATTACTTTGTAACAAAATATAGTCATCTTGAACATTTAGGCACAAATACTTGTTAACAAGTTTGAAATTGTGAGCTGAATGTCATAACAGAATTTTGTTGTATACATGCTTTTTATAGCGAGAGCAGATTGTATTACATGAAGCTTTTACAATGAAACATTTGCAGAGTTCAATCCTGCCACATTTACGTCTATTTATGTCTATTGTTTGTTCCGATCCAGCTCTTCAAACAAATAAAAGGGTTAATACTAAATTTAGTCAATTGGAGCATGTTTCAATGGATGAGCGCAAGAGACCAATTCGACAAAAAAAAAAGAGAGATAGAGAAAAAAAAGACCTCATGCAACGTTGGATGAATTCTAATCAATACAACAAAAAAGTTGAAATCCAATGTGACAATTCAATTACTGCCCCTCAACTCAACACAATACATCTAGTATTTACATTAGCAACAAGAAAAACCATACAGCCATAGCTTGTTATTGGGCCGAGACTAGTTTGCTTTTTGCGTTACATTTTTATTGCCAGGAGTAGTAAGGTCGATATAAAAAAAAATTAAAAAATATATAGCATTCTTGCTTTTTTTCTAATCTCTTTTATATCCAAGTTACATGTAAGACATATTTGTTGTTTTTAGTAATACTTGACACATCAAATTGGGACTCATTTAAACTCTTTTGTTTAATCTTTATATTTTATTGTGTGCCTGGGAATATTTTGACTGTTACACAGCTTGTGTAACAGTTTGTAAACAGCCGTTCAGATACTGATTTGAACTTTAACCATGCTTGAATAGGCAATCGTAATGGAATATCATAATCAAGTGATTATGCTAAATCAAAACACAACTCAAATCTTAAATTTATAATCTTTTTAATCACGTCTCTGCAAGGTCAATGTCACATTCTAGCATTAAGTGCAAACTTAGGCAAACATTACACTCCCAAGTAAATATTTAATTCCCAAAATAAATTAATTAATAGTCGACTGAACATAAACAATTGCATATTGACTGTGTCACAGATGGTAAATTGCACCCCAAATATAAAATATTGGTGGGTAAAGGTAAAGTCACGAGTACAAATACAAGGTTATGATTTTATAACAAGGGGATTCTCCCCATTTTTATAAGTCAAACATGTGCAAATATGTCTGTGTACCCATATGTTCAGTTAAAAATAATCTTTAGTAGAAGTCATGATAAAAAATCAAAACAATCTTGTCAATACCAAAATCACGAGCATAGTGAATAAATACTATAAAGACCAAACAAATTCACACTAATTTGTTTAATTGCTGAGAAAAGAGCACAGTATGCATGATTCAGACCATTTGCCGGGCTGTCCACCATGTGTGTGCTTTGAACAGCCATGTGGTAAAGCTATGCATTTATTAAATATCATGTATAATAACATATAAATGGAAAAAATATGAGAACATGATATAACAGATTCACTCTAAATTACTTTGGCTACAACTTGCATTGAGTTTCAAGCAGATTTTATTAAACCAAGGTATTTGGCTTAGTCCCACGCATATCATTATAATAAGAGTGGACTGTAATGATGGTCTTCTTAAAACAATAAATTAGATCCCTTCATGGTGAATTCTTCCTTACAATAGAAGGCACTTCATGTTCAATTAACTTTAAAACAAATGGTCATATTCAGGCTAAATGGGACATTTAGCTGAAATTTTAATGTTGCGCTGTGCCTTTGAAAACAAAAATCAGGATCTGAAATCAACAGAAAAACTTCTTTACAAAACAACAATGTTGTGTCACTCACGTTTGAATATGACCAAAAGTAATTGCATGTCTGAATTCATGAGTGTCTTTTAACCCATCATCCATTAAGATATTTGCCACACTAAACTGAGGTAATTGACTTGAGGACCACATCAGCATACATTTAAATCGGCTAAAGCCGGGTAATAATTGAAGAGCTTTACAAATCCCGACTATGATGACGCATGTACTATTGTGACAAAGATGGGGTAAAAGTACTACTCCATAACAAACTACATGGCATTTAAAAATAGCAGAGGAGAAATAAATCAACAACATAAAGACAATCTGCTGGTACTAGCCAAGCCTATATGGTTTCCCTTGGTCGGTTCCACTTTCAACCTCATCACCCATCCTTCCCAAAAATTCTTCTTACATAATAATTTTTTTTTCCAACAATTTCAATCAAAAGATAATTGATCTTATCCATGACACGAACAAAAGGTTTTGAGATAGTCACGGAAACGTCTCGGAGATGTCTAAGAGACGTTTCCTGAGTCTACGCGACATTTCAGAAGTAGCGGGAAAATCAGTCATGCTTAAATCTATGATTTTTTTTAAAGCAGAGACGTCTCCGCGACAGAAAAAAAGTTATCAGAGACATCTCTGAGTGTCCGAGTCATAGAGAGATACCACCTTAATGCTTTAATCAAAAGCTAACACCCTTTGGCCTATCAATAGATGTTTTAATAATAATCATCAAAATATCTAATGATAGACACCGTCTCTTCCACTCATGATAGTAAACTTGACAGGGCCACTTAATGATCTTGAAAAACACTGCCATAATACACTATTTCCTGCATCCCTTGTTGGTCTTCCAAAGAGCTGATTTTCTCCTGTGTGATCCGTCTCCATTCATCATAAAATTCCTTCATTTCAGAGTTTTAATCTAATCATAAAACAGCATCATATATTGAATTACTGCACATCACACACTTAATAGCACCACTCGTGACTGATTAAGGCATTGCCGTACTGTATAGAAATAGGGAGTAGGCATGAGTGCGATGGCACAAGATTTTGGTGCTAGTTTCTTCTTGCTGCTTGACACCTCAAATCCCAAATGTTTAAGGAGTCACTTGATTCAGTGGTCAGCTGCTCTCGTCAGGCACAGTGGTGGAGATTCTCAGTCCATGCATTTCTTTGACTTCCTCAGCTAAAGCCTGTGCAGGGAGATAACAAGAGGAATAGAGAATGGCATAGTAAAAGATGAATTAAAGTGTTGTATTGAAAAACAAGAGGTCTACAAAATATGCTGTTGTACAATGACAAAAAGAGTAAAATGACAAAAGTGATGTTCCTGTTTAACAGCAAAATATGTGTCATTCATACTCACGGCAATGCAAATCATAATGCCTTTTCAATGCCAAACAGTTTTTTTTTAATGTGTTTATGAAGTTTGGTTAAGAATTATAAGATATTGCTACATGTAGACGTATAACATGAAAACGTCAATTATTCAACTTCTGTTGATAAGTCAATTCTTTCATTTGTCAGAGCAGGGTCTTGCATCTTTTCCGGTCTTTGAAGGAACAGCCAGGATGAAGTGGTCCAATTTGACAGTGGTGGATCCAGGATTTAAAAATAAACGGGTGCCAGGCCTGATAATGGGGTCAGCAGCTGAAATTTTCTGACTTTAATATGTACTGTCAATGCCTGGTTTCCAAATTACAGAGGGGGCGCACGTCCCTTGCGCCCCACCTGGATCCGCAAATGTTCCATTTTTCTAAAAGCTGCATGGAAATACTACAATAACTTTTGACAAGAAGCTGAAGGAGATGATTATTGGCGCCCTGCTATGCATTGATAAAGGGAAACTATTCCTTATTGTTTTTTTTTTGTTGTTGTATATTTGGGGGAGGATGTTATTTTTTCATGCACTTATTTTGATGAGTACTCCACTTTAATAAAAAAAATTGGACCCTTCCATGTCTCCTGGTGAGATTTTCCTTATAGTTCCCTACACCTAAGGGTAATTCCTATCAAGTTTGTCAAAATTAGGTCATGTGTAGTTTTTAGAAGTTCAAAAGTGTAAAAAAAAAATTTTTTTTTAATCAAAGCTCTCTCAGGCAAGCTAAAAAAAACATAAAAACAGTGTCATGTTTTTGGGAAGTTTCATGGAGAAAACCTGGTATTTAAAAACAAAAATGGTTGGAAATACATGTATAATCCAATCATGGGTTAGGGAAGTAGATGTTCAAAAATATAAAAATATTAGCTAAGATGCAAATATTTACACAGGGACACTTCAGAACAATTTCCAAAATTGCTTTGTATCTTTGTCAAAAAGTTTGCATAGCCATGACAATATCTTTAAAATAATTTCAGAAAAAAATAAATCTCTATTCCCCTCATTTTCCCTTGCAGCTTACTTGTTTTCATTTTCAAAATTGCTGAAGGAAGTTGAATAAGGAAAATTAAGGAGATTTTTTTTTCAAACAAAAAAGAAAAGAAATAGTACATACCAAATAAAACTGATGCAAATATATGCACATTCCTAACCTGAACAAGAGGTTTGGGCAATATTTACTTTTTCATTCATTGCTCTTTTGAGAAAAAAACAAAGACTGCTCAACAATTCCTATAAAACAATATTTTCTTTAAATTTATCATGTTCCTCTTTTCAGATAATCTAAAGAAAGAAAAAACACTACTGTTTTCTGTCCCTTTTGAGCCGTTATCTGCCGAGTACTCTTAACTTTATAAGCTGCAAACAATGGAATTATTTATGTTATGATAATTGACAGAAAAATGTAACTAGGGTACTTGGCCGAAGGATCCCTCAGGGCATATCTTCAAGATAACCTATTTGGATAACTTTTGGGCCAAATTGTTGTATTATGACAACTGGGGACCACTATTTTTTTACTAATGTGTAGTTGCCACATGTGGCAATGCTTGGCTTAGCAGATCTGAATTTCCACAACTTCATATCATATTAGTCCTGCGTGCCAAATTTCATGACAAAATATGATGAAAACAAAATTTACAGCTTATAGAATATTTCCAAACAAAAAAAAAGTTTTAACCATGGCAGCAATAACCCTGCCCACATTAAAGGCAATAGGCACCTTTGCTTTACTAATAAATGCATCTTCATATCAAAGCAAAAAAAATGATGCAAGAATCATTGTAGACGGTAAAGCGCTTACAAGAAAACTCAAGTATTCAACAGAACTAGAGATGTCCCAATTATCATTCAAATAAGAAGAAACAAAGAAATACATAAGAAATGATGGAAGAGAAGATGAAAGAAGGAATAAAAACAAAGAAATACATAAGAAAATGATGGAAGAGAAGATGAAAGAAGGAATAAAAACAAAGAAATACATAAGAAATGATGGAAGGGAAGATGAAAGAAGGAATAAAAACAAAGAAATACATAAGAAAGAAGGAATAAAAACAAAGAAATACATAAGAAAATGATGGAAAAGAATTGGAAAGATGGAATAAAGACAAAGAAATACATAAGAAATGATGGAAAAAAGAGAAAAGAAGGAATAAAAACAAAGAAATACATAAGAAATGATGGAAGAGAAGATGAAAGAAGAAAATAAAAAAAAGATAAAAACAAAGAAATACATAAGAAATTATTGAAAAGAAGGGGGAAGATGGAATAAAAACAAAGAAATACATAAGAAATGATGGAAAAGAAGAGAAAAGAAGGAATAGAAACAAAGAAATACATAAGAAATGATGAAAGATGAAATAAATGAAAGATAAAAACAAAGAAATACATAAGAAATGATGGAAGAGAAATAAAAAAGAGAACAACAAAGAAACACATATATATATAATAACAAATGATGAAAAAAAAAATATAAGAGAATTAAAACAAAAAATTTTGCGGGCTGGACCTGTGTTAAACAGGGGTTCAAAATCTTGAGTCGGCTTCAGTCCAGCAATTAATTGCTGGACTGAAGCCGGCCCCGGGGCCGCCTCCAAAACCTGACGCATGTGTAACAAGGGTCTTATTCTTCGAAGGAGAAAGTGATGTTTACTCCACCAAGACATTACAGCCCCTGGCTAAACTTCATGACAATAAATATGATGAAAATAGCCAAAGCTACAGGTTCTAGAATATTTCCACACACACAAACAAAAGTAACATCCCTGATAAATTAAGAATTTTTAAAGGACTTGAGAATATCTTATTCTTCTGGAGAAAGTGATGTTTACTCCACCAAGGCATTACAGCCCCAGGGCCTCCACTGGAAAAGGGAAAACCCCAATTTGAAATCTACACTCGCTTTTCCACTTAAAACCAAGTTGCCTGCAGACCAGACACGAGCATCTCATGTTACCAAGTTATAAGGCAGCTGATGTCATGAATACATTCCCACGGTGAAGGACTGTAATGTTGTTTGCCCACGACGATCCTTTCACATTGAGGTAAAATATTAACACTGTATACAGTAAACGCTCAATTTAGAAAAAAATCCTACTTTTAAAGGGGCTAAAATAAAACAATGAAATTTACACAAAGAAGTGGGATCAGAAAAGAAAAAAAAAAAAATCTTTAAGGGTGAGGAGCCAAGTCTAAATGTGCATTCTCATCATGTACGATCCTATACAGCATTCATTGTATATTCATAATTCTAAGAAATGAACAGGAGATAAAATCTTACCACATTATATTACTCAATGTAATATATTTATGTTTTTCTAGTATTGTTTGTTTGTTTGTTGTTTTTTTTTTCTGCTGGTAGGAAGCAGATATCCTGGATTTGTAAAATGAACAAAGTGCCTTACATGTGCAACTGGTGTATAGAGTGGTGACACAAATTGTGAAAATATTTTAGGCAAAAGGTTGGCATTTTTTTTTATCCCTGAACACTAACAGAAAGTATGTCGCATGGAAACAGGAGGCAAAAAAAAAAAAAAAAAAAAAAAAAAAGGAAACAAATTCTTAAAAATAATGGGGGGGGGGGGGGGGCGGAGGTGGAGAACGAATTTGGTCTTTCCATTCTCATCATGTTTTAAAACAATGTTTACACAAGATAAATGAAAAAAAGAAATTTGGCATTGAATGTACATCTTTCCATTACGGAACAGGGTATGAACAGAAGCTACCAGGGAAACATGAAACACATTCGGTGAACACAAAGCTGGGTCAGTTCAAGCTCCAGGGGTCTCAGACGGAAGGGAAACTCAATACCATACAATGAATGAATGTATTCATCTATAAGCAAATGCTTGACACTTAAGAGTATGTTACACTTACAGGCAATGATAAGCATTTTGAACAATGTTTTTATTTAATTTAATGCCACGGGAATGTTGTTCGGATTCTTCAAGTGGACCCCAGTTAGTGTTGAGCCTTGTACAATGGACTGTATATATATTATTAAAATACTAGTCAAATTTGAGTACATGTACATCCATACGCCTTTCCTAAGCTGAACTTTGACCTACTTACATGTACTTCAAAAGCTAATTAGCTTGTCTTTCCTATGGTCATCCATACTTCATTTGTATCATCAAGTTTGACATTTATACATGTATCTGAAGTGGTTCTTGAGATGTAACAGGAAGTAGGAAGGCTGTGGAAGACCAATATTTGGCGGTTGAGGCATAGCAATGCTAATTTTATATTTCTATAGAATTTAGATGAAGCCCTTGGGTGTTTAAAAACAACTTTAAATACCAATATTGTAAAGTCTGTGCATTCAATTGAATGATAAATCAATGTCCTAGTTCTAACGTTTTAAAACCATGAAACAGAAAACAGAGAGATATATTCAAAGTAGATATATCCCTTTATACATATGAGAATATTCAATTAAATATTTAATTTTGCAAACTTCCACATAAAAGTAGAAATCAATACAACAGAAAAAGAGATGTTGAATGAATATATCCCCCATGAAGAAAATGTGAGAAATAAAAAGAAGGAGGTCCTTCCCTAAAAGAAATTCCAATAATTGGAGCACTTCAATGACACAGATGATCTCATAATTTGAATTATGATTTTTATAAAAAGGATTATAAAAGAAATATTGTATAAAACCGAAACCTTGTCATTGATCTAGACTTCAACATAATATTTAAATAGTCATCGATTTTATTTATGTGATCAATCTGTTATTCAATTTAAAGAGCTCTCAGTTGAAGCTTTAAAGGGATTGTTCAACTTCAATCAGGATCTTAATAATAAATCTCTCTTCCAGCTCATGCTGTAATCATAATTGCAAACTTTTTGGTTAGACAGGAATCATGTGAGATTTTTAAGCCAATCGGTCGTTTAATTGTCGAGATATTGATGAATAAATATCACCAATTCATAAGCGTACCAAGGGAAACTCAACTGCAGTCTATGGAAAAAAAAATCCTGGCATTTCCGGTCACTTGCGATCATTTTGTAAAGCATGTAATGAAGCCATGGATATGACATTTTCAGGATTCCTCTTGGCACATTATGACATGCACTGAAGGCATGTAGCCCCCTCATACTCTCATAGCTCAAAATTTTGCAAGCCTCCACGAAGTTACACGTTCCCTTTAAAGTTCCTAATGATGGTAAAGAGATGGGGGTTTCCCATTTTAAGTTAATCCATTGTGTGAAAATCTGGGCGCTGGAATACACTGACCTGGGCGGCAATTACAGCTGGCCAGCATCCCTGTTGGAACAAGTGTTTGTTTTCATTCTAGACAAAAAAAAAATTAGCCCTAACTTTAAGTAAGTGCACTCTCTTTGATAAGTGCAATGAATTAATCTTGTGGAGCACTAACTACATACTGGCTACTCTTAGCATTCAAAATCATAGTTTGGTCATAAATATTGGAGTAATTGTAAAAACCTAGGAAATAATACAGATACAATATAACAAGCTATTAAACAAATATTCTTTTCAGTAGCAACACTTTCATGGGCCGAGTAAAAAAATAGTAAAAAAAATAAAAATAAATATTTAAAAAAAGGGAAGAGAACGTTGATTATAGAAAAATAGGGATGTGCTTTTTATCTATCAAAGCTGGGCTACAGCATAATGAGATGGTTTAATGGTCACTTGGCTGAAGTTGGGAATGTTTCGAAAGAGACCAATTTAACTGCTATTATTCCATCTTACCAAAACTATAACCCAGCTTTAAAGTGATCCAGTAACACTGAATGAGATTTAAACTTGTAATTTATTTTGCCAACATGATTGTCCATCAGGAATTTCTCGTGCATGGGTGTATGCCTAGCCAAGTTTGTTTTCACTGTTTTAAGATCATCCACTTGCTCATTGATTATGCTTGAGACAATGCATAGAAGTGTTAAATATGTAAAATATGCAAAGCTTTAAAAAAAATTGTAACTTCATTATTTTTCATCCTATTTACATGAAATTTTCAGTGATGGACTTGTTATATCTTACTGCACATTTGAAACCATCTGAATTTCAGCCTGGACTCCTCCTTTAAATACTTCAAGGGCAACCCTGGTAATACCTGGCCAAGGTTGAGAGATAACTTGTTCTTATTGAAACAACAGAGGGCAGCAATAACATATTTGGTCAAAAAATCTTAGAAATCTACAATGATGAACTTGATAGACCATTGGATAGCAATCAGTCCTCGGGGTGATTTGCCCCGCAATAAAAAAAAAAAGAGACCATGTTGATGTATTTTCCCTCCATGTTAATTTACTTGATTTTTGTCCATGTCTTAGTTCAATGCCATCAGGCAAGTTATTCAAAATAAAACATTAATTTTTTTTTTGTCTCTCAGTTTGTGCTCAGTTATTCATGAGTTATGAACAATTCATTTTTTTGGGGGAATAACTTTTGTAATAACTATCTAGACCTAGATATTAGAAAAATATTATTTTTTTAGTTTTGAATGAGATATACAGGGGAGGAATCAGGCACGGTTCCAGCATCGCCTCTGACAAATGATTTTATAGGCCCAATTGTCGAGGATTACATCATTATCCCCAGACAATTGGGACAAGAAAATCTTTTGTCAGATCCATTACTGGGAATAACCTTTTGTTTTGACCAAACATATTAACCACGTACATATTTGGATTCTTATGCATTTATGACTTTGTTACATACCTTATTGACCATCATGTGTTGTTGTACAGTTCTCTTGCCTTTGAAAACATCTGATTCCACATGGACTTGATACATAGCTCCACAACCACCTAAATTATGATTAAGATTGAATATAAAATTAAAAAAGACAAAAGATAAATTTATGAACAAGCTTATAGTCTACACAACAAACAGACCACATTTGCCATTGGCGATTTGAGGCAAAACCCCTTCAAACTATATCTTTTTATTCTTCACCCGGTTTGCAAGGATCAGCGGCTTCCCGCAGGTCGACTGTCAGCCTGTGAGAGTTTGTTTAGACGAACATGATGACTTTTTAGACTGTAACAAAGGCAGTAGGTCGTTATACGGGTGGACATTTGGGTGGTTATTGTTATATCAATAACAAACAATAAACAAATATAATAATTTTTCAAAAAGCAACTATAGATAAATATTCTTTTTGAATTAGTCATAATTGACAGAAGGTGAAGATGTTCTTTGGAAGGTAGTAAGAGGTGTGCAGTTTGGGCCCACATATCACAATCACACAACTCAATATTTCACCTACCCTAAATCCTAAAAATATTGCTCTTGGGGCCCTTTTTGGACATTTTTGCTTTTGCTCCTTGTTCTTTCATTTTCTTTTCGAAAGAACGGCATGTCCAAAGAATAAGATTAGAACATGGAGTTCCTTTGTTGGCTATTAAGGGGCTATTTAGTAGCTTCACTGGGCAGTTCACCAAAAGCCCCTACAGGAGTATAATGTTGGGGGGGGGGGGCTTTCAGAACCAAAATTCTCTTTTTTTATACCAAAAATCATTTCATTAAACAAAAACAAAAATTAAAAGGTCAATACATATTTTTCGATTAAGAGGGTCACTATTTTCTAAATTTTTGTGCAACCCACTCCCCCCCCCCCCTTAAAAAAATTCTCATTAGGACTATGCCACTGGCACCCCTTATTTTTTTTCAGTATACCCAGTTATTGGGTGTCCGGACGGGTTTGGTATCCGGACACTCGATTTTTATCAGTCATTTCAAAAGGTTTCCAAGCAATGTCTTTGCAGTTTTTTGGATCAAAATGTTAGAAAAATAATGTGGAGAACAAAATATTGATAATGAAAAGCAGTATTCCGTTTATATTTTTGGTCTAATCCTGAGATCAAAAACTAGACTTCAGTTTTGTTAAGTGTCCGGACACCCAACCCCCCATCCTACTAGACAATTCCTCACCAGATATGTCCTCCACCTGGATCTCTGTTGCAGTAGAAACTTTTCTTGAGGACACTCTTTATTTTCCCTTCTCCTTCAGTTGCATCTTGTACACCCGACAGGCCTCTCGGTTGCAGAGCTGTTAGCTACAATATGTGAAGATATTAAAGATCAATGTATACAGAAATATCATGACAATATGTATGGTCTGTGTTAGTCAAAACCTCTGCTAGTTGTGCAGTGTGAAGTATTGCACACAAGACCGCCACTTACTTCAAAGCAGCAATGCATTGACCATGCACAAGAAGAGTGTTAAGTGCCAAACTGCAGATACATGTAGATCTAGTTTGGTGGGATACAAATAGTATAATACAAGGTCAAAGTTTAACTTGAATTCAAGAAAGTACTACAAGAGGAAATTAATATTTTTATGATAGCAGAGATCAGAGGACGAGTAATTATCGTGCAGATTCACAATCTCACTAATCATGAAACAGATATTGCAGAAAACCAACTTTAAAAACGAGGGCCAAATAGAGGATTATCTCAACCTCCCCTGGAACGGAGGTGATCGACGGTTGATTGGGTTTTTGCACATCACTTACCATTCTTGTTGCGCTCGTAGTGCTGCGAATTATGGCTTGAAACATTGTGAAAAAACTTGGAGTATTTTTATTCTAGGCTAGAGAACAAAATAACCTGCAAATTAAAATTGAATCAGAATTTAATCGATTTCGATGGACAACTTCAAAATATTATGACTGGATTACAAACGTTGAGTTTATTTTTCATATTTTTACTATTTTACAAGAATAACATTGCATGTCTTGATCTAGACAATATGTTGAAATTGAATAAGAGTTTACACTCTACAAATTTACTATTTTACTAGACCAGTCTTTCACATGTTTTATCACAATTATAAATTGTGTAGTAGAAAACATCTGTACGTAGAGAAAGCTATATGCGCAACCAATTCGCATGCACAATCTCAGTCTATATACGTACGTCTGGGGGCAAATCGTAAAGTGGTATAGTCGTTTGTACGTATATTAAACAATTTATTTAAAGCATCCAAAATCTTATAATTTTATTAATTAATATATGTTAAAATAAAATAAAAATCTTTTTAAGGAAATTTGATCCATCAAATTTCTATATAAATTTTGATTTTTTATTTATAGCAAACGATTAAAAAAAGCTTAAAGTAGGTGTCGTTGCCTCTTTTCCAGTTGTTCAAAATTTACAATTTTATATTACTTTTATCAATATTTGATATAATAAATATAAAATTTGTTTAATTAAATTAAAAATATTAATAACTTGTCTTATTAATATATGAATCATAATTAAAGTCTAATATAGGGATAAATATAGTGATTTTCCCTTTGAGCTTAATATTACTGGTTCGTTGATCAGAGTTCGTGATTAAGTGAAATACGGAACGATAACAAACTTTGTTAAAAAAATGTTTTAGTAATAAACATTTTTCTAGCCTCTGTATAAAGTAGGCACTAATGACCGGATACAGACGGTAAGATCGGAATATAATATATGTATTTGTTAACTTATAGAATATGAGCAAAAGTACTGTTAGTGTCTACTACAAAGATAAAATTATATTCAAACTAGCATATAGAAATTGAGGATAGATTGAGAATGTGAATGGGAGTCGACGTTGACAATGCTGCTCGTGCATTATTATATGCACTGAACCTGCAGTGGCTGCACGCACTGAATTGGGTATTCGATTCGTAGCTTGCAATTGCAATTGGAGTGACTGATAATAAAAAATAGAGAGTGCCAGTTTTTTGCCAGTACGTTAGATTACCCAACATGCATCTCAATATCGCTGACAACTCCGCATCCTGCTTCAAATCGGTACGAGATAATAATGATCAACATTTAAAACAATGGGCTAGCTTTAAAAGCTGCGCACGTTGTACAATTTCTGGCATAATCGGTCGCGTGAATGCTAAAGGGGAGTGTTTGTGATTATAACGATAGTTTATCATGTCGTGAAGAAAATGCTCATAAGAAGGACAATATGTCGCAGCATAAAGTATTGTTTCTTAAAAAGTAATGGCAGCAGCGTTAACTCGCAAGGGTGTGGGAAATTTCAAAACGGGTTGAGTAAACTAAATACGCACGCTAATCCGAGCAATTACCATTTATTATGTCTTTATTAGGGGGACGTCAGACCAAAAGAATAATAGTAATCTCATAGTAATCTATAACTTTACAGTCACAGTATTATTAATATATATCTTCTCTCGCCACAACATAGAAAGTCTGGCAACGACACATAAGAATGCCCCCTGTCGTCACCTCAACATCCCCCTAAGGGTGATATTTGAAGGTCAGAAAAAATGCCAATGACTTTCTCCTAAATTCAATCCGTGCGTATCTATATCAATCTACATTGGTGCTTACGATCGGTATATTTACTACCTCAGCGGAAGTGGAGCTGGCCACATTGTCATGAGTTGGGTGGAAAATGCGATACATGTTCAAAAAATTAAATTGCTAGAATGTACAAGTGTCAAAATCGAAACATCTCTAGTATTCTTAAGTAGATAGTCAGACATGTATAAAAAAGTAAAACAATATATTGAAAGCAGAGAGTTGAAAGAGAGAGATGTATGATTAACGTATTATTTGTGCCTGTGTGACTAAGTGTGTCTAGTAAAAGCTCATATACAGAGTGTTACAGGAAAAATGGTTTGAATTCTTACACATTTTATCCTGCGAATAATCTCTTAATCTTTTCACACAATGAATGATCATCTTGGATTGGTAATAAGACGCTATGCTTCTAAAAAATAATAAACTAATGATAATACAAAATTATTTTTTCTAACCGCGCTATGACAGGTGTCAAAAAAAACCAAAAAAATAGTGCAAAAGGGCAGCTTCTGTTTTACCCCTGGATTACTACTCAAACAAGTGTTATTGCAAAGTAATATGTCCACTTATGTGTATTACTATGCATGCAAAGAAAATGGCGAGAAAAATAACAATTATTGTTATAAATAATTGCATGTGACAATTTGTGATGCCTGCAATGCATTGTCTATGAAATATGTCTTCAAGTATGTTTTATGTTAATTAATGATAAATGACTTTTGAAAAAAGCTTCTTCACATTTATCTAGAACCACATAAATTCCCAAAAGAATGATATATCACGCAACCCATAAGACCAATTGGCTGCAAAGATATAACGCAGCAAACAATAGGAAAGCAAGAAAGATAGGAATTCCTTATGCTTTAACACGTGCCTCCACCGTAGGATCCTCCACCCCTTACCATACTCCACTAAAAGTATCTTGTATTAAACTATTAGCATAACAAAGCTGAAACTTCACAGACATGTAGCGTGATAAATTATCTACAATATGAATGATGCACAGCTTAGACTGTTACCATTTTCATGCTATGTGAAAAATGTGATAATTTTCACTCCAAAATGTAACGCCTCCACCCTTTTACTATACCCCAACTTGTGACACATGACCAGCTGCCAACGATTTGACCTCTTGACCCTTAAAATTTGGCAATAATATCGATATTATCGAAACATATCAATAAATTTTTGTATTTCGTATCGCTCGAATTGTCACTGTCAGTGTTTTCAAAGAAATAGCCGTGTGGTCAAGATAAGAGAAAAAAATTATTAGTTAGCTTAGGGTGCCTCTTTTTAATCACCTGTTTATGAATTTTAGCTGAAAACACAGTTTGACTTTTTTTTAGTCAATCTTTAATTCTTAACGTTACACGTGTAAGTTAAATTATGCGTAAATCCCTTTGCATCAGCACGTTAAATTGTGATGATAGTATGATGGATGCACAAATCGCATCACATCAGGTACAGAATTATGAAGGATTTCTCCTGTAAATATTCCGGTCTATGTCCAAACTTTGTAGATTAAATCTAAACTCCTTAAACTTCGAATCCAACTAACCCATCCTTTTCTTGAGGATATCGTAAATTTTGACCAAAATTTCCATATCATCTACATGGACATGAAGTGATTAATTACAAATACATTGTAACTATAGAACTCTACTAAAAAACTGTCTTGTATGTGAGATCGTTATTTTAAAATTTTAGCATGATTGTTTAGTTTTCCTACTTGTTTTTTATCTCCTTTTTATCCCAGGATATCAAGCAACTCGGCGTCAGAGGATGAAAGTGTGAAGGCTGATGCTCCGATAAATAAAAATGATTCAAGCAAACACAGATCTCACAGTAGCAGTCGACACAAGAAGCACAAGCATAAGAGTAGAAGAGCACCCACAAGCATAAGCATCACAAAGATAAAGATGGCCACCGTCGGCATAAGCACAAGCACAAGAAACATAAGAGCAGAAGGATGAGCCACCTGCAGCTGTGCCTGTTACTGTTGGAGATGATGAGTCAGAGTCAGACATTGAATTAGAAGATACCATTCCTTTGCCTAAATTTGAGCCAAAGATACCCGAACCTATAAGCAGCAAAGCCGGAGAGAACAGTCGGAGGGATGAGCAGGAAGGAAAAGGGGCGCCTTGATGAATCTCTTGCTGCACTTGAGAACAGAAGGAGCTACTGCAAGCTCAGCTTTTGGCTACAGCATGATGATGAACACTCAGGAATGAATTTGATTGCTCAGGGTTATCAGTCCGACGACGATGACGATGGGGACGAAGAAGCAGCTTTGAAACACTCCCTCTCTAAGTGGCTCCATACTGAGCCTGCCAAGCTGCCTCAAAATCAGAACCAAAAGACAGTGAGAGATCAGAGAGAAAAAAGGCGTGAGCGAGAAGATGAAAGCTCTCAAAAGAAACGCCGTCGCAGTAAATCGCCTGCCATTGAGCGATCCTCTAGCGTAAAACTGGCAACAGTGATGTCAGATCATCTCAAAATAGGACTAGTAGTAAAGACAATCGGATACCTAGCGACAGAAAACATTCCAGGATAGGGAGAGTAGAAGAGACTCTAGCAAACCTTCACCAAGTGCCATCAAATCTGAGCAGAGGGAATCTAGAGACAGTAGGAAACCATCATCAGGTCAGGACAGCAAGGTGTCCTCCTAAGAGGGAATCCAGTAATAAATCCAGTGACAAATCCAGAAGAAGAGAGAGTAACAGGGATCCCAAACATCAGAGGAGCAGGTCTCCTGTAAAGAAGAAAGGTTAGTGAATACTCAATGCTCTGTGTCTGTTTATATCATCTATAGAATAGCCTGGGAGATCAAGAACTGTGATATATAAAAAAAATAAAAATTGATATCTAAATATTGGAGAACAAAACAAATTTATTCAGTAAATATTTTCTAGTAAATGGGAAAGAATACTGGCTTTATTTTGTATTGATCAATCGGTCTTCATTGTGGGGACTAACAAAAATGGATGGAAAACCTGTATGTGAAAAAGATCATCAGGCATTCTTTGTTTTTCTTATTTGTCTCAATAACACAAGATTTAAGAGTTGAGCAAAAAACTTGAACCAGGAAAGAGCTAGTAGTCCTTACATTTTACCAGTATTTATAATGTCTTACAACTACAAGTACAATGGGCCCCTCACATAATGCATGTACATGTATGTGTGTTTGGTAATAACCATATTTCTTTAGGCATTTCACTGAATCTGTGCGGAGTAGGCCAAGTCCACCCCGTAGATCCCCTCCCCCTCGCCGGCCACCATCCCCACCAGCCCGCCGTCCAGACCGAAGTAGGTCCCCTCTGGGCAGGAGGGGGCGCAGTCCGATTGAAAGGCGTGGCAGAAGTCCCCTGGAGAGGAGAGGGCTGAGCAGCAGATCTCCTGTGGATAGGTTTGATAGGGGGAGGCGGGGGATGTCCCCACCCAGGAGGTCTGGGGACGGGATGCGTGGTAGGAGGAGATGGAGTCCAGACAGACGGGGAAGGAGGAGATGGGGAAGAAGCAGAAGCAGGTCACCTAGAGATAAATTCAAGGGTAGTCTATCTGAGGGGCTCTCATTGAAGCACGAGTCATCTGATGATGAGTAAGTACTCATTTGCTATATTCTCTCTTTCATCTGCATAAGGGCAAAATGTTTTTTTTAAAACCTAATATATAGGGGAGACTGGGGTAATTATTGCCCCCTTTTTCACATTTCCTATTACTACCATTAAATGAAAAGTCCAATGATATTCTAATTATGTAAAAATACAGTCAATCTATATACCTATAATATACAAAAGAAAGTATAAACCTGCTACTTCTCATTTGCATATTAATTACCATTATGTTAACAACTTTGGGGGGCCATAATTACCCCATGGGTTGGGGGGTATTTATGGCCCCTATTGTAATGACTGTATGAATTCAAAGATATTATGCTAATTAATGATGGTAATGTATAATAAATGTTGTTGGGTATTCCTAATACACTTATCAACCCCAAATGACATTTTCAATTTGATCCCCCTTTGCAGCTCTACTATTGAAGATATTCAGTCTCCCCTAGACACTAAAGATTGAATAATATCACATGTGTGCTATTATCAATTTCTTGACATGCCAGCCTCTGTAGTTATGCATGATGCAACTTTGCCTTATATTTATTTCGTAATTGAATTATGTATTTTAATGTTTTATATAAATATGTTTGTTTGTTTTTTTTTGTGAGGAATTTACTGTAAACATATTGGTTTAGTTAATATGGCATATTACTCTGAGCAAATAATCAATTAATCTGTAAATTAGTTATCGTACTTTCTTAATAAGTACAAGAATCATTTGAAAGAAACTGACAATTGAATAAGTAATGTATTCACACATGCATGTATGTTTGTAGTGATGTCTCTTGATTATTATCTATCTATCAAATGTATTGAAATTCTATAAGCCCTGTGCAAATGTGTGTCGAGTCAATTTCGATTTTGAAGTAAAGATGAGCCAGCAGAATTTATGGAAAATAATTGCTTTCCTTTGCAGGATCCCAGATGTTGACTTGGATGAAGAAGAAGATGAAGAAGCTGTGATTGAGAGAAGAAGAAGAGAAAGACAGCAGCTTATGCAGGTTAGGTCAAAACATGTCTAAATACCATCAAATCTGCAACAGTGGCTACCTGTATAGAGAAATCACCTGACTAGAAATTTATACACTATTTGATATCTGTTACAAAAGGCAACAAACTGATAATTGTTGTATTGATTTGGACTCTTTGGAGTATGCTATATTTTTATATAAATACCATTATTTTCTTTATATATTTTTTATTTTGCTCTATATTTTCCCCCAACATTCTATTAACTTCTAAAGTTTAATGGAACTGGTACTTTTTAAATTAAGAGTAATATTTTTACAATGGTGTTAAAGGCTTTCAGTTTAAAAATTGATGTTTAATTAAATTGTATTTATTATATAAAAAAATTTTGTGTTTCAAATGTCTCATCATCACACGTGATGTAACTTTATAAGAAATCATGAGATGATTATGATCATGATCACTAAGAGTTTATAAATACAATTTTTTTCCTTCTAACTTCTTGCCATTAGAAATACAAAGTTGCTTCTGCCGAGAGTGCAGCATCCAGCCCTGCCCAAGATCCCTCTGAGCCCCCCTCAGTCGCTCAGTCACCGCAGGCCAGTGAGCAAGACGTTAATTCAATCCAGAGCCCAGAGTCAAGCGATGATGAAGACGATGATGATGAAGAAGAGGAGAATGAGGAGGAGGATGATGACGACAGTGATAAGAGTAGTGCGTCTGAGTCGGATGACGATAGTAGCGATGACGAGAGCAAGGATAGTTCTGATGACGATGATGATGATGCGGAAGAGGAGGAGGAAGAGGATGCTGAAAGGGAGGAGGAAGAAGCGAGGCTGAGAGAGAAAGAAGAGGCAGAACGTGAGATGAAGAGGGAGATGGAGAGGAAGAGATTGAAGGAGGCGTTTCCGCAGAGTGACAGCGAAGAGGAGGAAGATGCGAACGCAACGGCGGAAGACGATAGCAAGAACTTGAGTGACATCGTCAAACCCAAATCTGACAAAGGTAGGTCTTTCTCCTCAACAATGTTTAGGAATAATTGAAGAATTTAATGTGAAGATTTTTTCCAGTTAAAACTTTATAACGAGGTCCGTAGGCCTGGAAAATTCTGCTTGCTATGTCAATAGTAAATAATGATTCAAACCAAAGCAAATTGATTTGATTTTGATGGGAGAAATAGCTAATTATCAGAACTCTCAGTTGTGACTGGAAATGCAGGAAAAATGCTTTCACATAGTTCACTTGTTCAGATTTACAGATGGTTCATCTTGTGAAATAATTGAACTTTAAAACAAAGTAAATCTCTAATTTGTGATGTTTTTTTTTCTTTGTATACCAGATCAAGCAGCAGCTAAGAATGGACTGGACATGTTCAGTGAAGTGGATATGTTTAAGATGGTGAGTCATCATAGCACATACTTTATTGTTGTAGAAGAGAGCTGAGCTGAGAGAAGAGCGAATAATAATGATAATAAGTTTTTGTATATAGCGCATAATGCAGTGGCATAATTCCTTGTCTCTATGCACTTAAAAGAAGCAGAGAACAAAAAGAATTAATTCAAAACAAACGGTAGATTTGCTAAAAAGTAGATTTGTTTGAAAGTTACAATTGTGGATCACAAATTTGTGTTTTATTGATTTAGAGTAGTAGATAACATGAAACTTAATAGGACTACCATGTGTTATAATATGATAATAATGATAATACTTTTATAATACTTAATAAAATCTTTACACGATATGTCTAAGTGCTTTATGCTTAAAAGTAATTATTACTTTCCTTTTTTTTTAAAGCTTGTCTTCATCAACAAGGTGCACAGATAAACTTTTCTTTATCCCTTTTAAAATCATCTTCAAACTTTTGCTTCTTGCAGTTGTCTATTATTCTTAAAGCCAAGGTTTAGTTCTTGCAGCCAAAATAATTTGAGATAAATCTGTAAGATATGTCCTCACATTGTTCCATTAACATATACATATGCCTACACAAGATTATATTCACGTTTGGATAATGATTTCAGAAGAAATGTTGAAAAAATATTGAAACAGTCCGTCACACTGAGACTTGGAGTAGACCGCTATATCGCCACAAGTCACGGCACAACATACACACACAGATCTGGTGCGAATCGCGTGCACATGATATACCCGTAGACTTTCCACGTGGCCGTGTTAATTACGCATGTGCTTGGACGGGCCGTCCAGATACAAAAATTATGCTTATTTTGCTCTTTTCTCATCAAATTCTCAATTTTCTGTAAATTCCTTTGGTGTGTAGTATTTATTTCCTATGCTTGAGATTCTGGTATGAACAAGAATGTTTTGATTTATTTCATCATGACTGCTACTCTAGATTATCTTTAAACTTGATGTCACAGTTGATTTCCAATTCACCTTCGTTGAGGAAGAAATCATGTATTTACGTGTATTATTTCAAACAGTCTCATTGAACATATGATTATTTGTTTGATAACAGAGTCCATCAACTCGTGAGGGGATTGGTCAAATGGGACCTGAGAACCCTGGTCTCACTGATAACTGGGATGATGCAGAAGGCTATTACAGTAAGTATATCAATTCTCTTCCATAATGCCAAAATGAACCGTAGAAAATCATACAAATTTTCCTCAGAGGGTGTCATAGTATTCTATTGATATAGAGTGCTTAGAGACTTCTGATAAGGAGGTGTTAGGCGCTATGTAAGCAAGGCTAATTATTATTATTATTTTCTTTATAATTGCTTTACCTGTTGTAGACATTAGCAATTAAGACATTCCATTGACATCATCTTTAGTGATTTGTCATATTGTACAAATATGTTTATAAGGATGCCAGTTTTCAGGATATTGCCAGATTTCAAGACCTTACACCTTCGCATTTTAGGCTTTTTCTATGTGACTTTGACACTTTGGTTAAAAAATGAATACACAAGAATTATCCAAACCTTGCTTACCAATATTTTTTATTTATAATTTTTTTTTATTTGACAGGGGCACGGATTGGAGAAAGCCTGGACAAGCGTTACACAGTTTATGGCTACACCGGTCAGGGAGTGTTCAGTAACGTTGTGAGAGCCAGAGACACAGCCAGAGGACAGCTGGATGTAGCTATCAAGATCATCCGTAATAATGAACTCATGTGAGTAAATACTGACATTTAACCTTAACTCGGCCATGTGCCCACCCCCTCTAGAATCTGTTGGTGCCTCTCAACCCAAATTCCTGTTGATTGTTTAAGTCTCTTTCTTCGTGTGTCTTTGCACATTTTGATTCCAAATAATGTTTGCCTATTGAATGAGGGTCTGATAGTATATCTGATATGTGGTGGTATGGTGGCCTAATCAGCTTGAATACTAATGCAGCAACTAACTTGCTACTTATTTAAAAAACAACAAAAACAAAACAGTGAATTAATTAAAGGAAAAGAAGATATAATCTTATTCTTATACTTCATTACTTACACATACACATGCTCACAATCATTGAAGCTACATTAAACCATAGCTGAGATCAGAAGGGGTATATTTGAAGCCCCCTCCCCCCTCCCCCTCCCAGATTTGGCAAATGAACAGGTCTTTCATTATCTTCCTTTCTTATAACTGACAGGCAAAAGACAGGACTAAAAGAACTGGAGTACCTCAAGAAACTCAACGATCATGACAGAGAAGACAAGTTTCATTGTTTACGACTCTTCAGATCCTTCACTTACAGACAGCATCTCTGTCTTGTCTTTGAACCACTCAGGTAAGCATGTGATGTCATCCTTGCTCATGAGTATTCATATTTTCATCAAATTAGCAATTTTGAAGAAGAAAAAAAACCAAAAAAACTGGCAAGTATCTTTATATATTGACAATAGAAAGGTGGAAGGGGACCTTTATCTTCTTATGAGAATTGTAGGGAAAATATCACCCATATTTGTCAGCAATTGACCATTCCTAGAGAGGAAACCTGTTGAAAAGAAAAGAAGATATTAAGCATGGGGAGGAGGGGGGGGGGGAGGTTCTTTGTAATCAAATTATATCAAACACTTTTGGAGAATCTTGTTTAATACCCAGGGGGAAAAATCTAGAGAGAAATCTAATTACTGGCAATTAAAGATGTAGGTTTCTCTTGTAAGATCTTACAATCATTAATCAATCGCTTCCTCTATTCTCCGCTAATATGAATCTTTGTGAAGTGCTGAAGTGTTACAGTAAGGATTTGGGTCATCCCATCCAAGCAGAGAGATTTTACACCCAGAAGTTGTTCTAAATAGCGAATCTAAACAACGTGCCACTGGATATAAAAATGTGTTTTCAATTGTATTTCCCTTGTACGATACATTTTTCCAAAGGCTAATAGCTGAATTTTTGTGAAACTTTCTTCCTTGTAGCATGAATCTTCGTGAAGTGCTGAAGCGTTACGGTAAGGATGTAGGCCTTCACATCAAGGCAGTGAGATCGTACACACAGCAGCTGTTTCTTGCACTCAAACTACTCAAGAGATGTAACATCCTACATGCTGATATCAAACCGGACAATATTCTGGTGAGACATGAATGATTAAGGACCTATGGAAGAACAAATCTATTAACCCTTTGATGACAGGAACAGGTTGTTCTCTGTATTAAACTTATGGGAATGAGAGAACTCAGTCATCAAAAGGTTAAAAGTTAAAATACCTAGGCTATCTATGGGACTTTGTATACTTTTCTGCAACAATCTCTGGTGAATTTAAACAAACAGACAATGATTAAAACAGTTTTTGTCAAAAAAAAAAGATTACATTAATTGTTTATACCTAAATTAAGAGTAAAAATCAAAGTCAACTGAGTGCATATAGGTCTATTTACATAAGGGAAATGACCTGAATATTCAAATTGATAAATTCTTTTGCATTGTGAAATGTCCTATTAAACTTATAATAAATATGCATGTATTATGGTAAATAACATTCAAGACTTCTAGACTAGTGAGCTTTAATTGATCCAACATTTCTTTTATTAAACAAATATAAAAGAGGATGGGGATCATATGCCAACAGAAACTTTTGGTAGTGTTAAAGCTAACCCATTTTCTGTCTTCTTTTGCCAGGTGAATGAATCAAAATCAATCCTGAAGCTTTGTGATTTTGGGTCAGCCTCCCACGTAGCTGATTGTGACATCACACCGTATCTAGTCAGTAGATTCTACCGTGCTCCAGAAATCAGTGAGTAACATTTACTTTTTATTTATGATTTTGTTAAATGCCTGGAAGAATGGTGAATAAATACTTGTTCTACTACCGTTTTATCTAATGCCCTTCTGGTCCCAGAGATAAGACCATGGTCCCATGGTCTTATCTCTTTTTTTTTCCCCCTTTTTTTTGTACAACCTGTTTCTTGTAATGCTAAATGTAATAATACTTCACTTTGCTAGATGTCAAAAGAAGAATTGTGGAGCACATTACAGTTTCATATTATTGTTATTAATTGTCAATATCTACCACTATGGGTTACATCTACTCAGCACATTGCAGTGGAAAAGCTTACAACCACTCTGCATTACTTTCTCCCTTTTTTTATTGCAAAAATTAAATTATGGAAAATTTGTGCTCACACCTTTCTCCAAGGGTCTCAGAGAAAGGCTTTTCTATTCAAATCATTTCTTTCATAAAGATTAGTTCCGAGAAATATAAAATCTCACACATATTGAATTTGATATCTAATAGCTTTACAATATCCAGACCTCATTATCGAATAAGATGTAAAGACTATTCAGAGTATCTTTAATAGAATTCTGTGTTTTATTACATCCTGAGAACTTTGAAAAGGCTCATTTTATTGACTAAATTGTGAGCGTAATCCAGGTGACAAGTAGACCGGCAGAAAAGAAGGGGAATGTCCCTTCTGGCTCACAACCTTATTAATGGAGATAAGATTATTTCACACCCTAAGAAGTTAGATTTCAAAAACTGATTTAGGAGGGGTTCCTAATGGACTGGATAATCATTAAAAGGCTTTTGATGATGCAAAGGGAACTTTAATTCTGTGTTTTATTACATCCTGAGAACTTTGAAAAGATTAATTTTATTAACTAAATCATGAGCGTATTCCAGGTGACAAGTAGACTGACAGAAAAGAAGGGGAATGTCCCTTCTGGCTCACATCCTTATTAATGGAGATAAGATTATTTCATGCCCTAAGAACTTGGATTTCAAAAACAGATTAGGAAAGGTTCCTAATGGACTTGATAATCATTTAATGGCTTCTGATTATGCAAAGTAAACTTTTAAATGACTTTCTTGTTTTATGACTGGATTATTTTGTTTATGTCTTGCATAAGCCATAAACATAAAAGAAAAAGGTTGAGTGCCACAGTTTCACTTCCAAGTAGATCTTGTGGGTTTTTTTAACGAATGGTTATATATCTACATACAAATAATTTTTGTTTGTGTTATTTTGTGCAAAGCGAATTTGTATTTTTTAATGAAAAACATTCTTAAAAAGTTATAGAATGTTTCTTATAGAAAAATAGTTCTTTTGAAGGATTTTTTTAAAACTTAATTGACTTTGTTTCTCATTTTTGGGTTTTCAGGTTTCATTCAAACTAACCCAATGGCAAGTTTCACTACACCTTTAAACATAAGTAGTCTCTTCACATGCATGGGGTCTTATGAATTCCAAACACTAATCTAAGGACTAACTTCAACACTGGACTTAACACTATACCCTACCCTAAACCTAACACTAAACCCTATTGCAACCCTAACCCTATATATTAGACGAAATAAAGCCTGGAGCAATTGTCACAGGAGTAAATGTTATGTAACCTGTTTATGCCTCCCAACGAAGTCTTGCTGGAGGCATTATGTTTTCGGGTTGTCCGTCCGTCCCACTTTCGTTCTCACAATAACTTAAGAACCGATTGACAGATCATCTTCATACTTGGTACATGTGTGCATACTGGGGAGACAATGATCTGATTAGATTTTGGGGTATCAGGGTCTAAGGTCAACGGTCACAGAGGTCAATAAATAGTTAAAACTAGTTAATATGTGAAACAACTCTCATTGTCAATGTTAAATGTACTTTGAAAATAAACTTGTAAATAAAATATATAAATAAACTCTCATCCATCTAGTAATCGGGATGAACTACGACGCTGCCATCGACCTGTGGAGCACGGCGTGTACCATCTTTGAGCTTGCTACGGGTAAGATCATGTTCCCTGGCAAGACCAACAACCACATGCTTAAACTCTTCATGGATCTCAAAGGCAAGATGCCACACAAGATCATCCGCAAGGGCATCCTCAGGGACAAGCACTTTGACTCCAACTGCAACTTCAAGTTTGTTGAGGTGGACAAGGTCACAGAAAGGGTACGTTCTGTTTGTGTTTTATTTTTACCAACTCCCCTCAATTTTGTTTGGGTGGGTGGGAGGTCCTGAGTTATAAAATTTTTAATGAACCTGATTCCTGTTTCAGAGTGACAAATTTAGTTGAGTGATTTAATTTTTTGGGGGGTTATCCAGTTGAAAAGTAGAAGAAATAGAAATGTTTTTGTGTTGATAACCATGGATTTGTCCTGCCATGGTAAGATTGTGAATGGGGATATTGTTCTCTTAACATAATAAGAAAATTTACCTGCCAACAGTGTGAAAAAAAACTATTTTACATTCTTGTTTTGAATTAAATGAAACTATAGTGATTTAAGATTGCAAATGTTTGTCATGTTTCAGGAGAAAGTGACAGTGATGACGGTCATCAGCCCAACCAAAGACCTGACCACCGAACTCCTGGGTTACCAACGTCTACCAGAAGACCAACAACGCAAGGTATTGCAGCTGAAGGATGTCATAGACCGCTGTCTAATGCTTGACCCATCCAAGAGAATCTCCATCAGCGAAGTGCTACGCCATTCTTTCATCCAGGAGAAGATATGAGAGGCGGTTACCCCTGAGATTAGGGGTTTCCCGTGACAGTCTGAGAGGGGGTTTTCCCCTGCAAGTGGGATAAGGGACTGCCCCCTGCAAGCTCCCGCTTCACAGACAAATTCAAGCTAGTACAATCACAACCTCTATTTTGTTGTATATTTACGTTTACTGTGCGGAAGGCTCTTAGCTCTATCTCAGGTTCTATAATAGATCTTGTTCCATATTATAGCTTATTTTTACATTTCAGAAGTAATCTAGCAAAGAGCCTTTTTTAACTTCATGAAGAATCTGTTTAAATACTTCTCTTTTTTGTGAAATAATGTTTGATGTGTAAAGATTCTACTTTGCAGATCCATGTTGATTCTATGATGGTGAAATTGGGATTTCTTGGTATTTATTCCATTTCCAAATAATGTGTTGCTCACTAACCAAACATTTCTTGTTCTGCATGATATATATTTTTTGTATTCATTGTGTCACTTGCTCATCATGGACTTAAGCCAAATCTTACGAGCTAGGAGAGACAATTTTTCAGGGAAGAAAGTAAACAGGTAAGGCATCCAAAGGTAAGACTTTTAAAAAGTTTCCAGGATCAGTCTAACATCGGGTATTCCTCTTGGATAGCGACCAAACCCAGTGGCAGCTCAAGTACGGACTGACGGGAGGATCACTGTGAGAAGTATCTAATGGGGCTTTTATCTGCTTTTTCTTTTCATTATGATGATAAATATTGTTATATCGCTATTAAGAAAATTATTATTCAAATGAACTTGGATGCAACAGCATGGTTGCAGTAGATGATATTCTTTATAAAAACCAAAACCAATAATAAAATCTTAATATCTTTTTCTGGATAGGATGAATAGTTAAAAATTTCATTTTACTGAACAATACATAGATAAGCGCTGTTTTTATGTGTAATTTACAGTACTTTTTTTTGTTGAGAGAAATCAGATTCAGTTGATTTTTTCTTATGTTCTTCTTCCAGAATTGATCTGTTTTGCGGAGAGCACACCAGGTTGTACCGTCACATAAGGAACTTTAAAAATCATGTGTGAGCACAAAAGTAATTTGTGAAGTAATATTATGTGGATTAATTCTCATTAACCATTACAGCCATACGAATATGTGAGATGTATCGGGTAGTCGTATTCCTTTCCATCCTCGAAACGCCTCCCCCCCAAAAAAAAAAAAAAAAAAAAAAAACAACCAAATAACATAGGAAAACAAAATTAAAACTCCAACTCCAACATTGCTTGACTTTCCCCTTTTCCTTCCTTCCCAGTAAAGAAAGGACAGAGCACCACTATGGACTTAATTCTAATATTTTGTGTGGTGTTACTTCATTGAAAGACTTTCTCCCCCCAAAAAAATATTTTTGTAATATCTTTAAACATCTGGTATTGAAAAAAGAAAAACGTGAAAAGTCTTTTGAATGGCAAGAAACAGCAGAAAGAAAATGATTTTTAATTAAATAATTATCTATCACAAAAAGGGTTTCAAATTACCTGCCCTACATGTATTTTCTTGTACCTTATAAATATGAATAAGGATCTATATCTGAAATTTTAATTAGTCTAAGGATTGTAAATTTCTTCTTTCACAGAGCCACTTTCTTTTGTGAGACTCTAATATTTTCGAGTGCATTTTGAAGTATAGTTCCGGGGTTGATTTAGTTCAGATCCATTTTGCTTGTAAATTTTGCAGAGTAGTTTTTCCCAGTCACCGAGTGCTTTTTGAGAATTTTTTATGATTTAGGAAATTGTTTTATAGATTAATTCAAATTATATAAGAGATATTGCATTATGAATGGGAAAAAGAATTGTATTGGGGAAAGAGCGTAATTTAATTGTATTTATATTGAAAACTATGCTTTCATGTTGAGATGACTTTTCAAAGTCATATATTGCATGCTAGTTTCTTTTATGTTGAGAGTATACTTGATATTTATTAATCGTGTACACAAACAAATAAGCCACCAAGAATATTTAGAGCCCTACCAAAAAAAAAAAGGTTATGTTGATAGAACAAAAATTTGAAAATACCTAAATGATAAATTATGTTTTAAAAAGTTTAGGTTAAGAATTAAATTTAAAAAAAAATTCAATTCAACTATTGTAAGCAACCGAATTAAGTGAAATATTACCATTTCCGGTGCAGTTTGCCATGCTTGCAATCTGAATGTTTTGGTGATCAGCAATTTAATTCCTTTTCCTTAAATTTACTGATAATCATGAATTTTTTGGCGATCAGCTATTTAATTTCGTTTCTTGAACATCTCAAGCTTTAACCGTAAACATGCCTTTCGCATGATTTTCAGCAAAATGTTGAGAAAATCCCATTAAGATTGTATGATTAAATATCAAGCATACTCTCATTCTCTTCTCTCCCTCTCCGCTATGGAATATAAAATTTGACCTGTTTTTGCTTGGTTTCTTTCCCCCTCACCCTAGCGCTGGTCGACTGTCACGTGCTCAGCTCACGCAGAGTTTGTTTATAAAGTGCATTGTCGCAGATCTGAGCAGGGTAATGTACATGTGTGAATGGAGTGTGTTGTTATAACATTCAAATGTTATGTAATATGCATGTAACAAGCATTTTAGGGGAATCCCAAACTATTCTACACTGAGCCCTAACAGGGGAACAGAGCTATAGTGTCATTTGAATAACTACGTGTTCTGGTTAAGTTTAATTCTACATGTAGATAGTTTAGCATTCTACAAAAAAGTGTGAAGGTAGCCATTGAACTACCTATCAAGAAAGTTTTCTTTTTCTCCTTTTTTTCCCCTTGTTTGAAAATTTAATTGCTGTAGTACTCGACTTGAAATATTTCATTCTTTGATTGCGAATCACTGAAAGCTCAAATTATAATTTGTGATCTTATACTGAAAGTTCTCAGAATCTTCTATTATTGGTTGTGCATATTTTGCAGTTTTTAATTTCTGTTGTTGAAGAAATGTGATAGGTTATGGTGATTTGTTTTAACATTGTATAAAATTGTTAAGATTTCATTTTATAATATGTATTGATGCTAGTTTATTTTAAATGCATAAAATATTGATAGTCGTGCACAATTTAATAATACTTTTTGAATTGTGATTATTTGAGGGAAATAAAAATCCTGTCATAGGTTGTGTGGTTGTTCTGAAGACATTTGAAGGAGATTGATTACAATAAGACTATGTATAAAATGAAACTGAAGTATCTGTGAAAAGTTATGAAATACAACTAGATGGAAAAACCATAAATACTTGGCAAGTTTATTCTTTTATGTAGAGATGAAGCATGATTGTGTGGTGTGTGTTTGGTTGAAAAGGAATATGGAAAACAGGTTTTCACTCATACATCTTTTCTTGTATTTCTCCTTATTCTGGGGTGATCCTCTTCACCAATGATGCGTAACCATGGTAACTCAAGATGTCTTTACCAGAAGCAACTCCTCTCTCCACAAAGTTGATGTCCAAGGATTTTTCTCTTCAGCAAGTATGGATGGTATTTTCTATAAACCCTAAACATATTATATCAAAAGATGAATCAGGCAAGCGCAAAGTTATCTTTCACAAACACACACTTTGTTGATCATAAAAAAAAAAAATGTGATGTAATTGTGGATCAGTGTCTTGTAGTTGAGATCAAATGCACATCAATAATAACCAGTTAGGATTCCTGGTGCATGAAAGTCACTGGTAACCAATCAGAATGGTTATTTCAACTTTGCAATTGATTGTAGGTCTTTGGCACAGTTCCCAAAAAAATCACTCTGTTCAATGCCTAATGGCTGAATTATGATTAGGTGTGGCAGTATGACAATCATGGAGAAAATAATTTATTCCAAGCAATAGAAAGCTTTGACATGACATATTATGAGTAATACCAAACATAGAATACCATAAGAAAAAAAAAATGTTAAATTCTTCATACAGGTAATTGTTTTTGCATTTTGGTATTCATTTTAAAGCAAATCCAAAATTTCTAATTTTGCTAACGTATTTTGTGTACCTGTTAACAAAGATTGAACATTGGTCAGATTTATTTATTTTCTTTTTTTTTTTTACTTTTAAGTGAATTAACTTCTTTATATACTGTAAAAAATCTGTCAATACATACACATTCATTTTGTATCCTAGTTGAGGGAAAAATGGAACAAATATTTGGACTGGCCATGTGATGAATTTATAGATGATGGAACTGTCGACGATTGAGCAACACCCCTATGTTCAGACAAATCACACACTTTTAAATCTTGCTTTAGTGACTACATGAACTTGTCCATAAAGGTCACATTTTCCCCCTTTTCTCATTAATAATGCTAACTTTTAGTGCTGTTCATAGGGAGGTGGTATGGGTCTTTAAAGCCCCTGTTTAATTTTCAAAACTAAGAGGGTCTGAAGATAGTGTAAAGACAAGACTATTCTTCTTGCACCCACCTCCTTTTAAACAAGTTTGTCTTAACACAGACCTTAGGGATGAATGTGAACCCAAAAATGTATTGCATAATCATGAAAGTGATAATGATTATGATGGTAATGATAGTGATGGTGATGATTATAATAGTGATGAAATTGATGATAATTATATTGATGAGGAGGATTATGATAGTGATGGTGATTATGATATTGATGATGACTATGTTAGTGATGATGATGATTATGAAAGTGATGACAATTATGAAGCAATCGTATATATGACACTGATGATGATAGTGATAATGATGATGATGATGTTGATGATTACAAAGGCTAACAGTGATTAAGATGATGGCAATGAAGATATAATAATATAATGACAAGAATTATAAAAAAGTAAAATATGAAAACAATGATGCATACTCATCTCGTAAGATCATCAACTCTATACACTGTCCCACAAAAAGCAATTCACCCATTTGATTAGTCATTTTTTTAGGTGAAAACTAACAAGTCATGAATTATAACATTACATGTCATTTCAAAGTTCACTTTTTCTTCTGTCTTCTTACACCCAAAATGATATGAAGAGTTACGCATAGAATAGCGAGAAGAGTTTGAAATTGACTTGTGAACATCAAATTGCACAGTTTAAGCTTGCAAGATACAACAGCCTTGCCCCCAAAAAGGATGCTTTGTTAGCATTTCTTTTATGTACTTTAATAGTTTTTTTTTTCATCAGCAATCACTAATCGCTTGCTGAAAGCATCCAGTGCGGTTCTCTGTGCTCTTATCTGTTTAATTTGATTTTAAAGACAGAAGGTCGCCAGCTTCCATGGGTAATTTGACACCATGGATGCTTAGCCAGTAATAGGTATTCCCTGTCACCTGAATTTTATTACCTTATGTAATGCATTGTTATTCCACCCATCCCTGCATCTGGTAAAGTCATTAAATCTACCTTTCTAGTGCCCGATCATTCCCGAAGCTGTCTACGGTGGGACAGATTGTTTTGCTGTGGTCCAGAAATTTAGCTTCAAGACGGGTATTGCCAGTGCTTTTCACAAAGTCTGGGGTCAGCAAATTATGATCCACCCCCCCCCCCCATGAAAACTGGAGCCCCTATGTCTTTAACATTAAAATTTCAAACTTGTCTTGCTCATCCAGATGTTGCTGTTACACATATTATCAGATGTAAGAAGAAAGAATACAAAATGAGCTTTAAAAATTGCATTTTTTTTTTTATTTCATGCTTTGTTTTCTCCTATAAAAATGACTGAGGATACAGGTTATTCTTTTTCTGGTATGCTCTAACATCCTTTTGGTTCCAAGCATTAAGCTAGTGCATGTAATTTTGATACACATATTTACAAAAGCAATTTTGAAACATTTTATTGAGGAAAGTGTTATTTTTCTGGTAAAGAAAACATTTTAAAAACAATTACCATTGCAATTACAGTCCACTCCTGTTATAACAAGTTGCTCAGGACCAAACCAATTATTTTGTCATGATGAAATCTTTCTTATACTGAACATGCAGAAACAAGAGCATGTTTCACATCTGAGAGAACTACCTCGTTATAATGGGAGTAGACTGTTTTAAAAGAAGGACAAGCTTGTGTTTTTACTTGATTTATTTTAGGTTTTTTATTCAAGGAAAATGGTCATAAGTCATAAGTAAATTGAAATATAAAAAGATGGTATTCAAAACAATGTAAATTATGTAATTAACACATATTTACTTACAATCACAGCAAAACTTATTTCAGATACACTAAGGTGTCCTGCCTTTGAGTAAAACATACACAGGAACAGATTTTCAAGTGAGAATCATTTAGGAACCAAAAAATTAGGACTTTTACCTCATTTTGCTTTGATGACTGAAAACAACTTTTAAAAAGCTATGAACACAGTATGCCTAATTACACAAATTATAGGCATATCTTTTTGTTGGTAAAATGAAGGGGATGTCCAATTAGGTGACAATTTAAGAAGAAAGTCAAAAATGTACTTATACTTAGCTCTTCCTTTTCTCTCAAAATAATCAAATTCACACTTGACAACAATAGAATATTGGCAACCACTCTTTTCCAGTGTAAATACATGTATGCCTGCCTCCTCATTACCTAAGAACATTCACTGAGGGTATACATTGTGAAGTGGCATTAAATAAAGGCAGGGGAAAATCATTGATTATTATTGATGTTTGAATAATACAAGATTAATACATTTATCTTACTGTTCACTAATCAATTTTTGAAAAAAAAAAAGAAACCTTTTACTTAATTCCTTGTTTTGAATAATCATTGATATATTAAAATTATTGCACTTAATCAGTTGTCATAAACATTACATTTTTTTGGATGTTCGTGCGTATCAAAGCAAATTAAACGAAGAAATTTCAACCTAACACAATTTTGAATAACTACAGTATCTCACAATAAACACCTCTTAGTGATATTTCAGTTAAAAGATAATTTCAATGCATAAAATGGAAGCCAGTGCATTGAAACAACACCTGGTGCAGAGTATTTCTAGTAAGCATACATCAATAAACATAAGCAATTATATTTTAATTACAATTTTGAGGTCGTGAGTTTGATTCCCGGCCGAGTCATACCAAAGACTTACAAAAATGGTACCTAAAGCTGCCTTTTAAAAAGGAGCTTGGGGTAATAATGACATATTATGTCATGCAGAGCCCGCTGGGAGAACAGTTGATAAGAACTGAAGCGGCTACCCTGGGTAAATAAAACAATATTATTATTTCATAATCAAAACCTGGTTTATAGTTACAAATGTACATGATCTCAAATTCTTTTAGCATGCTCACTCTTACAATGTTATGTTCTGAGAAGGTAAATTTGAGATATGAATGTATAGTAATCAGTATGAAAAACCTAAAAGGCACAATCTTGGCAACATTTACAATAATGTAATATCTCGCTCAATTCTTTGGAAGGGGATTACCCCAGTGAATATAAAAAAAATATGAAAAGTGCAGCGTTGATTGCCACAAAAATTGGCTTTGAAAAGCTCATAATATCAATTTTATCATGATAACGACTCTTGTATTAACTGCCTAGGTTTATTTGCAAAGTGTCTGGGAATGTGATATGAAATAAGAGTTTGTATATACATATAGTAAAAAATCTGGTAAAGTGCAGATGCTGGTCAAGCATATCATTTGTAAAAGAATGTCACATTTTCATAAATTCATACCCACTTCTGATTAACAAAGCTTAGCCACCAAATACTAATTTCTGGAATACCACAATTCCAACATCTTCCCTCCATACTATTGACTATAATTCTGCTAGACATGCCTTTTTTTATGAATTTGTTCATACTAACAGAATGATGTTGACTTACTTACATAATGATGTTGATTTTTAAGCTAAAAAAAGAATGAGACATTTTCCAGTCAATAAATATGTAGATTGTGTTTATTTTTCTAAAGAAACAGAATATAAAACAACCCTGGTATAAATACCCTGAATATGATGCTAATAGTTGACCCATTTATATCCTCTGGAATGAGGCCCTTGTATTGCATTAATCAATTGGCTAGCACAATTGGAGCAATTTAAATGTGCATTTAGCTTTTATAGATTGGGTTTTGGTAGGCCACTTCTACTTTGTCTTTTCTTGCATCTCTTGGTCTTCTGTCTTGCCTTTCTTGTCATTTGAATGTGCAGACATAACCAAAAGAACCTTAGAATTCATACTACAGTCCACTCCTATTATAGCAAGATACTAGAGACCTAGCAAATTTCCTTGTTATATAAACTCACTATAAATAACATGTAAATACATGTCAGCATATTTGACAAATTTGATACAGAACTGCCTCATCATAATGATATCTCTTTTTATCCATGCTTGTTTTAATAGGAGTAGATTGTAGTGGTAGTGAGGGAATGAATTAACAAGCATAGCAGCAGTAAATTCATTCAACTCACACTCGGTCCTATCCATTTAGGTAATCCCTTACTTCTTCTTGGTTTTCTTTGTCTTCTGTCTTGCTTTTCGTGTCCTGTAATGGGCAGACCTAACCCTGAGTACCTTGGGGTTCATACTAGCAGCAGTGGTAGTGACGGGATCCTCTGTGAGTGAGAATCTCCGTTGAGATTGGTAACTCTTCCCTGATATCAGTGCATCCCTCCCTTTGACTTGTCTCTTGGACCCAGCTGTCCTGGGCCTCTGTTTCTTTGCCCTACCCTCCCCACCATCATCATCATCACTGCTCTTGTCCTCGTACTTCTTCGCAGATAACCTCAGCCTCTCCATTCTGTTAGACACATGCTCTGCTCCTTCTGTGGAAGCGACTGTCATCTTTCTAGTCTTGGCGCTCTGCACTCGGGAGCTGCTGTACGTGGCAAAGCCAGACCGCGGCCTTCCTAGGATGACGTTGTTTGTGTTAATGGCATTGTTTGGTGTTTTGCTTCTTCGACATGTATGACACGATTTGGGCCTTCTCTTTTTCTTCTCCTCCTGTCTCGCATACCTTATATGCAGGTGATAACCGAAATCTGTGCAAGCACCATTGCAGTAGGGTTGTCTGCAGTGAACACAAGAGTTGTACGAAGCGGCCACCTTGTTTGGACAGTCTCCTGCGCATACAAGCTGCAAGCATTGATCACAGCAGTTCTTACTTTGCTTTGGTCTGCCTAGGGCACTGTGTGCTCTCTCCGTGGGGACTGCAGCATCGGCATTCCAACCTTTCCTGATCCCAAGAGCCGATTGGCATCTCCTTCTTGGGGAGCTTACCCCACTCTCCCATTCTGCCGTCTCATACTGCAACTTCTCCATCTCAATCATCCTCTCCATGACGACTGCATCGTCTTTGTCCGGAGCTGTCCTGATGATGGTTCTCCAGTCTTTGTCCAACATGCTAAGCTCAAGGAGGTCCATGTGGCAATAGGGCACACTCAAGGCCTCAGCGAAAGGTTCCTGTTTCTTTTTCTTACTCGCTGTAGAGCCACTGTAAGGGAACATGCAATCAATGTCTCCGGTCAGGACCTCAGGTGGGAGATCCATCCGCATCAACTTCCTCTGCATCTTCTCTCGATGGTTCCGGATCTGATCTATCCTCTCGTTTATATCAACCTCATCTTCCGAGGAGTCCATGTCCAAAGATCTCATCGATTCACTTCTAACATCCTCCTCCTCATCGTATTCAAAGTCCTCCGTTGCTAAGGTGCGGTCATCCAAAGACTCATCCTCCGATTCTGATCCCAGCTTGTACTCATCCTTGACGATATCAAAAGGCCCAAGATTCTGATCGCTTGTGGTGGAGGTAGCATCTCCACCACCTGCCACACCAATGGACTCTCCCTGAAGGTGACTGATCATGCTAGGAGACAGACGGTCATAGCGATCGGATGCTTTGGATTGAGATGTAGTGATGCTTGAGTGAGGTCGAGGGGGAGGATGCAGCTTGTTCCTCTTGGATGACACCAAGTGGGATTTGGGTCTCCTAAAAAACGAGAATACATCCAATGATTATTAACATGTGCAACTCCCTTGTCAAATACATACTGCCATTATTACAAGAACATGTCATTTCATTTCATTTTATTTATTATTTAACCATTATCAAAAACACAAAATATAAACAAAGTGATAACAACATATTTACAACAACAAAAAAATACAATGATGGATGGTTTGGTGAAGGGGGGATTGAATGAAATTCCATCATTCCAGGCAATTCTTCAGGTCCACGTTTCAAACATGTATCTACATGCCAAGATGGTCAAGGTGTTACATTCGGTAGATTGCTTGGTCCTGAGCACCTAGTTATAATGGGAGCGGACTGTAATATCTATATAATAAAAGCCGAAGCCGAAGGCAATCAAACGGAGAGCTGCCACTGCCCGAAAACGGGTAGTACCCGTTCTCGCGTGTTT
>CALNVZ010003435.1:9932169-9965258 GCA_940671915.1 Paracentrotus lividus | reverse complement strand
AGAGGATGGAACGAGAAAAGGATAAAAGTAAGTGGTGACTGTATTTGAATAATTCGTTGATTAGCAGAGCCTGAAATGTGTGTTTTATGTCTTTTTTTTTGGTTGTTGTTGTTGGTTTTTTTTTGTGTGATGATTGATATTAATTCCGAATGCAAAGTTAGCAAAATCTAGAAGGAAAAGGAGTCTAATCGCATATATAAAATAGGTATAAGAAAGCAACTTGAATCGGAGGGGAAAGATAGAGAGAGAGAGACAAGAAAGAGAGAGAGAGAGAGAGAGAGAGATGGGGAAAAGGAATAAACAATCTATGGCGGACGGTTTTTAAGGTATCGAAACATTTTTACATGTAATATAACAACACGATATTCCTCTTTTATTAATATATTTTAAACAACAACAGTAAAAAAAAACCAAAAACAAACAAACGAAAAAACAATGGGTCGGCTGAAATTTTTTTTATAGTTTGTTTGTTTGTTTTTTATATTTTTTAATGAAATTTTAAAAAGGGCGTCATAAAAAATATACACCCCAAAAAGAGAGAGTGAAGGAAAAAGGTGCGTCATATAATATATTATAAAAATTTTATGGGAGGGAACGGTTGGTTTGAAGATAGCTCGAAATCGATTTAAAATAAATTAGTCAAAGTATATAAGGTCGAACTGGGAAATTACAGAGAAACAATAATTCATCAAAAATTAAGATTTTCAAATAGCCAATAATTTAGTCATTTATAAATCAGGAAGTAAATGAAGTTTATTTGTTATTAGGGGGAACTCAAATAATGGGAAATTGTTCGAAGATACATGGCAGAATGCCTTCGATTTGTTTTTCCAAGCTAACGAGTTGTTGGGTCAAGTAGTCGTGACGCCATTAAATGTCATGAATCATATAGTGGACAATTTGGTATTAAATGACAGATATGTTTAGGAGGGGTGGAGAGAGGGAGCGGAGAGAGAGGAGGAGAGATGTATAGTGGTATGGAGGATAGGATATTCAAATTGAATATATATATCGGGAAAAGCAAATAAAGCTAATGCTGCAGTCACGCCAGACACGTACTAAGATAAGTTTGTTGTTGTTTCAATCTTATTTTTCTTCTATATATTCATTTTATGTAGTTTCTTTGTTTACTGGATGAACGGACTATTTAATATTTCTATCTGCATGAGGTATTGTACGGGTAGAGCAATGTGCGTGGGGATATAGGGATGATTGCATTAAGGACATAATAAAAAAAAACATAATTTTAAATATTTGGAAAAAACGGCCTACCAGTGATATTTAGGACGTAAATCACGTAAGTGATCTTAGTGAACTATGCAAAGGGGAAAATTGTATTCGCTTTGGGCAATGGGACAGAACAAGCAGCAAATGTAATTTGAAGCAATTAAATAGGTCACATGTCCATTACACATTTTAATTCAGCTCAGATATCATGCACATTGTAAAATACCTTCACTCTCAGTCTAACGTGGATTGTTTTTTTTTTTTTTTTTTTTTTTTTGGGGGGGTGTTTATGATATTTGGGTTGATAGGCACGTTTAAGGATAATGTTTTGATAAAGAAATGATATCTATTATACGTTTCTGAAAATGAATGTCTTCAATTAATGATATATAAGTATATGAAATATATAGGGAAAGGAATGGTAAAAAAACGAAAAGTAAAACGATGAGCAACGATGCGCATAATTTGGGTGGGGGGCTTAAGGGGGCTCAAAATTTACCTTAGAGGGGAGCTAAACTGACCTGAAGGGGAAGCCAAAGTGATCGAAAAGCAAATATCAAATATAGAAATAAAAATAGAAATAAATTAAAAAAATAAAATAAAAATGGGAGGAAAGAATAAAAACCCAATGGACGGACTTAACTCAATCCCCTATGATTGGTATGCGACCTTCTTGGAGGCCGATATTATTCTTTTTAAAACAAATAAGGGGAAAGTATAGCGGAAAGATAGAGAAAGGGAAAGGTAATGAAATCTACGGTGGACTGCTGGCATGGTATCGAAACATTTTTATATGTAATTATAATAACATAACATTCCTTCGTTATTTTAATATACATTTTCAAAAAAGAAAAAAAAAAATGGGCGTGGGTCGGGTGAAAATCGTTTTTTTTTTTTTTTTAATGTTGGTATTAAATTTGTATAGGTAACAATCCAAATAAAATAGAATTATGTGCCTAACCCCCTGTGCTGCTACGGGCACTGCTGCTAGTATTTATATTAAAAAAATATCCCATTTTTTCTTGTTATAGGGGGAAGAATATTCTTCATCCACCCCCATTAACATTAGACAGTGTGTGTATATATCTTATCTAAGCCAATGACATTGCAAATCGTTTGTAAAAACATGAATTACTTGATAAATTACAATTTTTAAAACAATCTTTCACATAGAATGTTTTGAACTAGGGTCAATAAACTTATGCATGTACAGAAACTATTCTTAGGCAGAACTACTAAAACCTTTTTTATTTGATTAGATTAGTTGATACTTTATTTGTTTAATAACTTTAGCAATGGCAAGCGAAAACAATTTACAAACGAGAGCCCTGATTTTGAAATAATGCATGAACCACTCACTGTCTCTGGGTTGATTTGAACGGTGTAGGCTGTATGGCCAGGGATGATTGATACTTCTCCATGTCGCCGTCACTCTCCTTGTGATTCTGGATACTAGCATGACTGGATGGGAGACTAGCAGCCAACTGACTACGACGGACACCCTAGAATGCAATAGACCAGTTTACTGAGTTATTATAATTTATCCATGTTTCTTTCCTGGTGACATAATAACACAGTATTCAAACAACCTGTAATAAAAGAATGAACTACAATACATGGAATCCAGTTTGCATGCATTATTCATTGCTATGTCAGGCAAGCCTCAGGTAAGCTTTCAGATTGTCAAAAACAATCTTTGTTTAAAAAGTATAAAATTACAATAACGTAGTAAACTGGTCTATAGGTAAAAAATGGCATGATTTTACAGTTACAAAAGCTTTTCTTTTTATTGGAGTGTAAATATTTGGTTTAATTTCTATATATATAACAATACAAGTACACAACCAAAATAAACAGATCAAGAGGTTTTTGGACCTTTGACTCGCAAGAAATAGGGGAACCTGCCATAGAAGTTACCTTCATAATCAGGAATTTGTTTATATTAGGGTGGTGGGATAAATGAATACAAAAGCTGGGAAATTACCTTGTTATATCTTGTTACATCAGACATCTTTTTACAAGGGTTCAAACTTTACCAGTTATATTTGTATTGCCTATCCTATCCTATGATCAATGTGTTACTGACCTGGAATCCTGGACTGGTATATTTGTTATTGAGATGCTCACTGACCTCACTGACCTGCTGGGTCAACTTACGAAATGTATCCTAGCAACAGAAAAAACAAAGCATCAAATAACTTAGATATCCCTTGATGCTATATCATTAGATTGCAGTGGATGCTGTTTTCTACAATGCCACAATGAAGGTTCATTTTCTATGTTATCATCATTCTCTAAACGTAAAAAGACACCAAAAGTTACAAATTAACCCATTCAGGACAGGAATTATTCAGAGGCTAAATTGATAAGCTTTACTTTTACATATTAGCTATATCTTTTTTGTCTTTCATAGCTATATTTTTTTTATAATGATGTTTTGATTTTTTTTCTAAAATTGGACATATGTTTTGATTTTTTTTCTAAAATTGGACATTCATTCTTCCCCAACATCTCTGAAAAAAAAATCAGAAGACATTCAAAAATGAAGAAAAATAACTGGAACCCTTCAACATATACCAGTATTACAAAATCAAATTTATTGATAAACAAAAATTATCAGTCAAGTATTAGGACACCTCCGGTGTTTATAAAGATCAAAGATCAAGTTGAGAGTCAGCTTAAGTAGATATAAGACAAAAGAAAGACCATTGATTAACTTTTCAACTGATAAGATTTCAGGGCAACAAACTAAAGGGTACTTACTTGAGTTATTTTGTAGAGTGATAGATCATCTGAAAAGAGAAGGATTGAATTGTCAAGCAATATACATGTATGTCAAAATCAAATTGAAATCAGATTTTTCCTCCTAAACAATCAAATGGATGGTAAGTTTCCAAACTATATTTTACATGTACAAGAATAAGTGATATAGGGTAGATGTAGGGAATAGCGGACAGTAGGGAATATCGGACGGTCACCACATGTCCAGCCCTAGCTGCCAACATAAGATCAACTGAGTTGCAAATACGGCATCTATTGGTCAGGTGGTCTTCTGGGAAAGTTGAATGCTGTTTTCGACAACAACAAGTGAGAAATCCTCGAGAAAACTACCAAAATCTGTCAAGGTAGAAAAATTGCAGCCTGAAAAATGGCCTGATGTAAAAATTGACATTTTAGAGAATGTGATGTATAAAAAAGAATTGGGCATGACCTCTATTTCATGCATTATGGACATGTGTGGAGGTGGGCCAAACGTGTATGGAGTGTTTGCACTGTACAAAGCCTGTGTATTGGGGTGGCAGTTGTTGAAAAGTGCTAGTCAGTCATTTTTTGTGTAGGAATACCGGACCCCACATGACGGTTGTTTGTTTTACTTCCGGTTGAGTGCTAAGCATGTAGATCAAATAGTATTGCATATATAATGTATTATATTTATTTATTAAATTGTTGACAATTTTGAAATGTCTATTTCTCTTATTATTTTGTGATATGTTTTTATCTACATGAGATATAAAAGTTATTCTGAGTGTTTGAAATTTTGTAGAAAATGCATATAATCTTCTAAATATGAATAATGTTATAAAATATGAATACAAAACATGTTAAGTTGATGGTTTACATTCAAATCAGTGCTTCCAGACAGATCTTTATACAAAAAAAAGGGTAAAAACATACTGTCCGGTATTTCCTACACTGTAGGGAATGCCAGACAATTACCATGACGTCATTATTTGCATATAACTGCCTCAACAAATATTTGATTACCTTCAATTTTTTTTGGAAAATAAAGTTGAATGATGTAGCTAAGCAATGAGAATCTTTTCTTTTGTGATTTTATTGTTTTCATGTCCTAATAAGCAAATGAGCTTAAGTGGCTGGTATTCCCTACATACACCTATTATAGAGATATGTACTAAATATAGTACATGTTATTAATAAAACTACATCATTATTTATCAAGTATATATCTTTTAGGTTTTATAATCACATTGGTAAAAATACAGCATTGATCTACATCAAGTTCTGTATAACTCTGTCCTAGAAAAACAAATATATCAATCTGAGAAGATTCCAGAGGGTATGTTGCATGGTTGTCCCATGTTACTTGATCCCTTTAAGTGAATGCCTCCCCCCCCCCCCCCAAAAAAAAAAAAAAAATCAACCAGAGAATCATGGGTATTTGCCATCTAAGTAACAGTGCACTCTTGTTATAATGAATATGTATCTGTGTTTTGTAATTGTGCAGCAGTAGACTGTATTTACCTTCATGTTTATCAACAGTCTCTATATCCTGCTTGAAAGAAGACCAGCTTCTCCACTGAAGAGTTCCCTGGGGGAAAGAGAAGTGTGTGAAAATGACTGAATTATAAACAAATTTTACGCATTTTCAACATTTGCCACCAAACATACAAAAGTTTGTGCGAACTGATTTAGCAATAAACATGTAACATTGCTGAGCAGAAACATGATTTGATTGACAGATTCGATTGGACCAAAGAAGGATAATTTGTTTCTCATGTTATGTATGGTGCTTTTGTGGATGGTAAATACTAAATCTTTTAAATGAATCAATGCAATTCTCAAAAAAGATGCGCCTATAAATGTATAGGCCTGATATGATATTTATGGAAATATACATGTATTCATGATTATAGTTTATATAAATCTCTGACAAGCAAAAAGAAATTGGGACACATGACCCTGCATAAATCTTAGACCCTTATAATTTGTGAATGACAAAACCAAGTTGAGCAAATTTTATAAACAAACCTTATCTAAACCCAGGTGAAGTGGCAAATCATTGCTTTTGACGACCCCATTGGTCCTCCCCTTCGGCTGACCCCACCCCTCCTTCGCACCCCTTCCACTGATGCTTAACTCCTGGTTTCCGTGGAGGTTATTAACACCCTTCCCTACCCCGCCCTGATGATAATGATGATGGGGAGGGGGTCGGGATGACTGCAGCCGATGATTGTTGATTGCACTCTGTTGCCTGGTTGAACGAGGTGATGTGGATCGCAGGTTGTGAGAGCTGAATGAAAAGGGAACAAAAAGAATAACCATTCAAAAATGCTCCACTATTTCGCGTAGAAAAAAAAAAGAATTCATTTTGGATTATAAATAAATTACAAGGAATACCTGTAAAAGATTAGAACAAGAATTAAAATGCAATAACGGATTGTAAGTATGAAGTTAAATGAACAAACTTAATCTTAAGAAGATTTTGAACAATGTGTTGGGTGTTTTGTTTTTGTTTCTTTGGTGGGGCGAGGGAGAAATAATTGGGTCTATATACACAGGGAAAAGGTTATTTTTATATTAAATTATACACCAATATATATATTTTAGATTAATTTTTTTTTCAATAAAAAAATACAATAGATTTTTAAAGTATCCCATTTTTTTTTTTTTTTTGATAATTACCCATTGAATCCTTTCCGAGGGGTTTTGTTTGGGTCTGGTGCTGGCCAACTCTGGCTATAGACGGCCGTCAGAAGAGCAGTATTATTGCGGACATCCAGCTGGGCCATCCTAATTAACTAAACAACTTCAAAAGAAGTCTTTCCATTTTACAAATCTTCCAGAGTTATTATATAATTCTAGCTGTTTGTCGTTCTAAACAGGCAGTGTATCACATTGATTCCATATCAAAACGTTGACATATGAAGTATTATGATGCGCTGGGTACGTGGAACTAAAATGATATCACTTTCAGCGAAATCAATAAGGAGAAATCTACCGCAATGATTGGCACACTTCTGAACGGGAACGTGATTATTCCCTCAGCCAGAGCTTCGGGGGGTAATCATAATGTCCGCTGACACTCTCGCGGCGCATCGAGGGGTGCAGACAGACGAGATACCGGTAGCAAAAAGACCAACCGATACCAGTACACCTGTTGCACCGTCACTACAGTAACTAGACGCTCACAGCCGAAGATTACGAAAGCTGCCAATTTGTGACAAATTACCTACCAAATTTGATCTAATAAAATAAGGTGATAAATAAAAAGTATGTTATAATAAATGTATTAGTTACGTTTTAGTTATTTAAAATAATATTTATTACTTTTAAAAGGATTTAAGGCTTAAAACGTAGATTATATTTAGCTTAAATTGGCAAAAGCAAAGCCCTCCGTGTGGGTTTCGGCTTACTCACCACCGGTTTACCATAACAAAAGTTGTGGCACCAGTCTTGTATTGAATTCGTGACATTGTTAGGGGGAAGAGTTTACTGATTTTACAAAAGGATTCGGCCTTGGTGACAGCTAGCCTGAATGAGATTATAACCTATTGAAAAGAAGGGTGGTATTGATATAGGCCCATTGCGAGTCCGTGAACATTGGGTAGAAGATAAGAAGGATCTTTTGTCCAAGAAAACAAAACTGAACAAACGTTAAAATAAGGAGCACTTCTTATCCGTCAAGGGAGTTATTGATCTTGATTGATTGAGGTGATAGAATTCTTTTATTTAAATTTCAAGATAGAACAATAAAGAGAATCTAGTTTATTGCTGCTATGACAGTTGTAGCTAAAATAAAAAGGTCCGAGAATAAGAGTTCACACGAAGATAATTTACCGAGTCTGGCTAAAAAAACCAAGTAGATTAAAAATTGGCATTCAGGAGGGTAAAATGTCTATATCTCGTAAAAACTTGGCGAATTTATTTATGGAATACTTAGAAACAGAAAGAGCCTCTTTAACCCACACATAAATTGATTTTAACTTGAGAGTTAGTATTGATTTGGTTGCTGATATTGATTCTTGCCGTAATTGGAATACTACTTCAAACAATTCTTTGCGGTTTTGTGGATATAGTTTGACAGCTGACGATATATATATAAAAAGAAACGGGTGAAGAGAGCTTGAAATCTGTCAAAATATTGGTAGACTGTTACTGTTACTCAATGATGGTTACTTTTTCTGAATTTTCGTTCAGCACTGTAAATCACCCTCTGAACGATTAAACTTATAAATGTAAAAAATTATTATGTGATAATAAAACCAAGAAGAATTCCGAAATTCAATTTTAATTGTTTTGTTCATTTGTTGCGTGGTTCAATATCATTGTATCTATTTACCTCTTTTCATCTCATTTTCTCTCTCGCCCCACTCCTATCATATTTATAATTCCATCAATCCCTCAAGCCAATCCCTTTCCATGCTTTCTTCTACTCTTCCTACAACTCTCTCTCTCTTTAGTCGTCTTCTATTCATTTCATATCTCTTCCCTTCTCTCTCTCTCTCTCTCTTTCTCTCTTTCTGTTTCTCTCTCTCTCCCTCTCTCTCTCACCCTCCCTCTCTCTCTCTCTCTCTCTCTCTCTCTCTCTCTCTCTCTCTCTCACACACCCCCTCTCCACCCTTTTCCCCTCTCTAGCTTCATGTACGTCTTCCTATCTCTCTTTCTCTTTATTTTTTTCCCCCTCACTATTCCTATTCTTCTGTCATTCCTTTTCTATGCTTTCTTCTAAAACTACCATAATCGGAATTATCCTTAGCCTATGAATGCTACATATACACCATTGCAAAAATATATAAATGTATTTTACTTGGAAATAGGAAAATCATTTATTACATTATACATATATGTCATCAATATTATTCTGGAATAGGACAATAGACAGAATAAAATCAAAAGATGCATAGTAAAAGATCACACCATCTACAGAAAGAAAATCAACATCAGATTAAATCCCTAAATATCCAAACACTGTTAATCCATTGTCATACATGTACTAAACTAGCTAGAAAAGCCTGAAATTAATGATACCATAGGAGCATTCCTATGATAGGAAGAGGTGGATCCAAGCTTGGGGGGGGGGGCAATGATCTATTGCTCCCTACTGAGAAAACAATATCCACGAAAATATCCATCTTTGCTCTATCATATCTAATTCATGGATCCACCTCTGTCTTCGATCGCTTTGCGTTGCCAAGCAAATGATATTTTTAATATTACAAAGCATTTTGACAATTTATAGGAAAAAAAGTCATTAAATATATTTATATGCAAGCACATTTCTACTGAATTTAACTGTCTATTCTAACCACTGTGACCTCATTGTATATAAAATATATACAGATAAAATAAGAAAGCAACATACATAGAAATTCATTCAGTGTTGTAATTGAAGTTTCTTAAAGGATTTAACTTGTAAAAATTAGAAGAATTCATAAAGGACAATATTTTTACTATTTTTAATAAATAAAAATATATGTCACACTAAAAATTAACTGATAGAAAATTGTTAAGTGGTTTACCTTTTTCCCATTGTCAGCCTAGCAAACACATGTGCTTTTCATCCCATTTTAAATAAACCTTCTTTTAATAGACGTATAAAACCTAATTGATTTGATTAATGTTCAGTTTCATTCGGAATTATTTTTTCCTTTCATACCGAATCTCGTGATTTCACTGCTGACCACAATATTACAAAAACTATATGCTACATCATATGATATAAATCTTCATCGGCAATAACATTATTCTATTAGCACTCTAACATCACACATGAAAATAAAATTGTGCATTAAGTGCAATAAAATTATTTTTAAAAACATGAAATAAATCCACAGTAATCATTTCAATCTATAACATCCTACACAAAAATACAAAATTTCAAGATGTCATTAATCATCAAGGAAATATTTAAAATGAAATCATAAAAATATAATTTTCACAACTACACTGACAAAGTACTTCTGACAACATCTGTGGCTAATAAAAAAAAAATCACTCAATATATCAAAAATATTGTTCTTTAAAATGTTACTTATGAATAACATTACCAGTAGATATGTTAAGCAGTTGAGAATAACACAATGGTCAACAAAGCGATTTTTATCAAAGATTCTATAATTGTATCACAAGAGACACATATAACTGACAACCGTTAACCAGCAGTCATACACGTATGTCAAAGAAAGTATATTTGATAGAATGAAACTAAAGAGTTTAATATACTTCAAGGGGTGGCATTCAAAGATCATTCATGATTTTGTTTTTCTCTCTATAAGGCAACTTATTTCTAAACTTTGAACTAGATTTCTAAAGTTTTGATGGAACAATAATTACTCTGAGGCAATATTTTTGTTTCAAATATTACATTTACACCTACTGCAACAATACACAACTTTGACATGAACAATCGTGCCTCTTTCTATACTCTAGAATATGGCACCACTACAAAAAACACATACCGTTACTTACAATATACTCGTATTCTTATTCATCTCAAACAAGTACACAATGACATGTCATCATACAATTTACTATGCATTATAATCTGCATTGTAAAATTATGTATGTATATAAATAATGTACCTATAGATATATGGGTATAACTAAAGCATCTTTCTAAAGGGCACATATCTAAAGATATATAATGTACATACCATACAGAAGTACAGAAGTTACTTACTAGGTAGGGGTATTGACCAACCTTAAGTGACTTTTTTTTTTAAACAGCTGAATTTCATTTTGTTAAAAATATGTGCTATCTGGTGCTTTAATGAAAAAGAAATCTGTCCACCATCATTGACATGTACATGATTTACTGGGAAGTGATTAAGGATTTATAGAATCGAAAAGTTTGCTTGAAAAAAGCCCTAAATTTACCTTACAGCTCTTCACTTAAAAAGAAAGATAGTGTGCTGTGTGATTCATGCAGTAGAAACTTCAAATAACATGTATGAAAATAGACCTGTGAAATTGCACATTCATCGATTTATTGGTCAATACCCATACCGTATGGTTCCAATCATGGATTAAATGACACATGAATTTCAAAGCTAAGACACAATGATTCTTGCGTAATTAAGGGAAGTAAATGAATGGTCAGTACTCATAATTGTAAATGTACATGTGACATTAACCCATACACTACAGCAACTAGGTGTATCAGCTAAAAGCTTTGGGAGTGAGAGAACTCAGAAGTCAATGGGTTAAAAAAGCCTTTGTAAGCATGAAGTATTGCCACATGGTCATATGTCAATTTATTCAGCAGATAACGCTGCCGACATACCACATAAATATAAAGACAAGCTCAATGCATCGTCAAACAAGAATGATGCATATATAGAGATTTCATGACATGAACACATGAAATGAACATAAAATCAAGCCTATTTGACAATCCAATGAATATAAAATAGTTAAAATAAGACACAAACACCACAACATAACATCTCCTTAAAAATATATTTCAATGATCGAACACGCTCCCTTGTCTTCCGTATAAAACTACCTATGATACATAACTATAGTCTACAAACTACATCTAATGACACTTCTTGGCTTTATATCATTTTTTAAAACAGTTTCCCTTTTTTTTTTCTATTCCGCTACCCATTCTAACGAATCCCGAAGGGCCAATAATCTGTACAATTTAGGTCGTATTGAAGGAATATGTACACCTTGGCCCACCAGAAATAGACAATAAGTACATTAATTTGGACATGTGAGATAGCTTGAATAGTTTGTACAGTATATATTTACCATGCATACATGTACATGATGAAAGAGTCGTATGAAAAGTATTCAGCGACTGAGAAATAATACTTTTTTGCGAATGCTTCGTGAAAAAAAAGTGTCACAAAAAAGCATACACGATGATAGTCATATGAGAAATAGTCGGAGAGACTGTCGAATGACAATGGACACAAGCTTTGGATACCAATTACTTCAGTTTGATTTTCTCAACTAATTTGTGCAGCTATCTCGACTTAACATCCAATTCCAATAACTTAACTAATACAAAGGATTTTTTACACACACCTTTGTTGAATTATAGATTTGCTACAATCACTTATTGGCTTTGTAAACCAAGAATAATATAAAATATAATTTTAATCTTTTAATTAAGGAACAGTTTCTTATTGATTTAAGTCCATTTTCTTTACCAAATTCTGTCAATTATCAAAACTGCCTAAAACATACATATTGATTTTAACACCAAAAAAAGCCTTCTCAAAAAAGATATTTTCTCTGTGTCTTGACTGGCCGTAATCACCCTCTAGCTTTCAATCATTAAATAAATCTAAATAAAGATAATTACATAATCTCTGTTTGGAAAAAAAACAAAACAATACACATAAACCATAATATATTTTATTTAATTATATTGAAATTAAAAGAACCCTTTCAGTGAATAGTTGCTTGTAAGGAGTTCAGTTGCTCTTGATTATCGGTATTAAAAAGCAAATTACTACTCGGCAGTATGAATAACATTTATTGGATAATTTGTTTAACACACAGCAAATGAAAAAGATCTTTTTTTGTTTTCACATTTTAAAGGAAAGTTATAACATTTTTCAACTTCTCACAAGAATCTGGTTATTCTTTGGACTACTTGAAGTTCAGTTATTATTGTCTAACTTTCTGAGTTTTCTCGTAAAGTATAGGAATGACAGTAATTGCAAGGAAGAGTAAACAAGCTTTTGTATAATCAAGAACAACTGAACTTTTTCAACCCCAAATCTGATTACTTTATAGAGAAGAATAAACCACAATAAAACAGTAGTAATAAAAATCTCTACTCCAAAGTTTATCTCTACTCTGAATTGCAGCCAAACATACAGTATAAAGAGACAGAGTAGGGTTTGATTGTTGTACTTATTACTTCTCTGCTCCACAATAATTATTTATTTCATATTCTACATTGCAGCCCAGGTGTGTGCAAGCTGAAATTACCCATCATTATTTGTTCTTGACTTCTTGTCTGACTCGCTTTGTGACGCGTCCGCAGCAGAGGCCGAAGAAGAAAAGAACTCCCACAAAGGAAAGGAATACCATAACAAAGTAATTATGAGACGGGGAATTTATGATCTGGTTGTAAAGATCAAAGAAATCCATCGCTGGTGCCACCTGTAACAGAATAGTAAAGAGAAAATATTACAAAATAACATCATATAAATATCAATTTACTTACTGGTTGTACAATAAAAAATCCATCATTGGTGCCATCTGCAGCACAATAGACACACAGCAAACTTTAGAATCTTATATAATATTGTATAAACCATTATTTTTACAGGCATTTTTGATATTTTGGACTTGTTGGGAAAATTTCTGAGTAGATAATTTCGCAATTTGAGGAAGGCCAATATACCAACATTGAAATATCAGTTACCATTTGCACTTCCTATTAATAAATGGAAACAGCTTGTATCAATACAGGGATACCAGTCTGATTAAATCATTTGCCCTGAAATGAAGCCAAAACATATTATCTGCTGTACATTATAAAGCCTGAAAAAGCCAGAAGGAGGAAGTTGTCAGAGCCTGAAGCCTACAGACTGACATCTCTGTATTTAAAATATTCATTATTTTGTATAACAAAATGCTCTTTCAAAACCTTTTATCATTTTTTTTTTTAATGAATTACCTTATCTACAAAATTCTGATATTAATCATGATCTGATTAATTCTGATCATAATCATTCAGTTCTATCCATACTGAAGTACATTCATTATTACCTTAGCGGCATATTCCCACATTTCTTTTCTTTCAGCCAGCATTCTCCTACAGTCAGGCTGTAACCTTACTGCTTTCTCATCTAAAGCCTCCAGTAAACACGACATTTCTATGGAGAAAAGAGGACAGAAAATATTTTAAATTCAATTTAGAATGAGGATGAGAAAATGAAACTATTCAAATACAATCAGATGGCACTATCATTTCAAAGCAAAGACAAATAATGAATTAAAAACATTGTTCAAGATATTAAAGGTAGTGTCAGCCTTTTGCAGGCAAAAATATTAAATTTCTAGTTTTTGAGAGGATATAGTAGTATACCAATGACTATATCATCCCACAACATGATTAAGCTCAAATGTGTATGTTTGTCATTATATTGCGATTATCAAAATTCATTCCTATTTTTTCGAACCTCGAAAAATATACCGTACGGTGCGAACCGCTGACCGTTAGCGCGGAGAATAATGCACGCTGATGCGCCGTGTGTATATTGCTGTGTGCGGTCCGTGCCGCACGCGCTGTAATATCAACGATGTTGATGGAAAGTTGGTCAAGATTGTTAGTCAGATTTTCGTTTCGTATTACTGATCTAGGCAACCTATGACAGTAAGATTGAATAGACAGTATAGGTCGATCATATTCTACAGTTACGCCAAGTTGCATTAGTTTTCCCAATTTGTGAAAAAGGCTGATACTACCTTTAAAGCACTTCTGCCGTAAAAGATACCACAACAAATAATCAAAAGTCTTCATGTAAACAGCAGCAAATCTGCCCTGCATTTTGTTAATTTTACAATCTACATGTCTAATCTACATGTACAATGTAGCTTGCTGCAAATCATGTATGCTTCTGCCCAAGGCTATATCCCCCACCACCCAAAGGGATAATGAATTTGCATGAGACAATCTTCTTGAAAGCAGAAATTGTGCACTCCCATCAGACAAAAGGATCACAGTGCATCGCACAATACTTTGTACGAATTTGCAAGGTACACAAACTAAGTCTTCATAGCAGAATATGGGCCAATGGATTTAGCCCATGTGGTACTAAACAATCAGAGAATCAGACTAACTGCTTACAGACTAAGTGGATATAAACCAATTGGATTGGTTGTATACTTACGTTGACCCTGTCCTTGTGGAATGCCTGAACAGTAATGTTTGATGTCTAAAGCACAAGCCTTGTATAGTAGAGGATCTACATGAACGTCAGCTAGACCCTCTTGGAACAGACCTACCACATGCTGTGTGACAAATGAAAATAGAAAGAATTTGTTTGAAACATGGGAACATCCTTGATTGTCTTTGAGAATCATTTGAGCTTTGAGTTCAAGTTTATTTACTCCTTACCAAAAACATCAAAATATAATCATACATATTGGATAAAATGAGTACATAAACACATATCAATTAGATTACTTGATTGACGAATTGGTTTTGGGACCCCTTTAGAATCGAGGCTTGATAGTGGGGCCCTGAAGTCAATAACATTAACAACATACATACATACATATAGGAGATACTAATCTACAGAACACATCATCACTGGCAGTCCATCATTACAATGATGACTACAACATCATCATGACCACTACTGACCCGTTGACATTCACCATCCTTGATTTTAGCAAGATGACCTTTGAGGCACTCCTCCACCCTTCCTGTACCAGGATGATCCATCTCATCTGGACACATCTCTTTGATGGTGTTGAAGCAGTACTTGACCAGCTTACGGTCCAGTCTGTAGTCGTCCGCACCCTCCTTCAAAAGCTGAACAAAGCAATGATGATAATAATATTAAACTTCTATTCATGAATGTCTCCCTCTGAATACTTGTTTCAAAGTTTTAATTAATCGTTATTTTTTATGTTACAGGGCAATATAACTTCAATTTGTGTTTACTAACCAAGCTCTAGCTTCAATACCCTGATATACAGCTTTCAAATTATATCTCACTACTGCAACCCATAGGTTAAGGTCTTGCCATAGGAATTTAGTCAGAAACACTACATGCATCAAAATAAGATTATTCCTTTTGTATTTTTTTTGTAATCAGAGCATTACAGAGCTTTTCAATATCATATAGAATGTCACTTTTGTGAATACCATTATCTTAATTTTTATTCCTCTCTGATAGAATATGTTGCTGAGGCTGATCAGTTAGGAGTGAACATTTCATCCGTCCATGACAATAAACATTTAAATTATTCTATTTTTAGCACATACCCATGGTAACCAAATTTTGTCATAATATGGCACATCCAGTGGTACCCGTAACTATAAAACACAAACAAGTTCAAAATTTCTCATATTTAATTTTTCAAAGGCCGTCAAACTTTAGGAAAATTTGGAAAATGTCTGTCCATGACAAACTCATCAGGCTCTGCTGCAATGCATTGCTGTCATGAAATGTTTGCATCATGTAAGAGATTATACTTTGCACCTTTCACATCACAGAGTTTTGTCATAATAAAAGCACTATTTCATAAAGATACATCCTTTTAAGAACAACTACCCCCTCGACACCAAACAAACTCAGACAACTATGCCCTGACATCTACCTTAACCTTTTGAACCCGAAATGCCGGTTTACAGACTAGCCAACGACAGTAAAATATCCTAAAAATACCCCTTTCCATGTGCCCTTGAGAAACTTTAGAAATATTTTTTAATATGATTCTCTGTTTAAAACTTTTTTTTTATTTCGCCAAAAGATAGCATATTGCAAAAATATATTACAGACCCTTTATCATTGCGGTAAAATTTTGCATACCTCTTTCAACCTTGTAAATAAAATTTGTACATTTTGAATTCCCAGAAATCTGCAAAAATAATTCAGGGGTCAAAAGGGTTAAGGTTTAGTATTGTTGTTCAAGGAGGGGTAAATGTCAAAAGGTCAGGGGTAGTTCCTTGGTTAAGTTTCTTATTTCAAGGAAAATGTAATGTGAATACTTACCCCACTCATATGCTTCTCACAGGTTGGAGTCAATTTCTGAATTTAGAAGGAAAAAAATGAAAGAAAAAAATATTATCTATTCAAATTTTTTTTACTCGATAGAGTCAGACAATGACACTGCAGTCCCATTCCAACTTGTAAGCACTGAAAATATGTTTTGATTAAGAATACAAGTGAAGTTTGCAATTAGACTCATGCTGAATAGCAATACCGAATAGAAAATATATTTATAGTGATATAAATTTGGAGCTTTGGAAGTTAAAAGTCTGTGATCATTTACATTTAGATTTAGAGTGCACTGGGTTGGGAAAATTATCGCGCCATCTGCCAAAACTTGCGCATAAGAATGACTTTCTCTACCGAACTGAATAAGGGCAGGATGTGAAAATTACAAACTGGCTTATACTGTAGAGCAATTCAGCAAAATTGAGAAGGGAAAAAAATCTAATCTAGAAATTTGCAATTTTGCCATGGCAAAATCCCCTCAAAAGTTCTCAGACACAATTTTTTTTTTTTACACTGTTCTACTCACAGATTCTCTCTTTTTGAACTCTCCCCTCAGGCAGTTGATAACTTTTCCCTCCATCAATGTGGGGTCCTTCTCGACCTCACTCTCCACGCTTTTACAGAACTTAGCAATGTCCATCTTACAGGCCTTGCGGAGCTGCGGATTCAGCATGATGTTAGAATTCCTCTCAATCTGACGTTTGTTCAGGACCATCCTACATCTACGGACAAAGTCATGTTTTGAGGATGGAATTAATCGTTGGGTTTGGAATTCTAAATAATACAGACATTCTTGGAATTGTTCGAACTCGATGAATGTATCAGTCAGTCTTTGTCATTATTTGCACTTCAATAGATTGTTATTCAAAATGAAAAAAAACAAAAAAAACAACAAGAAAATCATAAAATTAAGCCCTCAAGAATTTCCACACCTATTCCTAAAGCATGAAAGTATTTGTTCACAAAATTTCTGGCTTATACCATAAACAGTCAGCAGAATATTGAGCAGTACATATTTAAATTAATCCAGCTTTTTCAAGGTAGGTTGGAGCAGATTCTTACCTTGGTTCTGTATCAGGATCGTCCTTGTGTCCTTTCAGACAATCAATCAATTTATCTGGATCTACATCTTTACACTTCATCTGCAAAACAAACAGAAAAACAAGCAATAATTATCAAAATGATCAATTTATCTGGATCTATATCTTTACACTTCATCTGCAAAACAAACAGAAAAACAAGCAATAATTATCAAAATGATCAATTTATCTGGATCTACATCTTTACACTTAATCTGCAAAACAAACGGAAATATAATGGTGAATATCCTAAATGATAAGTGCATAAAATGTGACATTTAGACAGCAACAGATAACACGAGAATAGACAGGGAAACTAATTTTCCTACATCTCTTTTTGGGACAAATGAAAATAAAGGAATGGGCTTCAGCTATTACACTAAGAAGTAACTGAATCTCTACATAGTCTGAAAGCAAAACAGACCAAAGTTCCACTCACATTTTGCTTTGTTGCATGGTACGTTATTGATTATTTTCGCTTTGTATTACACCTGTGTCCTGTAACACAAAGACTTACGATTGATAAAAAGATATGATCAATTTTTTTTCTTGGTAGACGCATCGTGGACAGGGTGCTCTAAAGTTGATGATCTCAATCCTAACCCTAGTCCTAACCATAATCTTAATCAAATCCTATTGCTAACCCATGAATGTACCTGCATTCCAAATGAGGCCACCGAGAAAAAAATCAAATCGTATCTTTTTATCAACTGTAAGTCTTTGTGTTACAGGGCACAGATTGGCCCTGAGTTGGAACACTAAAAAGACACATACCGTATTTGCCGGCGATAAGGCCGCAGCGCCGTATAAGCCGCACCCCCTTTTTGACAACCTTTTTAAAAAAAAATAAAAAAAAAAATCTGGAAAAAAAAAAATTCTAAAAAAAAAAAAAAAAAATCCTAACAAAAAATATCTAGAAATCTACAGAGAAAAGTAAGAAATAAGCCCTGAAAGAGCAAGCCAATGATTCATTGTTTAAGTCCTCAAAGAAATCGCTCAAAAGATAATGACAAGTCAGAATCTAGAGTCTTAGCAAAGTCAAGAAATCGCTCAGCTGATCATTCACACAGCACAAATTCACAACAACCAACACCAGCACAGCAGGCAGCATGCTCTGCGATCAGCCAACAAATGTTCCGATTTTGCTGCTAAAATCACATCTTTGGAACAAGTTTCCAACATGTGGTAGTGATGGCATTAAAATATTTACATAGGCTCTTATATCCTACCTTTTTTCTTGAATATATATTAAAATTAAAGCTGAAAATCTAGATCTAAAGATGAAAAAGATCGTATTTTTAAGCTGTATTTTTAGCTGTGCATAACATGAACTACAGAGGGCGGCAGGTCACCAAACTCATATTTTGTACTAGAAGTCAAGTTCGCGATCAATTAAAAAAAAAATTTTGGACATGTATTTTGCTCAGAAATGACTCATATCAACAGCAAATAAAAAGAAACTGAGTGCTGAGTTTGTCATGAAAAAAAATAATTGTTCAATCTCCACAAAGTAGCTCAAACTTGTTGGTAAGATCTTGTATTCCTGTGGTTCCTATTGCAATGTTTTACCAGTCCCAATATGTGCAAAAAACATGTTTTTTCAAGGGGTTGAAAATGCCCGATTTTGTTGTTGTCACGTATAAGCCGCACCCCGACTTTGCGACATCATTTTATCCAAAAATGCTGCGGCCTTTACGCCGGCAAATACGGTAATCTTGTCAGTTTACAGCCCCTTTAAACATATTAAAGAAAATAAACCAATACAATTACAATAAAATTCAATACCTTGATGGTTTTCTTGCAGGAATGCATAAGGGCATAATCAATATCTGGTTTAGCAACCATCTCTTTTTCTCTGTTGAAGACCTTGACGTGACAGTCGTTACCAAGTTCTTCTTGGTGAGACCGTAAGCATTCCAGCACCCTGGCGTTTCCCTGCGTCACCTTAGGACAGAGCCTCGTTACTTCATCACCGCAAGCCTGCTTCAGCTCAGGATCTAATTGTATATTCTCATCCTAGGAATTAAAGTGAAATTATTGTTCTGGTCATGACATTGAAATGTGGAAGATACTGTATAAAAGTGATTTGGAAAGGTTGATAACAGTTCACCAAAGCATTATTTTGGGCTGTGAGGTTTTGGAATCGCCAAAATGATAAGAAATTAACCCCATTAAGGTTTGAGACATATGGACTTACACAGAAATGCATGTATGGGGCAACACAAAATGGTCAGGACCCAAACACATCAGCTGTTTTGGTATATTTTGGGTCATATCATGACTACAAGGACAATTGAAGAGCAATCTACACGAGATTCCAGGTCTCTTGGATAAGTTCAGATAGATAATAGTATTTAAATATTTCCATTACCCAAGTTGTTCTAACTGCTCCAATATTCCGAGGCTACCGAATCTTATGAGCTGGTAATGTAGCTGACACATGTTGATTGCAAAATGCACACCAAGAAAAAATTGGTTCTAACCACACATACATATAATGTAATATCTTAACCACAATTAACCGGTGACACAACATTTGCTCCTGCAGGCTTTATTTTAACTAACATTATAGAGTTAGGGTTAGGGTTGCAATAGGGTTTAATATTAAGTTTAGGGCAGGGTAGAATGTCAAGTAAATGGTTAAAGTTAGTCATTTGCTATGTGTATGGAACTGATAGCACAGCAATTGTCGCAGGAGAAAATGTAATCAATAAACCTTCATTTGACTCTTCCCATCACATTTACCTAAACCGTACAAGACTTCTGTTAAAAACGTGCACAATACCAATTTCATGACCAAATGATCCCTAGTTGACCCCAAGTTGATCCTTTCATGGATACAACATGACCCCTTCTTGACCCCAACATGACCTCTACTCACCCTCTGAAGGAGTTCAAACTTGAGTTGTGAACGGCACTCTGGTTGTATGGGTGGTTCTTTCTGCTGTAAGACACTGTCTTGACCCCTCCATGAATACATCATGACCCCAGCCTAACCCCATCATGACCCCAATCTGACCTCTATATAACCCATACTCACCCTCTGAAGGAGTTCAAACTTGAGTTGTGAACGGCACTCTGGTTGTACGGGTGGTTCCTTCCCCTCTAAGACACTGTTACGCACAGCTGAACTCAGGCAATTGATAATAGATGGCCTAAACATGAACATAAAGAGTGGAGAGTTCATAGAATAACCTATGGAAGCAAGGAAAACATCTGTGCCGGATCCAGGCCAGAGAGGAGGGAGACGCTCCCCCCCCCCCTCCCCCATTTGAAACCACTCTTAAAATTTGCATTTTAGAATTAAAACATTTTGACCCCCTTCCCCCCCCCCCCATATATTCGCCACAAAAAAATGAAATATATGAAATAAGGCCTGTTAAATATTGGAGGTATGAGGTTTGACTCCTGACATAGCACTTATGTCATTGAACAAGGAATTTAGTCGACATGCTTCTCAAAATTAATCACAATGTAATCTTAAAATAATCTTTCAATAAAAAAATATTCCTCATGATGAACCATAAGCCAACGCTCAACACTAACATTTTTTTTTGGTTGCCCTACCGGGCAACCAAATATCCATATTTTCCAAATTTGGGAGCCCGAATCAAAAATCTGGTTGCCCGAAAAAAAAAATGAAAATAGACAAAACAACAAAGTTTCCCCTTTTTATTAGGGCGGGAAGCCCCTGAGTTGGTGAGGAAAAAAATGGGTTCGGGACTGGGAGCTACTTTTCTTAATTTCATCTTTTTTTCCCATTCAAAATTCATACACCAATTATGTATGCCGTTAGTTTAGTTAATTATGCTGCAAGAAATTGATAAATTAAAAGCATGACAATAATTTTCTTTTGAAATAAAAACTTGACATTAAGAAAAGACGTCAATGACGGATGTGTAAAAAAAACAACCAAAAAAAAATGACCGGTAAAATCTGAACTTCGCTCCAAATTTTTTTTTTCTAGTCTAGGAGATCTGAACAAAGAATGTAGATCTAGTCTACACTTCTAACTGTTACAATGGAGTTCAATTTTTCTGTGGTCTAGTTTAATAATAAAAAAATAAAAAATTCATCCACCATTTCACCCAAAGTATGCTAACATAATTGATTTCATCAGACAATCACTCCATCACTTTTAAAAGTAAGCCCCTTCCAAGATTAGAACATCCGAACTTCTGCTGTCAGAGGCTCTCACTGACAGATTCTGCCCCAAGACTTCTGGGAGGAATACAACTCAGTTCATGCTACAAACAGTGCAGATATAGCCACCAAAAATCGATCTTTTTTTACCTTTTTTGAAAACTAAATTTCAGATGTAACTGGGGTAATAGGTTTCAAGATCATATTTTGTAATGCTCATTCTTTGAAAACTGGACACCCATGACCAAATTTTAACCTTAAAATCTATGAGCAAAAACTTCAAAAAATGTCAGTCTACACCAATTAGCACACATGGGACTAGACACAAACGATCGGTGTTTTAAGAAATATCAGGATGATTTCTGCTCTGATATTTGACTTGAAATTAGTTTTAATATCACATTTAGGTGTTTGGAATAGTCATCAAATGTTTTAATACCTACATACCTAGAGTTATATTCCAAATTTTCCCTGTGCTTGCAAAAAATTTTGAGGGTCAACTCGGGCAACTACTTTTTGATAATTCCTCTGATTTGAGGGTCCTGGTAGGTGATATAGGCGCCCCGGGCGCCCGGGCGCCCCTTAATGTTGAGCCCTGCATAAGCAGGTTATTTGGCCAAAGCAATATACCAACTGTCATTTAACCAAGACTACCACATGGTGATCTTTTCAAGTACATGTATGAACTACCTTTTGCTGTAAAAGGGGAAGTATATATATTTTTCATGAGAGAGCATGCTTGAAACTAAGATAAAATGCATGATACAAAGAATTCATGTAATACTCACTTATCCCTGCTTCCTTTACAAAGTTTAAGAACATCTTTACGGCAGCTTTCCTTGAATTTGAAGCTGAATCGATAATCTTTCAACTGAATCTGTCAATTGGAAACAAAAATGTAAATAAAATAATTATCTTACAAAACATGGCTTATACCAGAAGGGTTTAATTTAAATCTAGGTGCACATTGAAGTGAGACATGATACTCAATTTTAGATGAAATGGAAGCATCATGATTTGAAATATTACGAACCAGGCCCCCCCCCCCCTTGAGATTTCAGCCGTCGTCCGTGCGATCGCGCCGAAAATTGGCATGCACGTCGCCTGCGACCTAATCTACAAAATTGTATAGTTACCTTTTTCATGAACATTGCTTTTAATTGATTATGCTAATTTATGCGTAATTAATATGTGAAATCGTATTTTCTGCTCTAACTAAAGCTCCAAATGTGCTAAGTTTTGGTGTGCTAAGTATTGGTGTTGAAGCCCTTTATGGTGTTCTTAGCAAATATATTTGAAAAAAATTGCAATGTCATATCAATATCTTATGTATTATATTGTTTTTTTGCAATTTCTTATGTATTTCCTTTTTTTTTTACCTTTTTATTTTCATTGTTTTTTCAATGAAATTTGTTGGTGACACTTACACAATGATAAAAAGCATAAAATCAAGTAATTTGAATCAGTAAAAGCAAAAATAATCACTCATATGTGAATTTTAGCTGAAAACACATTTTGTATCGACTTTGTACATGAAATCACGTTTTTGAGCAATTTTGGGTCTGAAGCACAGGTCCAAAATTATGCGTAACTCCTGAACCGGGTATCCGGGCATCGCAAATTTGGTCTTAAAAGATGCAGGAGACTCGGAGGAAAAATGTCACAAAACATCGCGGCGACAGCTTTTCACGTTGCGAAAATATTGCGCGAAATGTTGAGGGCCCCCCCAGCCTAGTTAGCATTACTACTTGCTTGTTGGCCATTATAACATTCTTACCAGTTGGAAATGCTCAATGCTCGCAGAACATTTGGCTTCCATTTCTTCATCATTCTTGTGTTCTATCAGACATTTCAAAGCTTCTCCTTCGTCTACCCTCTTGGCTTTCAATTTCTCCTTAGGATAGCAAAACAGAAAAATAAATGAAGATTAATATCAATCTTCAAAATTACCTGGAAAAATAAAACAATATTAAAAAAAAAAGAAGTCGCAAGTAAAAACACTTAGCCAAAAAAACTTGGACATGTGAATATTACAATGTAAAAAGACAATGATAGCAAAATAAAAATCTTATTTTAGATTGTTATATAAAAAATTAAAAAGGGTTTCATATCACTCTAGGAATAGTATCTTGCACAATGTGGATTGTAGATCCAAATCATATTTGTAAAATCACAAAACCTTTCTCAAGGAGAACAAGAAAAGAAGTCTTCATACATTTGTGTTTTTTTTTTATGTAAAAGTTCTTAGGGTACAGCATAGTGTTTATAAATAGGTAACTTTTTTGGGAGCATCCCAATAGTCCGCGGGGCCGATACACCGCGGTGTCTATAGACATCGCAACCTAGGTGTAGGGTCAATCAGGACCCAATCCTAAGGTTAGGGTTAGGGCATACAACAAAATGCAATCACAGGACATCGTTACCTGGTTTCTTAGGGTCATTGTGACTCAGTGTTGGCCTTGCGGTCTATCGGCCCTGCGGTCTGTCGGGTTGTAACCATTTCTTCACATACACAAGAGTCTGCTAAACCAGATTTCAAGAAATACTCACTACATATTTTACTCACTTTTACAACGCTAATTACTAACTTTGACCATAACTTTTATTCATACTCACCTGGCAAAACTTCCTGAGCATGGTAGCGCATGATGCGATGAGTTTCCTATTCATCTGTACATCTTCAGCTTCTTCCACAGTGAAATTACCAACAGCCTGTTTGCACTTGTCTTGTAAATCGCCCATATGCTCTTGAAGGCATCTCAATTCCTGCATAAATCAAATATATTAAGTCGTTCTAAAGTCACTGATTTCACGTTATCTCGAGATCTTAACCTGTTGGAGACAAGCTGATTTGGCTACAACACACATTTCCTATAAACCGCAGCCCAAGTATATTCTTGCTCAGTCGTCAATGGGTTAATACTGTATTGCCCAAATCTATTTTCCTGATCAAAAGCCTTTTCATTTCTTTGATGCACTTCTTTTCTTATTTACTGCAAAATAATTCTTGAGAAAACAGAAGAGTCTAAGCCAGACTAGCAAAGCTCCTACCTCTCCCCTCTTGTTCTTGTCTGCACAGTATGCTCCAAGGTCACTCCTGCAATTCTCTTCTATCCTTGGATTGAGATGTACACTCACAGCACGCTGACGAAGAACACGGTGGACTTGATCAGCACAACGGGATTGAAGCTGAAATATCATATAAAATATGTATATATTGTCATTAATGAATCAAAAAGTATATGAATACTATCACTTCATTGATGTTTAAAGTTTATTTCACCATACTGCAAAAAGAATCATACTATACGTAACCATAGGAACTTGTGGCCTGTAATAATAATAATAATAATAATAATACTGGTTTCTTATAAAGCACTTTTTAAGACTTTTTAAGACCAAAGCGCTTACAGTATATTATTACCCCGGTCATAGGATTCATTTTACAATCCCGCACTGTACAATCTCCACTCCTTGAGAAACATACAGAGCTACAATCAATTGCAAATTGATAGTAACCAATCCGGGTCTTTGTTACGTAACGTCTTGCATTAAAGTCCCGCATGCTGTAAACCAATGAGAATGGTTGTTTCAAATTTGGAATTGATTTGAAGTCTTTACAGGGCACTGGAGAGTTTAATCAAAGGAGTTTCTTTTAACTGTTTCATTAAAAGCAGTTTCAAGATTTTGAAAAAAAAAAGTTTAAAAAATAAAGAGTTTCCAGACAATGGATGGAATTCATTTGCATGAGAGCACATGCACATTCTAATTAGGTAAGCTGACTAAAGGATTCTTACAGGTCATGGAAATGACAATGAATTTTTATTTATTGAATGGTTTGTTGTAAATAAAATAATAATAAAAGGTTCTCACGGGTGACTCCTTTTTATTTATTTAATGATTTATTATAAATGAATAATAATACACGATTCTTACGGGTGATTCCTTGTCATGAAGATGACGATGAAGACAAGAGAATACCAGTCCACTAGGAGTCTCATCTTTTGGACTCCACTTCTCCGTATAGCAATGATTTTCAGCATCAGTTTCACAGTTCTTAAAGAGAACAGGGTCTAGTCTAAGGTTGGAGAGAATGAACAAAGGTGATGAGAATACCAGTATTACGGTTCTTTCATTGCAATGCATGATGGGACAGAAATCTAGTCAAATCAGCTGATTGCAGAGCTCCCTGCTTGTGATAATGTTACGAAAGCAAGTTAAAAATGTTATTTTCACCAATGCCCTACATTCATTCACAAATCCTTTCTTACCAAAGATATATCATTCTAATTTCATGAAAATAGTCGTTTAAATGACTAAAACGATAGGAAATTTTCATTCTTATGTGATCTTTGGAAATTTTAATCTGATAAAATTGTGTCACAAATTATATTAAAGATTTTCTAAACTCACCTGAAATTCCTTGAGATAAAGTATTGTATTTCCAAAAGTTTTTCAGCACATGTGTCCTTCATTTGATTATCTTCAATATTCTCCATTAAACAAGACAGAGTTCTGAAAGTATACAAACAAAGATATACAGAATTACATCATTTCTAATGCCTAATTTAACCCTAACTAGGCTGGGGGGGCTTCCCAGGCCACATCGCGGCGAGAGCTTTTCGTGTTGCGAACATATTGGGCGAAACGTCAAGGGGGGGCAGGCTTGACGTTTCGCCCAATATGTTCGCAACACGAAAAGCTCTCGCCGCGATGTGGCATGACTTTTTTCCTCCAAGTCTCCCGCATCTTTTAAGACCAAATTTGCGACGTTCGGGTACCTAGTTCGCGAGTTACGCATAATTTTGTACACGTGCGTCAGACCCAAAATTGCTCAAAAACGTGATTTCATGTACAAAGTCAATAGAAAATGTGTTTTCAGCTAAAATTCATAAATGAGTGATTATTTTTGCTTTTACTAATTCAAATTACTTGATTATATGGTTTTTATGATTGCTAAGTGTCCCCAACAAATTTCATAAAAAAAACAATGAAAATAAAAAGGTCGAAAAAACAAAGAAATACATAAGAAATTTAAAAAACAATAAAATACATAAGAAATTAGTTGTGATACCGGAATTTTTTTCGAGTACAATTGATAGGAAGGCTATAAAGAATATTCACACCAAAAATGAGCACATTTGGAGCTGTATTTAGGAAATTAGAGCAATAAGTACGATTTCCAATATTAATTATGCATAAATTAGCATAATTAATTAAAAAACAATTTTCATGAAAAAATAACTATACAATTATGCCAATTTTCGGCGCAATCGCGCGGTCGACGGCCGAGATCAACTCCCAAAATACCCCGGCCTAGTTAGGGTTAAGTCTTTAAAAAATTGTGAAATTCAAAACTCATATTAAATGCTTTCATTTCTTCTTTACAGGCGACAGCCTGGTGTATTGTCATACTGTTGAGGTACAGTGTAGATGTTTGCACAATATCTGAAATTGAGAATGAAATTGAATTTTGCCTAAGAATAGTTTAATTAGACAGATGGCACTATATTAATGCATTATTATTATATTATATTAAGTCAATAAAATCAGTTTTAAAAAATACACTTTGATTTATATAAGTGTGAAGTATTTTTTCTAAGTGTTAACAAATCTTAGTTCTGGTTGTTTAGCCCCAACACCTTCATGTTGTGCAATCGAGACGTCGGTAGAGATACTTGTTGTTGTTGTTGTTTTTAGGTTTTACGGCGCTACCATTCATAATATGAATATTTACGCCATATACTTACTCAGCATCAGTTTTCTTGGGGCAGATGAGAGCTCTGGCCTCCTTACAAGCAGCGTGTAGAGATGGATCTATTCTGTAATCAGATCCAGCATCAGCCTCCTCTATAAGAGTTGATAGCTACCACAAACAAAAGGTCAAAGGTCATATGTTTGGTCAAAACTGTCAACAAAAAACATGTGCAAATGATATGGACACAGGTTAAAAAAAATAGAGATATGCTTTGTTAATTTGATTTTGAGAACCATTCTTTTCTCACGAGCAAACTTTTTTCTAACTCTGAACTATAGGTGAGGCTAACTTTTCATTTAGCCCCTCCTTTACTGTAAATGACTAATAACTCATATGGGCAATTCCATGAATTAGTGGACATGGACATAAAAATTAGAATTGCGATTTTCCTGGTGAAATTTGTGTTTTATGGTAGAAGATATGTTGAAGAATACAGACCAAAAGTCTAAAAGTCAATTAATTACAAGAAAATATCTGAATAAGTGGATTTAGCATAGTTGATATTTCAGGCTGAAATTATGAGGAAAACACTACAAAAAGTTTAAAACATCAGTGAATACTACAAAAAGGGTCTTTTCAGTAAATTTAGGAACATTCAATAATTGAATATAATTGTCTTTCAGAAATCAGAGTAAAAAAAATTGTATTGGGTTTGTTAATAACCACAAATTTTGGAATTCTCTGCCCTTTGAATCCCCATGTAACGTAACTAACCAAAAAATCAACTTTGTTTTTCCTGAAAAGAAAGTAAATGCCCAGAATATTCATATTCTAAAAATTCCTCCTATACATACATTCTAACTCAAAACAATCCCATTAAATCAATAACATTGTCATATAGCGAATTGAGAAGCATCCAAAATGTGTAACGCAACTAACCATGTAACGTAACTAACCATGCAGTAACGTAACTAACTGCTATTCAACTTAATCTACACTGTTCAGTGGAAAGTAGAAAACATATTATGATATATTAAGACAAGAGAGACCATGAGAAAACAATTGCCAACCCTACGGACTAATTGTAACATACATGTAATATAGGCCAAATATATCAGACCTAAATAATTAAAACAACTGAACCAAATGACTTCTCATGAAAGAAAGCATGAATAATAAATTTAACTTTTATGACCCCAAGTGAGCCTAAATCAAGACACACATCTTGTCAAAGGATAGCTGTAACTCAAACAAAGATGACGTGTGACTTTGTGATAACCGGACAATGAACCGCTTTTTCCTGATTTGTATTGGTTAAGAGGCATAAGAGATTCATATAATAGTATATATTTTTGTTTAGTTCCCAATATTACGGACAGGGCATGCAGGGAAAGACACTCTTCAATTATTTTCTATTTTACCAGTATGCATCCTAATCACGATGCACATGAACATGCATATCATAGAAGAATAACCTTTTGATATCAAACATTAACTTTCATTTTACATTGGAATTTACTTTAGCAGCATGAGCGAAAAGTTTGTGTGAAGCTTAAATTCATTGATGAAAAGTGATACACTTTAATTTTAATCACAGCTTTATTAATGACTACTTTTATAAAGATATGAGCATAGGAAGTGTTAAAAATGTTAACTCTGGTAGGAAGAACGTTTTAAGGTTACCCTGTGCACCATATGAAATCGTAATATGTTTGTATATTCAGTCATTTACATGGGGAAAAATGTCGTCTTGGTTATTTTACTTTGCACCATTGATGCCACTGAACCTATCACCAATAACAAAAAAATACAAATACATTTTTTGTATTCCTCATCTCTGTCTGATAAATTATGGTGATTCATTTATTTCTTTACTTTAAAATTATCAACTGTCCTGAACATGAAAATTGTATTAATCGGGGATAAGTATACATGCTTGCTGATTTTCAGACCCTCCTTCCGTATGCATTTCACTGCAAACCAAATGCTGAATAGGTACTTAGGAGGCATAAATATGCTATTTGTGGGTATAAAGAATTAGGTTCAGTACTAAATAGGACAATATTACTATTCTGCATTATTATTTTATATGGATGAAGCCATTTATACATACTAGATGTGAAAAACATATGGCCAAATCCAATTTTTGTTTGCATAGACAAAATGTAACGTAACTAACCGGTAACGTAACTAACCATGTTTTTTGGATACCGTACAAAAAACATAAAGCGATTTCTGAAATTTGTCGTCTTAAATAACTTGCCAAGAAACCAGTTAGGACATGAATGTTATGGTTTGTCTCGATTGAACCTCGTTTGAGGAAGGTTTGAATGCAAAGTCGGTTCCCAAAAAAGCATGTCCACTTTTTGTAACGTAACTAACCAAAATTAAAGTACTTGCTACAACTTACTGAAACGTGTCTCTTGATTTCTTTTGTGGGGGTGAAGTAGGTTATGTCTATAGGTACTGACACTACAAAAATTTAACAATAATATCAAAGCGTCTTCATGTACGAGCTAACCTTAGAGTAAAAGTAGCCCTAAAGTGTAACGAAACTAATCATGGAATTGCCCATATTCTGTTTAATGATACCAAAAAATGGTGTAATTGATGACAAGGCACTAGGGTTTTAAAAACACCTGCATTAAATCTGCATTATACCAAGTTTCAGTAGAAGCAAACTCAAGCATATCAATTTTCAAAATACCCTTACATCCCTTGGGAATGAACTCAGGAAATCTTACCTCAAATAATCAATGATTGGTGGAGGTCATGGATTGGTTCTGGCCAAACTTGGTGCAAGGCAACTTCGACACATGATTTTTAAATGCAAAGTGCTCCATCATCCATGACAGGACAGGCATAAAGTTGGTAACACTGGACAGAATATGAGTTACTCTTCAACATGACATAAAATTAAATGTCACATAAGTTACAAACCTTGAATACAAGGCTCTCAAAGTTGGGTTTAATTTTTTTTTTCTGGGACACACTGTGTATCTCTAGGGAGTTTCATCACTTACCCCTTTCTTGCATTCTGCCGTTATATCATCCTTTTTAGCCAATGCCATTAAACAATGAATGGTCTTTCCCTCTCGTCTCAAACCCCTGCACTGATTCTCAATATCATTTGAGCAGGCTTTGACTAGTTCAGGATTGATCATATAGTCTGACATGATTTCCTTGCGGGTATCGGTCAGTTCAGCCTGGCATTCTCCGCTGAACGTGAGTCCTGAATACAGAAAGAGAAAGAGAAGAAAGTAAGACGAGTTTAGGGTTGATCATATAGTCTGACATGATCTCCTTGCGAGTGTCGGTCAGTTCAGCCTGGCATTCTCCACTGAATTTGAGTGCTGAAGAGAAAGAGAGAGAGAGAGAAAGAAGACCATAAGAAGAGTTCAGGGTTGATCATGTAGTCTTACATGATCTCCTTGTGGGTGTTGGTCAGCTCAGCCTGGCATTCATCGCTAAACTTGAATCCTAATCAGAGAAAGAGGATTAAAAGGATCATCATAAAAGTTCAGGGTTGATTCTGTCACATTTATGTGTCATTAAATTCATGTTAACCAAGCAAGCAGCTAACCCTCCTGCAGTACAAAAGATACCTATTTTTCTGTTTGTACGACTAGCTAAATTTGCAGAAATAAAACCCTCGGGGGAAAATTAACAGTTTATCTATATCAAATCACCTTGCTCAATGCCAGAACATGTGAACACCACCATAACATTTGTTGAGAAAATCAGTTTCTCAGATAAACATGAAGGTAGGGTTGTCAAAGTGTAGTCTAAACATAATTTTAGGACGAAGTTGTTTATTTGTTAGTATTGGTAGATAATCTCAATAGTATTCAAATCTTGATCTCTCTCTCTCTCTCTCCGTATCGGCATTTTCCAAATTTTTCACAATTTATTTTCAAAAATGTTTTTGTTCTCTGTATCAACTCAACTTGTTGCGTGATTTTGCCATCAATGGTAACTTTTATGAAATATTGCATTTTGATGCAGTTGAGCAATGGCTGTTGAGCAATGTTGCTATGGTAGTTACCATTGATGGCAAAGTTAAGTACTATAATAGTAACTCTTAATGCAATGGTGCCCTGGACTTGATCTTAAATGTTTCATAAAACTAACCTGAATCCTTGCTGGCCTGTTCTAAGCACAGCAAGATTTTAGCCAATCGGACCTCCTTTGTCTTGGATCCTACTTCCACACACTCGGCTTCTTGTATCTCTTTCTTGCACTTACGCTGTAGCCTGTAGTTCACCTTGTAGTCTTGAGCTACTACCTTCTGCCGGGTTGTGAGCTTCTCTTTGCACTGTCCAATCAAATCAAAACCAAGACAATATCAAGATTTGATTCCGTGATGTTTGCTCCACTGTAAATTATGCACACACTAAATGATTTATTAAACCTCCAGCTGTAGACTTAATTCTATACCTAAACCTGACTCTAAACCTAACATTAAACCCTTATTGCAAACCTAACCCTAGCTCTACATCTTAGAAGAAATACTGTCCGGTGCAATTGTCATGTCACCAAAGATTCAGAGTACAATGGCACCTGTGAATCTGTTCTTTTTACACAACCAACAAATTTACCTGCTTAGCCAGCAGCTCCTTAGACATTACTCTTCACATATGAATAAACAGAACATGTTTTCTACTACACAAGAGGTATTCTCTGTATTGTAAGAATTGTTTCAAGATCTGAATCAAATATCAGAAATGATTTTCTGGAACACATTGTTGTCAGTTTAATACAGAAATGTCATTCAAAATATGACTGTTTGTGCCATCTCAGTTAAAGAAGGTAACATTTTTTAAAGGACTAAATTACTTTGTTTTTCTCTTAACAAACAAAATTTTAGGCACATGATATACAGAGAAAAAAAAATAGTTGGGTAGAGAATCCTTACAATACACAAGGACTAAATCAAAATGTTTGGAGCCAGACTGTTCCATGACTTCTATGCAAGAATTTATATTTTCAATGCAATTCTTGTGCTTTGCATTCTACTTCTTTCTGTGCTCATGGTGATGTCATTCAGATTACAAATATTTATACCATTTTTAATTGCATATTTGCAAAAAAGAAAAATCTTTGGTGACTTAACTACTTTGTTCTTCTCTGAACAGACAAAGCAATTCAATTCTTGTGCTTAGCACTTACCTCTGTGCTCATCTCTGGACTGAACTTGTGGTCTTTGAGGCACTTGTAGATGTTGCCTTGGCCTGCATGCGTCTTGCCACAGAACCTCTCCCTGTCATCCCTGCAGGCAAAGTACAGGGCCCTGTCCTCATGGTAATCATTTGAGGAAAGCTCAGCGACTCGAAGGATCTGTAGCTTGCAATCCTTCTGAAGGGTTTGGATGTTGTTCTCTAGACAGTGGATGGTGCCTCCTTGTGAGTGGGGTAGTGGGGCCTGTCAGGGACCAAAAAAAGGGAAAAGAGTATTAAAGGTGACGAATCAAAAGATCTGACAGGATGAAACAACAGGCAAAGA
>CALNVZ010003435.1:9893434-9931662 GCA_940671915.1 Paracentrotus lividus | reverse complement strand
GGGGGTAGGGAGTGCCATGGACCATTTAAACAATGATGATTATTATGATTTTTGGTGATCCATTAAGAACAAAGTTCTCTAGTCCTGTTGGCATGCACTTGAGTACACATATATGTATGGAGTCCAAGATAAGTCAAGACCCCTATTACAAGAGAACAAAAGAGCTGCAAAGTATTTGAAAATGGGATTGTAACTCTATCATCCCATGAAAATGTCACTGTACAATGTGAACTAAGCTTCCAATTCATTGCTTGGTACACATCGACAGTCTGCTCCAGACTATATTAATCTACAAGCACCTTTCTATGTAATCATTTATAATCCATGTTATCCTGGGATTACACCTTTAAATCCTTCAAATGTTTTGCCTACAGGGATGCCATAAAAGTACCTGCAAGAACTTTAAGTGATTGTTGTTAAGTGGTCAGGGCTTATAAAAGATTATAGCTTGAACTAAACCAGGAAATAAACCATAATAAGTCTTTTTTAAGGCCTTTATTCCAGATGCAATTGTGCATGCATTGTTTCCTGTGTTAGGGAAAATATTGATTTATTTTATGTCAATACAGAATTTATTTTCCCCCTTTTTTTAAAAACCACTTTGCAAGCTTTTCATATGAAAATTAGGATTATTGTTCTGTTAGAAAAAAACAAACTATTGTTATGTGTATCTCTGTATAGCCTGTTAGAATGTTCTCAGCTTGGGAATATATGCTTCAAATCTCCCAACAGATTTCACACTTTTAAAGGGGAAGTTCACCCTGGGTTTAAATTGGTTTTAGAAAATGCAGAAAAATAAAAGAAAAATATCAGTGAAGGTTTGGAGAAAATCGACCAACAAATAATGAAGTTATGAATATTCAAAGTTTTGATTCTGTGACGTCACGTGCGAGCAATTCTCCTGTGTTATGTAGTGTAAATTCCATAAAGTGTATTTTTTCAAAAGAAAATTAATTATGTCATCTGTGCGGTCGATATATCATCAAACATACGTTCATATACATGCCTTTATCAAATTGACCCATTTCTTTATCAAGAACCATGAAAAAAAGACAAATTTATAGAATTTACATTCACAACACATGGGAGAGCTGTTCGCACGTAACGTCACAGAATCAAAACTTTACATATTCATAACTTTGCTATTTTTTGGTCGATTTTCTTCAAACTTTTACTAATATTTTTCTTTTATTTTTCTGCATTTTTTTAACACCAATAAAATTCCAGGGTGAACTTCCCCTTTAAAACTGTGAAATCTCTTGGGAGATTTGAAGCATATATTCCCAAGCTGAGAACATTCTAACAGGCTATACAGAGATACACATTTAACAATAGTTGTTTTTTTTCTAACAGAACAATAATCCTAATTTTCATATGAAAAGCTTGCAAAGTGGTTTTTAAAAGAGGGGGAAAAAATAAATTCTCTATTAACATAAAAAAAATCAATATTTTCCCTAACATACGAAACAAAACGTGCACAATTGCATCTGGAATGGAGGCCTAAAAATGTAAAAAAAAAGCCTACTCATTAAACATTTATTATTGAATGAACATCTTTTATTTTTAACAAACAGTGTCATGCACCTGTACACGACATGAACATATTTAAGAAAAATGTTCATATCACATAGAATGAGTGTGCTGGAGAGAATAGCAATACAAATAGCTTGAGTAAACTTGCAAAAGTTCATAATACTTCACATGATATTGACAATCACTCTTTATAACTTCCACATAGATATAATTGGTATCACACCACATCAATGACACTGACTACAGTCATTTTTACTTTACAGTGCTCTCTTACGACCAATACTAAGACTATATAGGTGGGGAAATTAAGTAGGACGTAGATCTCAGTCAGGTCTTAGTCAAGTCCATGGGTCGACCATGAAAGCTAATATTTCTCATTAAATAATCCTATGTTTCAATAATAACCAGTTTCCCTGAAAGGGCAAGGTGCTAATTACCTATGAGTACATGTAGTTTCATATCAGGTAACACAAACTTTCAAGGAGTTTTGTATGATGAAAGCTTTTCTAGCTGTCTGATTTTGTATGTTGTTTTGTTGTTGTTTTTGATTTTGAGATGGCACTATTCTTACATCTAATCTCACATCATATGAGTCAACATCTAGGAAATATCATCGTCGATGAATTGGTAACAAGCATTTTCTTTTCTAAAGGAGTTTAAGTACATGTTATTTTCATTATTTCCCTTTTCGCTACCTGTAGGTTTTGGCTTAAATAATCAATATAAGATCATTTATCACTTCTTATTTAAATATAAAAATTAGTAAAACAATGAAACATTCTCTATTTGAAATAAATAAATTGTGGTGTCTCGGTCAATACAAAAGTTCTATTCCCATTAAGGATGCGTCAATTAGTAAATAGTATCAATGTTGCATTCACCTCAATCACACAAATTTAGACCATAACCTCTCAAGACACTCTCTATTTGTATACTATACCTTGCCCGGTGGAACCGTCCCATCTTCATTGACAACGCCGCATTTGTACTTCTGAATGTCCTCACTGCAGGAGTCAAAGAATCCTGCGATGAGCCTGTAATCACTAAAGATAATCATCTTCATTCGGTTGAGGTACTGGGTACACTGATCGTTGCCAATTTCCTCTAACCTATCCAGGAGACAGGGAAGGACCTGACCTTTACCGCTCACAAGATCCTTGCATTCTGCAAACTGTTTGTTTTCAAGAAAAACAAAATTAAATATTATCATGTTTAAGTTTAGAAGATATTTTTCTAATCATAAAAAACATAATTACAATTTTATTAGCTGATACTATAGTTTTATAGAGTATGTTTTCTAAATGTAAAAACAGTCATACTAAAACCATCATGCATAGAATTAGACAATTTTATTGTTTTTCAAGACTTCAGAAGGTATTTTCCAATGTGCAGGAATACATATACTATTCTAAAATGAAAAATTAACAGTGTAATTACCCTTTTCAAGAAGTGTACAATATATTTCAAATTACACATTAAAAAAGAAGTTTAACATACACACATGTCAAACATTATTTCTTGCATCTAAATCAAATCCCAAACTGTTTTTAACATTTTATCTTACCTTAGCCATGTCTTCTCTGCAAACCTCGGCTGCAGCGTTATCAAAGCGATAATCCATAGTAAGATTCCTTTTGTAATTCCACAGGTACTGGATCAAAACGAACATGAAACAATCATATCATAGATCATGAAAATAAAGGCTTTAAAATACAAAAACATATTGAATCCTACACACTCATGATCAAATCGGTAGAAAGCAGTAACACGGACCTAATTTGGAAATTAAATAGTGGTCATTTTGTTTTTTGAAATTAATCTATAAGTTCTTCTGAAGAATGAGGACAAAGAAACAGGTTTAAAAGTTTCTACAAAAATTGTACAACTACATAAGTATGAAACTTACATGCAAATAGTGCATGTGGGTGTGAACACAATAAACACATCATCCATTTAGCAAAGCAATACGATTTCACAAACATATTTATATATGAATGAATACATGTTTTGTGTCAAGAGATCAAATTGGAATCCTTTGAAAAGAACCTGTAGGTGGATTCACACCTACCCGATCAGGAAAAAATTCTCGTAATTTACGAGAACTGTTTCAATCACCAAAATACCCGTAAATTGTGTTTTGTGTTCACACCTGCCCTAACCGTCTTTTTCCAGGGAAAATACAAGAAATTATAAACAAGGGAAGAAATAGGAAAAACAAAGAAATGCATAAGGAACGAAAAGAAAGAAGGAAAAACAAAGCAACATACATTTAAGGAAAGAGAAGAAAGAAGGAAAAACAAAGAAATACATAAGGATAGAGAAGAAAGAAAGAAAAACAAAGAAATACATAAGGTAAGAGAAGAAAGAAGGAAAAACAAGTAAGAAGGAAAAACAAAGAAATACATAAGGAACTAGAAGAAAGAAGGAAAAACAAAGAAATACATAAGAAAAAGAAAGGGGGAATAGAAAGTTCCTGTAATTTATGTTCACACTACAAAAGTTCCCACGACCTTGGCGATACTACGCGTAGTTTCGACGAAGTACCTACTAATTTACGGGAATTTATCTTAGGGAAAATTACTCGTAGTTTGGTTTCACACTTGCAAAATTACACGTAGTTTGTGATCGGGGTAAGAATACCCCATCAGAGATTACGGGAACTTTTCCAGATCGGGCAGGTGTGAATCCACCTTGTCATGCCTACAACCACACTCACAAGTTGAAAAGGTTTTACACCCCCTCCCGGCCCCTAAGTTCCATAATTAATATACATTATGTATGTCTCCTTGAAAAAATAAGTACCCAGTTGATGAAATTTCTTGGACAATGTAGTCTTTTGAGATATCAGCATGGCATTTTTTTTTAATGAACCATTCATGCCTACAACCACACCACTGAAAACACTACCAATATTTCTACACGATACCCCACCCATTATCAATAGATTATACAGTACAGTATGTTTCCATGACCTTAAAAAAAATATGTGGATTTCAACACTTAATGGAACTATGCACATAAATTGGTGCATGCCGACTCGAGCTGTTCACTTTTAATCTATCAGCAATTGATTTGGCTGTTTTCCAAATTATAAATTGATACTTAATCATAGCTTACAAAATGTATGTGAGAATGGCCACTATAATGATAAATAATTTTGCATCACATATCATATTTTTTTTAATGTTGATTGGGGCAACCCTTTAATAATTTTTGTCCTTTGTTGGCTCCAATGACTGAATGTATACATTTAAAGTCTTGCAGTACTTATAAGCAAATTTTGCTATTTTGATAACAAACTAATGCAATACAATGCAATGTAGTCTCCACTTATCTTCCACGTCACTGATGAAAGTTGTGACTCATATAATGTTGTGTTCGTAATTGCGGGCTAATGTGCGTATTTGATACTACATATAATTGATTTAAGCCCTAATAATCCCTAGCTTACATGTACATCAAGTTTTGAATGGGTTAATGTTCAGCCTTTTGGATAAAAATAAAGATTAAAAAATACTTTATAACATACTGCTGAATTAGTATAAAATACTAATTCTTTGTTATTCTTCTTATGGTTCTAGATATCATAAAAGGAAATGAGAGATACTCACATGGTTGCAATCTGCTGATATATCATTGTCTCCCTGAAAAGAAATAGAAATAAGAGAACAATAATTAATAAAACAATTATATAATGTTTCTTCTCTTTTATGAAATTAGCTCTTCTTTTTTTTATAAAAACAAATTCAAACTAATCATTGAAACACCAGGGACAGAAATTACTTTAGCATGAAATTCACTTTAAGATAAACAAGATATAGTCAAAGTTTACATTAAACAGTGAAAATTTGTTTAAAGAATAAAGAATGAAGGAGATGGTCAGTCCTGGTATGCAAGGCATAGATTGTGAAACTCTTTAAACAATAAAAAAAATAAAAAATTAATAAAAAAGAAAAACATGTCATCTATTCTGAAGCAGATGTGCATTAACCAATTGACTCCTAAATTGTTCTTTTTCCCATAGATTCAGTGCAGGGACCACCCAATTCCTGTAGATGATGGATTAACACTATATCTCAAGGAGGGGTTTGAGATATTGGAATATTGAATAGCGTCATTCTATAATTAAAACCTTTTCATTTAGCCAGAGTTTCAGTTTCTCATTCAGCGCAAGAACTACATACATGTACATGTCATTTAGGGCTATTTGATCAGCTTTTCAAAAGAACACTGAAACACTGATATTTTTCTTTTATTTCTATGCTATACTTTCAAACAAAAAGTTAATGAGTCTAAAATCTATCAACAAGGACATTAACTACATTCATTATGTTTAAATTATTTTTATCACCAATTTGTATAGCAAAACAGATATTCAACATTGCCAATCTAAAGATTTCAATTCTTACATTTGTGGGAATTCCACTTTTGATTTCCTTATTCAACACATCAAGGACACATTATACATGTGGAGAAATGTTTTTCTTTCTCTGCTGAAAATGCTAATAAGCTCAGAATTTTTTTTTTTTTAATCCCACAAAATATGGGCAATTGTCATAAATGGTTTTTAAAAATGCAATTGCGATGCCAGAAATCTGAACAATTGAATTACACCTACATATATGTGCAGCAAACATATCTAGATACAGACTTTAATTTGGTATATTTTTGCTCAAGGCTAAACCTAACCCACCAATTTAGCTTGCAGCGCCCATTTAAGGCAACATAAATCCACCTGATTCATTATTAGTAAAGGAAAATATGTCAACTTTCCCATACTCATTTAAACCAATTTCAGATTACAATCGGTCAGCTATATGTCCTATGCTTTCAGCAAGGACGTCCACTCGATGAATTATTCAAGTAAATTACCCTTTTTGCTCTAAGCAAAAAATGTAAATATACATGTACAATCTACATGACAAAAATAGTACTACTTGTAAGGCGCAAATATTAATTTCTTACAGTAGAGCTGCTTCATATAAATGATTAATCAGGCAATTTCATTTTGCAACCAAAAAGCAGTACTTGCTCATAAAATATGTTTGATTCAAATGTAAGTAGGTTATTCCTGCTGCCTATATGGCAAAGCCAATTTCTTATATATACCCCTAGGAGATAAACAGGATGTACGCATGCTTTATTCATGCCCTTGTGCATAAATGTATATTAGGAGTGAAGTAAATTGATGGTTCGAATGAAGGGGATTCTAAACGTTCCATTAGAAATAAAAGTTCTTTCTCAAATGTATTTCCATATCTTCTGAATTACATTTTACTTTATTTAAGCCAATACTTCCACGTACATATATTTTTGCGATTTTGTACAAGTTTGGGAAATTCTCGAGTGCATTTATTCGCGAATATAAAACCACCGCAAAAATATATAGTACATGAACATGCAATTCTTCGGAGCATATAAAAAAGGATACCAAGGTAGACCAAACAATGTGGACAGCATCATATTTATCCGCAATAGAATTCATATTGTCGGGAGCAATATTGTGCCTTTGTGAACACCTTTGGTATGTTTCAGTGTCATGCATCACTGAACAACACCATTTTACACAATTGCAGTTGGTTACATTCACTGGCATTGTATGTGATTCATGTAGTTACAATTATAAATATGCTATTATCTTTAGGAATCAGGGGTACAAAAATGTAACCAATGTACCTTTCCTGAAATGCTTTGTATAACTGACTATGGAAATTGGCTATATTTTCAATTATATTAAAAATATTTCACAACAACAAAATGAGTATATAAGCCTACAATGTATCTTGGTACAGTATGGCTGAAACATTACAATGTACAATACATGTACAGTGGGGTACTCATGAATTTTCATTAGGTAAATGGGCATTAGTAATTATTAAAATGTAATCCATTATGTCTGTCATTTTCACAGCTGATCAAACTTCTCAAATCTAATCTGTTAATTGTTTGAGACAGGCAATGAATGTAAGCTGAGTCAACATATTGATTGCATTTCGACTGTCTGATAGTGCAATATCTCAAATTAAATACACATTTCCATGTCAAAATCCTTTTTAAGCAATTCCCCTTTTTTTTTAAATCTTTTCCCCTCTTATCTATTATTGATGTGTTTGTTTCTTATATGTTGTTTGATTGCTAAGGAAAGGAATTTTCTTCAAGCAGATGTGCAAATATCAGAGAACATTTCCTTACAAAAAACTAAACTTGAAATTGAGGGTATAATCATACTTTTTACTTTTTTATTCCCCTCCCCCACCTCATTATTCACCCTCCAAATCGGTTGGAATCGAGAGTGATTGACATTATAAAATTATTGCTAGATTTAGATCTTGTATTTTGTGGGGGGGGGGAGGGGCAGCACCACAGATAGCTCCCAGAAAATATTGTAACAAGAACAGGCAAAACAAAATAAATAATTGTATGAGTTATTCCAAGGGCTAAGAAATCCTTTTCTATCATTTTTCAATAAATGTTGGGGTGGGATGGCCATCCCCCCCCCCCCACCGCCTGCTTCATACCTATATATATGAGAGGTGAATGTGGAAATCCTACTTTATCAATTACTCGTCTATAGAAAATCCAGAATATTTTGCTCCCGACTCTTTCTAATACCACGTTTACATTACGACTCGGCTCTCATGTCGAATCCTTAGGAAGGGTTCGACACTGCAACGAGTGAACCTATGATCGTGTTTATACACAACAAAAAAGGCGAGTTCAACACGGCTCCCAGATCATGACCCGGAAGTAAAGGGACGACATTAATGTGTATTGTGATGTATAGCCAAATTCCAAATCTGACCTCAAGGTCATCGACTTTGACACGGCTTTCGGTTTGCACACAGAAAAATTGCCATGTCGAACCCGCCTCCCGGATCGAAACCTACGATTTTAGCGGAGCAAAGAAGGCGTGTCGAACCAGGGTCGCGGATCACACTGATCCCGTTTACATGACATAAAATTGCTGTGTCGAACCCGCGAGCCAAGTCAAAGTGTAAACGTGGTTTATTCCTCCTACAGCACTTTCCCTCCTTGATCTCCATTTTCTAAATTTCCTCTTGATTTATCTGATGAGTGGCAAGATGGTGACCAGTCTTGTAAATCGTAAAGTATGGCATGCTTTCAACACAGGCCATGAAAACAGGTTCTATTTATAAAAACAACAGAAACATGACACTCAGAAATTATATTTTCTTCCATTCCTGATGAAAGGTCATGAAACCAGAGTTGTTGAGGGTTTGAAACATTCTCTGGCCAAGTTCCTATTTCCATATTTAATAGATTCTACCAGATTTGCACACACTTCAGTGAATGTAAATAGTAGAACTTGAAAGTGCACACATGGCCATTGGGCAAACATTATTTCAATGATGCACTCAGTGGAGTGTGCACAATCAAATTATATACAATTTGAAAAAAAAAAACCAGAACGTTACGCAAATGTAAGGTTAACTTTCAAAGGTATGCAGTTGCTTTCATATTGAAACACAACATCTTCCTAACAATAGCCACATAAGTTTATACATTGTATGTAAGGTATATTTGTACATGCATGTATATTCTGCAAAGAGCCAAAAGGGCAATAATCATTGAAATCTCTAAATTGACAATGCAAAGAAAAATATAAAATCACCATTTCAACTACAAATAAGCATTTTTTTTCAATGCATTTGGTAATTTTCCTGAACTAAGGGTCACTTTAGTATTAATAATAATTAATAGTTAAATAAAAATATAATTGGTGCTAATTTGAGGAACAAAAAGTGATAAGTTTACACCTTTGGAAATCTTGTACGGCTATGGAGGAAGTATAGCATCATGTCCAAGAAAGAAGGGCTCAAATTACAAGATAAACAACACCTAAGAGCATGGCTAGTAGGATACATGTATTATGCATGAGGGATGAGTTGCATGTCTTGTTTCTTGTAATTTGTAAGCTGGACACAAATCTCCAAAGCTCTCAAGAACTTTAGACATAAAATTCGGCCCAAATGGGGAATGCGCATTTCTCTATCTTTTACTCTCGCCAACAGTGGTAATCTCTATCCTGGACATGGTAGGCCTATAGTTTGTTTAAGTGACAAATTGAAGTCTGTGCTTGCAGACTAACTTCATAGCTGGTTAAGACGTTATCATATCAGACAAAGTCATTAAATCTCCATGGTCTCATCAAGTCGGTTAATAGAGCATTTGGCCCCATTCACACGAAACCATTAGGAATAGGGTGATTTATAAGACGTCATAAAGAGGATAGCTTAAGTGTGGTTGGGGAATGATGCTGGTTCTTAATGGCCACACTAATAGCTGGTTAAGATGTCATCAAAACATTTAAGTCATTAAATATCCATGGTCTCATCAAGATGTCTCATCAAGTCAGCAAATTAATACAGCTCTCAACCCAATTCACACCAAACTCTTTTGTTCCATCTGTAGGGAGCTACAATGACGTCAAATTAAATGTCATCAGTACAACTGTACATGAGGGGCAACGGTGGTTCTCATTGATAAGTCTGTGCACATCAAACAAAGTCATTAAATCTCCAAAGTCTTGTCAATGGTGAACCTTGTAAATGCTTTTTTGGGCAAGTCCATGCTATTTTGCGCGGTACAAACGGGACGTTCAGAGCCAAAAATAGGGCCTTTTTGAAAAATCTTAAATAAAAGCTCAATCCTTAGGTATATTCTTGAAACATAATACAAAGCGCAAATGTAAAAAACACTTATTTTGTTTTATTTCTGAAGGTGGGAGGGTGAGTAATAAAAATGCATGATTTTACATCAGCTCAGTAACTTTTGTGAGACTTAAAATGACTTTTTGACATCATTTGCATAAGTTCAGTTCATACCCTTTATGGTGATATATGACACATTATGTATACCTTTACAAACGCACTGACACACTGGACACAAAAATGGTCAACAAGTCGAAAAATCACCACCTTGGGAACAAATAGCGTGGACTTGCCCTCTTATCAAGGATATATAGCCGGTAAAGGTATCTCTTTGCTCATACATGTGCTGTACATGAGCTTGAAATCTGATTCAAACCTGGTATTTAAACCGGTTTCTGAACAGACACAGCTTCAGGAAGAAGAGTGAACATGCCTTTAACAGAGCTTCAAATAAATAGGGGTCTAAATAATTAATAATTCATCTCTTTAGTCTTGATCCCCATTTGAATTTGGACACTTGGGAGCTTCAGATTTCATAATATTTGGCCTGTACAGTCTGTGTCAAATAAAATGGTACAAGTGGAAAACATTTTTTTATAGTATGAAGATTTATAATTTTTTTGGTATTTTCAAAAAGCAGGAAGATCAGGCTTTCACCTGCAATTTTTTCATCACATTTGGTGTTGTAATTTTTGAAATATGACTAGTTTTCTACAATCAAGAAAAATTCATTTTTCGCACGCCGTCCCATGCCTTTGTGTATAGGTTTAGCATAATGGCCATGAAGTGCTCAATTTCGATTTGTTCCTCGTCGCATAAAAATTAGCATAACTTTTGTTTTACGAAAGCAAATTATACATAACAAAGCGCATCAGCAAGGAAAATTATTTGGCTTTATTTTGGTACCACATACACACATTATTTGAAAATATTTCACACCTAAATATTTTTTTTTTCGACTGTACCATTTTTTTTAACACAGACTGTATGTACTACATGTAACTTCAAGCCTTTTTACATGATACATGAGTGCTTTATTTATAATTTTGTATATTTAGTTTAAAGAGTGAGTCACTGCTGAGCTAATAATGTGTCCTGTAAAAGATAGCAATTAATGAATCAACAGTAAGAGATTTATCAACATTTAGGAGGTAATGCAATCAGGTGGATCATTGAACTATAAAAAAACATCAATCTACAGAAGTCAAAACTCTACAGCAGCAAGAACAACCTTTGGCAATGCATCTATGTACATTTTCTAAACTTGACCCAGGTGAAGCATGGTGAAAACCAAGTGATAACCAGCTACTGCCTCATCAAGGACACTCTTGACAACCTACATGTAACCTTGAACCTCAGAATCAGGACTTTGATTTGGATTATAGGATTAGGGCTAAGTTTAGGGTTCAGGCAGCACTCAACACTAACATTTTTTTGGAGTTGCCCTACAGGGCAACCAAATATTTGATTTCCCTCCAAACTGGTTGCCCGAATGAAAAGTCTGGTTCCCCAACGATTAGGATTATACTTAGGTTTAAGATTAGGGTTCAACTTTAATAGGGCAAAGTTTAGGGTTAGAGTGTCAAAGGTTTCAAGTTATGGGAACATCTCTCATCAATGGAATGTGAAACTACATTGTATGGGCTCATACTGGCTCATATTAGCATGGATGTCAAGCACTTGGAAAGGATAGCACACATCCTGGAATAGCGAGACATCATGACTTTATATTGAACTTGAAACAGATATGGACTGACCAACTTAGTCTTCTTCCTGGTCTCTCCTGGGGATTAATTGCAGACCTGTGCAAACACTTGGTGGTCATTGAAGCATGTACTAGATTTCTATTTCAGGTCTGAACTGTCTAAACTTTACACTAATTAATACAATCCCCTGGTTGTACCATGTTTTACATGACACAATTTTGGGCCTGATTTAGGCTTTATTTCCAGCGCAAAGCCCCATTTTTCTCCTATGTGTAATCAAACAAAAGCTGATGATTAAGCGGAGTCTTAATAAAATACTGAGCAAAAACTTTAGAAAAGACCTGCTTCTTTTCAAAGTTACTTCATTTTATCTCAATATAATGTCAGAGTCAACTGAAGCTTCAAACATGTGTCAGCTTTGGAGTCTTAATGTGCATCTACAGAATTATGGAAAAGTGAGAACAAAATATGTGATATTTTAGAAAGAATCTAGTAATAAGGTCAATGTTGTATTTTGCTCTTCAATCGATCTCATAGTTATATTTATTAATTTATAAATATATTTCAAAAACTTTACATCAGTTTAAAGTATCTTTCCAAGTATTTCAAGCAACCATTCCCAATCACTCTATGACACTTAATTCCACAATTCCATCTCCTGACTACAACAGGGATTTCTCTTTAATTCAATGGACAACTGTACAAATTGTAGTTTTAATCATCAACTTACAGCCTATGTTTGCAGACTACATGTACATGTAGGCCTACATGAGGATTACATTCAATTACTATTTCTATACTTAACACTGTGCACAGTCATTTATGGCTAATTAATGCCATATAATTGCTATACAATTGCAATAATAATGCCATATTTTTTCACAACTCACAGATTTTTGCAAATTGCAAAATACATGTATTCTGATAAATGCTCATTAAAGTCTTTTATTAGGGGGAAAATAATATTTGAACCATTTTATTGTCTTGGATCATCAGTGAAACATAATTCCTTGTACTGTGCGGACCTGAAAGAGATTACAGAAAGAGCTGAATTGTTTGTTTCAATCAATATTGGGTCAGTCTAAAGGGCCGCTCCCACAGAAGGTGATCGTTGTGGCGACAACCTACGAACTACCTGTCGCCACCATTCGCAGGTCCAACCGCCTTTAAAATTGTGAATTATCGCATCTATCGCCTAAAGAGAGGGAGCAAAATTCAATTTGTTGTTGGATTTTCAACAAGTTGAACAATAGCCGGAGTCAGTTAGGTTGACGTCAATGACCGTAGCCTGTCTCCTCTCGTCGCGACAAGGTGCTATCGTAGATTGTCGCCAGAAAGAACATGTTTAGCAGAGCGGAACGGCGGCCAGTTGTAGGTTGCCGTGCTACAGCGTACATTGCACACACCACTGAAAAAAACGGCCAGTGAAATTTAAGCCGCTACAGCCTTTGTCGCCACCTACCTTCACCAAAATCAGGACCAGCCTCCCATTCAGATACTGTATAGTCGCCGCTAATTTTTGAAATTTTCAAAAATCACTCACGACCCTAATTACAATGCGCGACTGAGAGGACTATCACAAACCTAAAGGCGACAGGCCGCCATCAGGTAGAAAACATTTGATCGCCTGTGTCAGTCGCAAGGATCGCCACAGTGCGCAAGTTCATATTTTGGTTGATTTTAAGCTGCGACAAGAGAAGTCGAGCCGCGAGATGCGCGAAGGTCGAGGCTATTGTATTCACGGATACAAGCTATTGTTAGTCTATTGTTTGCGTGGAAGCAAGTCGTTGTCATAGCACATCGTCGAGAGAGTCGTAGATACGTATATGACCTGCGGCAACCTACGATTCTGACACGATTCTGGCAGGTTCTAACAGGCACAAGTTATCGCCACAACGATCGCCTTCTGGGTGATTCCACGGGGTTGAGGCAATTTTTCATGCAATGTCCCCTGTAACGGAAGTGTCAACTTTTGCAGTTCACCATGAAGATCAATTCAGATGTGGTTCGGTTTTGAGCGGTCAATGAAAAATTGCTCTCTTTTCTCAGTAATAGACATTAAAATTGGAAATCTCTTATGGATTTCAAGCAACAGGCATTACAAAAATCTACCACCATTAAAGGGACATCGTATTGCTTTTACATGGACAAGAAATTTTCATGAGTCAAATTGCAATATGCCATAGTCTTTGAGAAATAATACTGGATGGGACCCTATTTTTTTGCTCATGCCATTATTGGAATATATATGCCTGGTTTGAAAAAGATATGGATTTGGAGTTGTGGTATGTCACAAAAATTGCCCCAACCCGATGGAATCACCCTTCTGTGGGACAGGCCCTTAACTGGGTCAATCTATCTACACTTTATGGGGCATAGTACATGAAAATAATGGATAAATAACACATTTCCTCTCCTAAAAGCAATAGCATGTACCCTCAATAAATGTTAACCCAATGTGATAGATCATACATGTACATATACGTGACTACATATATTCTACACTCATCCAAATTCATGCTCATTATCAACCACAAAGGCAAGGCGACCTTCGTTTGCATGGGTGTTTACGCCAATACCGAGGGGTGAGGTTCCAAAATGCCTTTGTATATTTAATAATTCATGAAAGTCATATAAATTACAGCCAGGGGTAATGGCAGGTTCTATTCAGTTGTAATAATAGAGAAGCATACAAAAATACAGCAGCAAAACTGCACTCAAGCGTGCATGAATCTCGCTTGTTGGGAGCTCAAAGTGCATAAATGTAATTTTGTACTGTATGGACACGTGGCTATATGTTGAAGGTTCACACTCACTATGTTCATTGTAGGAACATACAGAGTAATAGAGAGCATGTAATGTTTGATGGAGGTACCTTTTTAATAGTCCACGCACTTTGTTTTCAACTGCTAAAACGTAAAATAATTTAATATTTTCATCAGTTTTTTCCTCCTCTATTGAATGTAATATATTCTGAGGAACATTTCTAGAGAAAATTATGACAAAAATATTTTGCGAATGCGCAAGCTGGAGTCGATTACGCGACCGTGTCAATTTTCTTCCACAAAACTGAACGGTACATTAGTTCACGCAAATACAGTAACTGAATGTAAAATTTCATTACCTGTGTCAATGATGTGTATTCCTCTTGATTTCATGAAATTGTAGAAAAACAAGACACCAATGACTTTTCCCCCAAGATTTTGTGATATCACCGATAGGCTCGTTGTTTTCTCGACTGTTCAAGTCATTGAGCGCACATACCGCGTCGCATCGCGCGTATTAGAGGGTGCGTGGACTAGGTACCTCTACCATACTCAAATTAGAGATGTAAAGAATACTTTCAAAAGGTTGAATCATCAAAGTGGATCTACATGCATACAATGCCTTATATATGTATCTCACCGAGGGTATCTCCTTTGCCTCATTACATGTACATGTATGTATTGATATGACACATTTTATTTTGCACAGTGCATGCCTAACAAAGCAATGTCCACTGTATCGATATACATGTATAAGCGATTTGGTCAGACTCTATGGCACTGTTGCCTGTATAAATAAATCTACAATACCAATCTAATGTGTGTACATCAATATCCATAGCATTGTGACATTCAATGGTTACTTTGTTTCACTTTACAAAATTTCCTTTAGTTGGACTAAACAAGGAGTTACAAATGAACTCCTTATTGTGAGAGAGCAAGACAGGCGAGTGCAATATGCACAGGAGAATAGTAAGTTACTATTTCTCACTGAGTTAGCATCCAGCAGAGATCGTGTCTGTAGATCACGGCCTCTGGAAACGAGCATACACTACTCTGGTACAACAACATGAAATGTGATAATATCTTTGCTACGCATCGAGCCACACAGCGCCCTATTTTGACACTCTCCAATGGGAAATGCATATACCCTGGGGCAGAATAGATCAATTCGCTTTTCCAGAAATAGAAATGACAGAATCTGTATTTTCACTGATGAGATAGGCGCCTTGCTTTATGACAGGCATAATTATCATTCAAAAATAGACAAAGATATAATAAACAATGCCTGTATTTCCTGAAAGAGAGTGTACATGTACATGTATAATTATACTAATTTCATATAATCATGAAGAGTGGCAATGTATAAGGATTTTTGAACAGTCGTTTCAAGTGTATTTTTGTACCCAACTTCATTTTTACAAATATCTGGAGTAGGACATGTTTTACTGTATACAATTTTGTCAAATTTTTAAATAAATATATCTTTAAACACATGTGCAATGTACTACATGTATGATGAACATCTTTGAATTCAATGTTTTGTCCACCAGTCCTGCAATGTAGTGCTAACAAATGTACGATATTGCCCCAGAGCTGCAATGTATGCCCAGGCAGGATTCATTAAAAAGCAAGGAGCTTCTCCATGATTAAAGGAACCCTCACTGTCCAGGGCCCAAATACTGTTCTTAAAAACTCTAAATTTATAAAATGTCTGAAGAGTCAACTAAAATAGAAAGAGAGAATTTTTCAAGAATTGATGAAAGCATGTTTTGATTATATATGTAACAAAGTTGCATTTATTTGGTTAATATACATGTAAAGGTAGTAGGGTCTATAATCAGAATAAGCAGAGCAAGATTTTCTAAACAAGCAAAGAGTCATTGCACTGCAGCACAGTCCAAGGACTAAAGTCATGCATGACCAACTAAAATTCACAATGACCCACTAAAATTGTAATTACATGTAACTTGCACAATTGAAGCTACAGACAGCCAAATCTTAAATTTTCTCAATAAGACAAATATCTTGGTGTAGAACCCAATTCAACACATCCTGATGTTTACAGGCATGAATGTTTCAGGCTCAGAAGGTAGGTTTGTCACTGGTTTCCGACACCATTTCCACAATTGGCTGACCTTAACACCTGAATTAAACTTGACCTGCTATCTTCATGGTTGTATCGCTTAGAGGTGAAGGATATTGAATTTAGTAGAATTATCTTTTTGGAAGAATAAGTTCATGTATATTTTATTTTAAGCTGCACACATACTACACACATGAGTAAATTAAAGATTTGATAAATTTGGTGTCTTATTCTGATACTTGACTAGGGTAACCAATGGTATTGAACCTGCCAATAAGAAGGAAAAAAACAGCAAAAATACTTTGCTAATCGAGAAGAATCTATTTGTTATGTAGGCCTTCATGGTGCAGCTTCTCTTTTCTTGGCTCCGTACATTTATGGGGAAAAAAAATTGTCCGAAGTCAGGATCTCTTATAACTAAAATTTTAAGTATTAAAGCAACATCTCCCAGTAAACAGATTTAAAGGGATGCAGTAACATTGAATGATATTCAAATCACAATTTCTTGATTTAGCTCATTTTGTCAACATAATTATAAACTTATAGGTCAGTCTGGTATCTCTTCAAAATTACAAGTTAATTGCTTGCTTTACTTTCGAGATATCAATGATTTCATACTCAAATTTAGTAAACCATCTCGTGGTGGAAAACAAATTGCCATGTGCTTTTCAAGACACCCCACTTCCTGTCGTGTTCCCCCCGACCCTAGCGGGCTGGAGGGTTTGCTGCAAAGGGGTTGAAAATTCACTCGCGTTTGGCTGTTACACTGTTTTGTGGTAGTAAATGACTTCCATTTGATCTGAAATTTTCAGTAGTTTGTTTTTACTATTAGAGCAATATAATTTTATTCATCTTGATCTAATTGCTCTTGTTTTTGAAAGTTACTGTTTCCCTTTAAGCAAATTACAAGGGAAATGTGCAATATCTACAACTTTTTTTTTAAATGACTAAAATAAATTGAAGAAGAGCAAACTTTTCACGCTGCAGATAGTTGCTTCACATTCAGAGCACTAAATGCTCTATGTTACATTCAAAGGTTACCCAGATCCATAACAGACAATTTTCTCTTGACAGTTCAATCTGGGTTTGATAGATTGATCATAGTAACAGCTTGGAAAATGCATCAGGATGTTACATGTATGTATGTCAATGTCATCTACAGTGTCATTGTCATTAAATCAGGTGTTCACACCAGACTCTATGCCTTGAATCTACCAACACCAACATTGATGAACACTGTTTACTTCCTAGGCTAACAACATTTGGGTAATTCTATTGAGCCATGTAACAATTTGTTTACACATTTCAAAACATGTACTTTATGTACGTACATGTAGCTTTGTGAATTCAGGCTATAGTGTGAGAGCAGACAGAGAGGGAAAATACAATGTGTGGTTGAGTGAGTACATGTACGGTAGCAATCCGAGGCCTGCATCACTAAGAATTTTCCCTACATTTTATTGTCATATTTGTTTAGTTTGTTTTTGTGCTTGTACTATTGCCTGTATTATTTAATGAAATAGGTATGCCTTCATGTACTTTAGGGACTATTTTCAACAAGCCTCTTATCTGCATTTTATGTTCCAGTCAGGATTATGTAAAAACAAAGATGTCAAATCTTATTATGTTTTCAATGTGAAAATAAATGAATGAACTACATGTACATGTATGTAAAGTTGCACATTAATATACATTACATAAAGTAGTTGCATGCTGTATATTAGTCATCACCTCATTAGTCAAATCATGCTCCTGATAAAACATTTTAACACAGTGTAGATTCTTTATAGATGATTTCCAGAATGCTACTGAGTACATACAAAAATGGCCAAGTCCATGGTGGATCATTTCAAGTAAATAAAAAAATAATAATAATATTTTGTATATTTCTACAGGAATATTTGACTACATACATGTAGTAGTGAGGTAACAAGTTTAAATGAACATTAAACATTATGGTCACAAATATTAATTGTTGGGGGTTCATTTTGTTTGGTAAACTTGGGTCGTTCTTTGAACCATGCATACTTAGGCCATTCTTCAACTCATAAGAACGCTAAAGCAGTATATAATAATTTGTCCAAATGATGAGGAGAGAGTATGTAATAATGTGAATGGCCCAATTCCAGGATTTTGGTCAGTTTTTCAATGCATTTTAGACAATCCGGGGGAAGATGAATGAATGTCCAAGAGAAAACGCTCTGATAGGAATGGGCAATTTAGAATACGGTTTGGCAGTACAAAATAAATAAAAATGAATACAATTTGTCTTGGGTGTGAATTATTTGGGAAAGGCCAAGCAGATTGATACAGAATGTCAGCAAATGTGATCATTCACTTCATAATGATACAGAACCATTGACTGATTCTACTGATATTGTTATGACGGGGACCAAGTTTCACAACATAGCCACCGAGCAAAACATGGAAAAATAAGCCTGGGGGAAAAAATGCTCTTTGATTTGGAAAAAAATACATACTTCACATTAAACATGCATGACATGAACAGCACACCATAGGTTCATAGAATCTAAGTGCAGCAAATAGTTTTTGCCATTCCTTTTGAAGATCTTCCATTGTTCCAATGCATAAAATCTGCTATAGCACTTATACTTTAACATGCATGGTCAATTCAAACTTGACTTTTTAACTTTACCATCAAAGGTAACTTTCTTGAAATATAGCATTTTAATTGGCTGCTGAGCAACAGGTACATGTAAATATTATTGAAGGCAAAGCTGCTATAATAGTAAATGTAGTAAAATTCAACAGCACCCAGATCATTCGCCATAGATGAAGAATAGAGATGACGTTTTTTGTTATTTGTGGAATTTGAATCTTAAAGGGAATCTAGTGTAGTGGGAAGGTGTAGGAAAAATTCCGAAAATTATTGTGAGCTTTCCTGTTATTTTCATGATGTTTGGGAAGAACATTATATTAAAAAGCTCCACAAGAAAAGATTGCTCTTCAAATGACCTACATGTAATAGTCATATGATCCAAAATATACCACACAGCTAACATGTTTGGGTCCCTAACATATTGTGTTGCCCCATACATACATTTCTGTGTAAGTGTGTGTGACTCAAAGCTGAATTGGGTTAATTTCTTATCATTTTGGCGATTCCAAAACCTCACAGCACAAAATAATGCTTAGGTGAAATGTATCAGCCTCTCCAAATCATGTTTAGACAGTGTCTTCCAAATTTCAATGTCATGACCAGAACACTAGTTTCACTTTAAGCTTGAAGTTAAAATGGGGAGGAATTAAAATCAAGCAAAATACTGCACCATAGAAGGCATGTACAATTTAGCTACACTGTAATTTTGAGTGTTGCTCCATCAACCGACATTGATGTACCACATCAACGGGACAGACATAACCCCACACTGCGGTACGGGTGTAGGATTGGAGTTTATGACACTGTTTTCTTCTCTTCGTTCCGTCTGGTCAAAATACCTAGATACTTTGCTTTGTTTTCTGTTCTTTTTAATTATTAATATTCTTCTTCTTTTTTTTCTTTACAAGAATGAGGTCGGTACTTTATTAGAGACATATACGACAGATATTTTGATTTTCTTGATTATCATCAAGCAAGGCTTTGTATTTAAAAAAAAAAAAAAAAAAAAAAAAAAAAAAAAAAAAAAAAAACCGCAAATGATAAGGCGTAAATATTCATATAATAATGAAAGCGCTGTAAAATATAAAAACAACATATCTAACAAGCATCTGAAAGATTTTAAACAAAAACAAAACAAACGTTGTATAATACCACATAAATAAACAATTAAAATCAAAGTGAAACTACAAGAAGAGAGCTTTTTAGGCATTCCCAAAAAACAGTGGACTGCTTGTGCGTGCACGTCAATATCGACTTATCGTACAATGCAGATTGCGATAAAATCTGGGATTCAAGACCAGCACACAATCAAGGTTAAAATGAATTTACTTGTATATTTTTAAAATTTGGGTTCTTTTTTATCACTATGTCTTCTAGGTGTCAGTTTCTCTAGGAAAATGACTTTTAAAACTTTTGGGCCAGAAATATTGTCAGAAAAGTTCACTGCGGACTCTCACCGCTGGACTGATAGACGATTTGTTTTCACATAAGTGGTCTACACCATCAGCCACACAGTCCACCATTCTCCACGATTACCAGCTCGTATAACACTCACCATTTGCAAACAGTCAAGAACAGCAAAATTATTTCCTTTCTTGGGGCAGATATGCTGAACATCAGCAATACAAGCCGGATTGTCTGCTATCCGAACTGGTTTCATGGGAACTGCTTTAGATTTCACAGGACCTGGTTTTTTCTGAACAGGGGGTGCAACCTCATTTTGACCGGGGTTCCTGTATCCTGGAGCCTGACCTTGGTTCAGCTGCTGACCCGGCGCTAGACCTTGTCCTCTGTCAAACTGAAGCGGCTGCTGCTGCTGTCCTGCAACGGCACCTCTTTGAAAAGCATTCATGTTTTGTGCACCTTGAAGTCCTTGTTGCATCCTATCGAATTGGTTTTGTTGTGGTTGGTTTGGCATGGCGTTGCCAAGTCCTTGATTAAATCTTGCCTGAGGTTGTCCGAGCCCTTGGCCTTGGTCTCCGAATTGTGGCTGAAAATTACCCGCTGCAGCTGGTGCTGCTTGCAACCTGTCACCAGCACCCATGGCAGGCCCACCGGCGCGTGCCCGTAGTCCGGCACCAGCGTCTGCCCGCCCGGCCCCGAAATCATTTCCCCTTCTTAACCTGTCTCTCACATTGTCAAAGTCTTTTTTAGGCAATTTACCTGCATCCAGATTGAGGCCATCCCGTCGTCCAATTCCGAACACAAATGTGACTTGAAAACAGAGTAAAATAGCAACACATGTTGCCTGTTTGACACGTAGATGAGACGCCATTTTGGATGGAGCTTGCACAACAGTCAATACACAGTACACAAACTTGCATACATGGGCCAGCCACGTCATTCGTATTCGAAGTATTTTACCACCGTTGTCTTAGCTTGAACTGCGCCACCTCCAGGTAGCCGCAAGAACGGAGACGTCCTCTCTAGCTCTCTGTTGAAAGTATATTTTTATTAAAAAGATATAATAACTGAGTTTTAGAAGTAAAATGTTTGCATTCACTCATCTCTACGATAGTGTCTGGAGGTTTATTGCAGAATAACTGAGTTTTTTTTAAGCAGGGAGTTTTAGGGGTTGACAGGGAATTAGAGGGGACTGACTAATTATACATAGGTCCCTATCACACAAGCAACTGAATCATCTGGGACTTATGACAAGACTCAGTAAGAAAACTTTCAGAAAACAAACTTTATTTTTCACTTTTTAAAATCACATTTTCACTTTTCTTTCTTCAATAACTGAGTGTTTGGATGTTCCTTTTACTATCCCTGATGTTTTTAAGTTTTCTTTTTTTCTTCTTGGATGAAAATTTCCCCGCACGTTTTTGGGCGGGAGAGGGAAAAAAGTTCAGTGATGTTTTAATTTTTTTTTTCATGATTTTGATTTGAAATTTTTTCCAAAACTTATTCACTGTGTCTTATATTGACATAGACATATACTACTACTAATTTTGGAGCAGAAAGTGATTGCAAAAAGGAGAAAAACCTTAGATAAAACAACATTGACAAGGTTGCAAAATTTTCCCCAAAATATGGCAGTTTGGTCCACGAGGTCAATACTAAAGTATTGACATCGTATCATGAGTGGTCCCTACGAGATATTTTCTATATAATTTTCAGGGGTGTGTAGGCCTGCAGACCATGTCCCGACGGGTATCCGTCCCGACCCTCCTCTCTCTATTTTTTATGGGAAAGGGAGTTCCCAAATAGGTCAATCAAACTTGGTTTGCTGCTGCTGGTCTCATACAACATTTTTTAAACTGAAAACGAAAATTAACAGCTATTAATTATATCTGTTTTGAATAGTCTTTTCAAAATTTCATCGAAGGCATACGTGCCGAATTGCGCTCTCATTTTGAAATAACATCTTTAGTTTTAAGATGGTAATTTCTACAAGGAGATTACAGAAAAGGAATTTGAACTGAATACTCGCCTAAAAAATTATATTAAAAAGTAATAATAATGAATTATTTTAAATAAGAAAAGGTCCACCTATCTTGAATATTTAAGCCTACCCATAGTTTATTAAGATTTTATTGATTTGGGGTTCTTATATCTGTTCCAATGAATGATGGTAATTCGTAAACTTTTTCCTATATGATAGGCCTAATATTGTTTTATAATTCGAAATTGAGAGGCCATAACATACATGTCAACGATTGTACATGTTTTCATGTGTAGTCAGATCATTTTAAATCGCAGTTCCTGGAATAGGATCGTTTTGAAGGGGCGCTCCAAAATATTTTGAAAACTTTTGAATGTAGATACCGAGAAGGGGAAACTTTTCTGACCAACTTTAAGGATGCATGAATGCAACATCAAAATCTACCGACACTCAAAAAATACCATCGTGTCATCTACTACAATCCCCATCAAAAATAAGCGAAGGCATGCATGCAATGCTAAGTATTTCAAACTTATTTTCTCGGCACAAAGAGAAAGAAAAGGATGCAATATAGTGCCGGTAGAAAGAAAAGATTATTAAACAAAAACACATTTTAAGAGGTGGTATTGAAAGGAAAAGAAAGAGGGAAACGGTGAAAAATTTTTGAGGAAGGGTTTCAATCATTGAACTTCTGTCGATGGTCACTATACTATAGAGGACGGATAACAATCAGATGTGTATTTTTGTCTGATCAAGATAATGAGGGAATTAAAAGTTGGGATTGGAATGCCATTTTCTTTCTTGACCATTCTCTCTCATTTGTTTCTTTATCCCTATCTCTTTCTCACTCGGCAATTGCTCATATTTCATATCTTCTTATATTTATCTTACACCTCTAACTCTCCTATTATCCCTCTACATGTTTTCTCAACCCCCATATCTCTCTCTCTACCTACCCATCTCTCTTATTCTCTCTCTCTCTCCCCTCTGTCTCTCTCTCTCTCCCCATCTCTCTCTCTCTCTCTCTCTCTCTCTATCTCGCTCTCTCTCTCTTTCTCTCGCTCTCTCTATCTCTCTCACCAAAATACTTCATCCTACATTTCTCTCTCTCCATATATTTCTCACTCTTGTTACTACCTCCACTCCCTCTTTTGATCTTCTTATTCCTTATTCTGTTCAGATGACATTAAACCAAGAAAACAATTTTCTTTTATTCTAATGGATTTATTTCAAACCTGCATGAAAAATGTAAAAACAAGCAGCAATGTTCATCTAAAACTACGCCATTTAGATGAAGTTTACTAGCGAAAAAGCCCAATTTATGACACCAACTGTGAATACATAGAAACTTTTCAATTGAAACACACATAGTTATTTCTCTAGAAATTTACATTTTTTTTTATACAGAAAACTTCTAGCTACTGACTCAACTGAAAGAAGTACTGATTTCATGAAAACAAAGCATAAGGGATTTTAATAAATTAAGGAAGAGAATAGTGCTGATAAATAAATGTCTCAAAATGTTTTACAAACCTGAAAATTAATGACAAAATAATCTCATATTTGCAAATTGAGATAATTATTAAGTTGGGGAAACTGTTTAAATAATCGATAAATGATATGGGGCAATTACCTTTGAGATTTTCTTTGGTTGTATTGTTTTTTTTCTTTATAAAAAAATATCATCACGGTTCTTTGCTACGTATATATCCCATGCATTTAACTCTTGCCTTTCCAAGTCTCGTAAGACATTATTGTATCAATTTAAAAATCTTTTGAGATAAAAAAAAAAAATAGGACAAAGCTTTAAGTCATTAAAACATTAATAAATAAATAACAATAATATTAATGATGATTAAAAATAAAAAAAATCTTATCGGGCAAGGAATCGATTAAAAAGAAAACCTATGGACCAAAGTACTACTCCATCAATAACAACACAATACTTGCACAATTGCTTTCCTTCATAAGATATACAAACATCATCTAACATCTACCATTATGTACAAGATTAAACTTTTTGCAAAAAATTAAATTTATCTTTGTCAGGAATACTGCTGCTACAGGAAGAGCTAGTTTGTGAGTTTATATAGACTACAGTGTATATAGAAATGCTCGGCTGCGGAGAGCTTTTAAGGAAGTAATAATGGAAAAAAAAAAAGATTTTTGATTTATACATCTTATTGAGCTTTGGTAGATTATCAATATCAGGTACAAATATATACATACAGCTTAAATAGGTTAATCAATTCATTATAGGGGAGTTAACCTTTATGTGAAGATGGTTAAATTGGAAATGGGAGATCAGCAAAACAGATTCTTGAGGGAAAAAAAGATCAGAAATATATTGAAAAAGTTTTTATTTTCTGTAAGTTGTGATCACTATAAACACTGCAAATATGCCAATGTTAATATATGATCACACACAGACCGAGATTGCCAATGGGAGGTTCCACCGTATCGCTAGTGATTTAAACATCCAATTTTTTCGCAACACTCTTAGATTTTCATTTTTGTTCTGAAACTCTTTCTAACCCGTTTAACTTATCTTCTCTGTTTCCAATCATGTCCTTTTCATATAAAAGGTTAACTTCCCTTTAATGTATTGATGAAACACAATGTAAAAGTTACATCATAATAACTCAGAAGATTATTATTATACAGCAAAACATTCAGGGATCATGATGAATACATACTTTTTCGGTCAGGGGATATTCCAGTAACTATTTTTTCCTCTTATGCGATCTATCTTCACTGGAATATCAGTATTGATGTTAAAATTCAATTTAAGCATTTCTTGCTCTTTCTAATATAACATTTTTTTCCTCTCTCTCTCCACATATTAAGTAATAATGATTGAATACATTAGTGCTTGTGACCATTTCTTGAATACGTGCTGCATATTTACAACTAAATATGTGGACCTTTCTTATGTTGATATAGTAACAGTTTGTAAGTAATATTTGGTATTTCAAATGCAAAAAACCTTTCCTGAAAACTTTGCGTACAATATTAAAAATGAGGAATATATGCTTATAAAAGGCACTGCAAAACTGCGTAACATACTGATGACCAGATTTATATATTTTTTTTAAACCACTTTCTACAAATTTTTGTTTGAGTATTCTCAAGTATCATAGCAATCAATGTTATATTGTGCAGTTACTGTTTAAACTCATTAATTTATGCACCTTTCCATAAAAGACAATTTAAAATGAACATCAATTTAAAATATTTCACACAAAACAAAATAAGTGAAAACAGTGAAAATAATGACATAATGGTTGCTACTCGATTATACCTAACAGCTTCCAAAGAGTAAATCACATGACACAATTGAAGACGTCTCATTTAGACAAGAGAATTAGGCGTGTGCATAAGAAAGTTGTAATTAAACTTATTACAGCGCATTAAAACATAATCCAAACTTGCATATTGTAATGCATTTAACAAAAGATGGAACACACAGAAACCAAATTTAAGATGGTAAACTTTGCTATTCTTTACTTGAAACTAAATCTACCTTCATGCACATGTCATGCAAATAAACTCATCAAGTTTCTAAACCTAAATGACGAACAAAGTTGCATGATTGCTAGCAAGAGCGCAAAAATCTCTCATTTACATTTCTTTTAAAAGCAACTTTACATGCTGTAAAACATCAGTACTTTGAAATCATACTATTTACATTTACGTCAGTTCCATGTTTTTTAAAACTTTGTATACATCTGTAGTTAACATTAAGACGTAAATCTCTTTCCAGAGTAGTAATTACTAAAAATGTTTTGCTTTGGTACATGTATTTCTTTGACTTAATTCAATGATTATTCATTCTGGGCATACGTCGACATGAATCAATAAATTAAACAATCATGCACTCAATAACATTAACAGCAATATTTTACCACACCACAAAGCTATTGAATGTATGCAAAAATGTGCTTTTTATATATAAAAACAAATGTTTCTCGTCCCAGAATAACAACTCCTGCGTGTAAGAAAAATGTTTAAAATCTCACTGCTATAAAAGCAAAAAAATGCATTCAAATCCTCATTGATAATGATCTTCTTTCAAACAAGATTATAAAAAGAGAGTCTGACATCAAATAGATTTTCTACACTGCTCATTTTTTTTGGTTTTCCACTTACTAATTTAACAACAAAATGTTAATTTTTCTTACACCATCGCACTGTCACATAACAACATAATTATCAACATTATATCTAGATGGACATCATGATGGCCATAATCATTCTATAAAGCACATTCAAGCATTCATTTGTCGTTAATTAGTAATCATCTAATTTGTTACAATTCTCATTAACCCTTTAGCACCTGCACACCTGACCTCCTTGAAAACATCCAAAAATGACTGAGATCCTCTTGTTAACAACATGTTTTATACAATTAAAACTCTCGGAAAGCTTCCAGAATGCAGTGAACATAATGTGCTATTGTATCAAATGCACCACATTACTGTAATCTATTAACCATATATTTAATGCAATCTTGCAAAGACAGTTTGAACATTAAAGCTATTTGCTGAGAGCTAGGAGAGCGTTAACTTGAAATTCAATAAGAGATAATGTGTTCTGGTTCTTACCAAACAAAGTAATCTGGAATACCAAATGCTATAATTAACGATCAAATCACACAATTTAATCCATTCACACAAAAAGTTTTTAGAAATCAAGTTATCTGGAATACCAAATGCTGTATTTATCAATCGATCACACAATTTAACTAATTATAAAACATCAAGTAACCTGGGCTCCATAACACAAAGGTTTGCAATCAATCGCAAGAAATCAATGGCCAATCACATCCTTGTTTTATGCACTTTTTGTTTAGAATTAGAATTAGAATTGTTCTATCAAATTTTGCAAAATGATTGCAAATATTTCTGTTATGGGGCCTTGAACGAGCAAAGTATGTAGTTATCAATAAATCACACAATTTTAACCACATTTGCAAACAGTTTTAAAACATCAAGTACTAGTAATCTGCACTAGCCAAACACACATAATGTCCATTGGTTAATCCTAGCTTCCGTACATATCAGCCAGCTTTCTGAACTGCGGTCCCCAGTCGTTGAGGTAGTCGTAGTTCTGCTCTGACTCCGTACTGCTGCTGTTAAGGGAGCTGAGGGAACCAGCCGTGGACCCGTCACCCTCGTAATCGTAGATGTGTGGCTCGTCGTATGGCGGCCCGTCGTTGTCGTCGTTCGCCCCCTTCAGGCGGTCGTTGATAAAGTCTCCAACGTTGGGATCAACACCTGATTCAAAATAATATACAATTGTTAAAACGTTAGAATTTTCATTAAAAAAAATGAAAATAAATACATTAAAAAAAAGTGGGCATGAAATAAAAATTTCATGCATAATGACTGTTCTGTCTCAGGGAGGTAGTTCCATCTAAAGTAAAGGATAAATGATCAAATAATTTACGATTTCTAACTCGACATCTTGGATTAAGTGTTCAGAGTGCCAGCCTCATGAACGGCAGAGTTACACCAAAGACTAGGGTATGAAAAGTTATGTTACATAAGACCCGCTTGAAAAGCCGTTGATAAAACGAAAGAGGCTAACTTTGGTAAATGAAATGTTATTACCGGTATTGTTATTAATGTTATCATATTATATATTTATTATATATTATTTTTAGTGTGACTATATTTGAAGAACCTTACCAGGTGGTCTATTGCCTACAGGTATCTCTGATTCTACTGGCATGACAGGCTTCTTCTCAATACTACCAGCACTGATTGCATCCACTGGTTTACGGAGCATGCTCAGATCGTATGCTTCGTTGTCTTCCTCTCCGCCGCCTTCCTCATCGTAATTGATGAAGTTCTCCCTGATGTCGTCCTCGGGGTCGACGGCGAAAGCGAGGGCAGATTTGCGATCCCTTTGGCGTGTGTAGAGTATCAGGCCAAGGAGGAGTACTGTGGTCAAAACAATAAGTCAGATGCTAGAACACTGCTGATATGATGTTTTTTTCCAAAACAGGTAAACAATTTTAGATGATCCACCAGATTTTGGCTTTTCTAGATTTGTCAATTTTCCAGTTTGAAAGAAGTGAAGGATGCTATCAAGTTTTCAAAAACTAGCACAAATCCAATAATAAAAGACACATAGATTTATAGCTATTTATGTTTTATTGTCTTTAATTTGTTTAGGGGGCATGTTAAATTTACAAGAAGATGAATGAATACAAATTATCTCATCTATTTTCTTAAAGAGAAAGTATAGATTTTTGTGGGGAAGATGCTAAAACATTATTGTGAGGTTTCAAATTCTTTTCATGTTATATAAGAAGAATACCGTAGTAATTACGAGATTGCACGTTCTCACATTTATAGCTCATATATTTTAGCCAAACATTAGTTTACAGTCCTGTCCATGCATATCTGTGTGTAGTACATGTGACTCTCAGTAAAATGGAGTCAATGTCATTTTGGTGATTCTAGAACCTTACAGCACACACCCATTCTTAGACGCATTATAATTAATCTTTCCCAAACCCTTTGAGAGATTTCTTTAATGTTTCAATCTCATGTTTGCAATCAATCGCAAAGTGGCATTGGCCAATCAACATCAAGGTTGCATAAGCATTGTGTTCAATCGACTGACCAGTAACCAATTAGAATTAATTGTTGATTCAAATTTGCAATTGACCGCAAACATTTGTGTTACGGGGTCCTGGACTAGACTTTATCTCTAAAGTACTATGTTCATAGGTCAAATAACTCACTGATGATAAGAAGGATACACAGGATCAACAAGATGATACCGAGAGTAGTGATTCCAAGGTTGGCTGTTTGTCCTCCTGGCGTCGTTGCACATGTTTCTCCATAATAATTAGGAGCACAGGTGCAGTTAAATCCAAACGGAACCCCTTCAGTACATGTACCGCCGTTCAAACACGGATTAGGGTCGCAGTCAATGATGGAGGAGCAGGTCTCTGGTCCGGTCGGTTCTTCACCAACAGGGCATCTATGAATGAATAGGAAAGAATCTTTCTATTGGTCCGGATCCCTCATTCACTCTTCTTTTTAACTTCCGCTTTCTTTACATCTCAATGTGCTCATACAACCTCATGAAGATACCGAAATTGCCACTATTCCCTCAACTAGGAGGGGAGATGTGATTATATTTTTGTGTGACATCTTATGACGGAATGGATTAGGACAAAAAAAAAAGAGAAGAAAATTAAGCATCATATTTTTAACATTACTAATTTCTAGCTCCAATTTTTCATACAGCAGTGGCGTGTGTTTCTACTGTTTTAGATAAATTAATAAGTAACTTGTCTTTACAAAATCCCAACCGCGTAAATCCATTTACGTTTGATTAGTAATGTTTTCCTTACAAATTAAAACATTTTTACTTAAAGATAATTTCTTTGTAAATTAATTATAATACATTGCTTTTTTATTCAGTATAAAGCAATAAAGATAAAATCCAGTGCTGCCAATTTAGAGAAGAAACACTGATCAATTTGGCCGTTGAATAGGTAATATCCTCAATGAGATATACTGGTGGCAGCGGTGGGATATCAGAGAGACAAACCCTTCAAACTTACTCGCATTCGTAGAATCTCCAGTAGTCCATGCATACCAGGTCTTGACCAGGACATGGGTCACTGTCACATACATCCGAGGGGCAACCTTCAGTCACTCCTGCAGACTTGGTGGCTATGGCATAGTCATTGGTGCCGTCTAAACCCAGGAATTTGTTGTCTATTCGAGGATCATTCATGCAGCCTGAAATCAAGTCATGTTATAAAAATAAGACCATTGATAATACTTGGGTTTATAACAAATTTTTCATTAGATACCAGGGATCCTGACTATTCATGTTGATATATCTATTTTGTGTATAAGGCTAGAGATATGCTTCAAGACTTGTTTAAAATGTTCATTACATAATTTCAAGCCATTAACTTTATTTTACATGCTTATAAGTAATGTGTTCCAATAACAAATTAATACTTCATCTCTTTACTGTATACTTCTATTATTGTAACAAAACAAAACAAAACCCCAAACCAAATAATAAAACTCTGGAACTAGGTCTTACCTATCAAGTCATTGGATACAATGTTGACGTCCACAAATGCACCGATGATCAGAGAGTTTGGATCAACAACCAATCCAGAGAATTCGCTTTCCCTGTTCTGAATCTCCTTGACTCCGCCTCCACCATCGACCTTGATGGTTACCACACCGTCATATCGATCGAAAGTAATGGCATGCCACGCCCCATCGTTAAGAGCAAAGTTCTCCATGGTAACGGAAACAGGTTTATCTCCAAGATGCCAATCAGCTTGAAGCTCACCATCAACCATCTGTGAGATGATGTAGTGTGAAGGATAAATATTACATCCATTTCTTCTTCAATGTCAGGCCATAAATGATTTTAGGAGAATGTCTTACTGCTTTCATCTTACTAAAACAACTACCGTTGTTATCATCATCATCATCATAAAGACCACAATTGCCATCACGATAATCATCATCATCATCATCACCACCACCACTATCACCACCACCGCCACAATCATCATCATCATCATCATCAACACCACCATGATCACTACTACTACCACCACCATCATCACCACAATCATTATAAAGAAGCTCACCTGCATTCTGATGAATTCATAGGTGTTAGCGCTGGAGATTGACCAAATGAGTCCATTCTGTTCTCTGGTCCTGACCATGATATGGTAGTTAGAGGAACGTGCTTCATCATACAGCGAGCTCTCAACAAGTTCATAGGTCACATAACTTTCCGTAGCAAAGTCATAAGGAGGTAGCACTGGAAGAGAATAGAAAAGAGAAAGATATTAAAGGGATGCAGTAACATTGAATGATATTAAAATGGCAATTTATTTGATTTAGCTAATTTTGCCAACATGATTATAAACATGTTGGCCAGTCTGGCATCTCTTCAAAATTGCAAGCCAATTGCTTGCTTTAATTTAAAGATATATATGATTTCATATTCAAATTTTCAAAAACATTACCAGACGCTTTGCAAACTATGTGCATTTTAACGCAGCAAAACGTAAACTGCATTTCCTGTTGTGAAGTCCCCATCCCTACCGGGCTGCTAAGCTCACAATTTCTGAAGATGATGTACCTAGCTTGAATAAAAACACAAGGGAAATTATAGGCATAACCTCCTTGAATAAAAAGGAGCTTGAATAAAAACACTTATAGACATAACCTCCTCACTTTGCATGGCTCAGTTGGTATCTTTTCCCACTCGTTCTGAATCCCTACTAGATCTTGTTTTCTGCAACGATCCCAAACTGATATCCAATTTGAACCCTGGGCAACATATTGGCAAAAGTGTCCACAAATCTGTTTGTTTCTCTAAAAACTTTCAGCGCTCTCGGCAACTCTTCCTTGTCTATTTCTCCAGATCCATACGACGGACAAGGCTGACTTTCAGCGAACAATAGAATGTATTCCATGGGATCTGTTTTTTGACAAAGATAACATTAATGATACATATGATAACTTTAAGCTACTGATCCATGCAGCTGTATAAGATGTTTTTCCCATAGCGGTATCAAAAGGGAAACGCCGAGCTCCCTGGGATACCCAAGAAATTGTAATCCTGTCACGAAAGAAGAAACATGCAAACTGAAAAATGAAGAGATGCAAATCTGCAAATGGAAATCAAACTGCAACCGGAAAAAAAAAAAGAAACTCTGGACTAAATATCAAGAGATTTCTCGAGAAGTGAAACGTGATATTGGTAACAACTTTGTACATTATGGTAACTTGTATGATTCTGGTGATAAGATCGCTAAGGCATTTAATCAGTTTTTCTGAAGCAATTCTCTGATTGTACTGGGCCTGTTGCCATTATTATTGACTTGAACAATAAATGTAATGCCCAACATGTCGGTATAACCCCTTTCTTACAAATTAAGATCGAAAATGCATCTGTTCAAAAATCAATCGAGAATCTGAAATCTTCCAAACCTCCTGGCCCAGACAGTGTTTCTCCGGCATTTCTCAAACTTGCCAGTAACTCAGTAGTCTTCTTCTCCCCCCCCCCCCCCCCCCCCCCACCTCTCTCTCTCTCTCTCTATGTATTTATAAATGTATACATGTATCTGATTATTATTTTGATACTGTATTTTTGCTTGTGTTACTTAGTAGCAGGATCATTGTTGTTAAGTTAGACTTCTGTGTAATATTTTGTATGATCGCATTTAAGCTCTCACAATGTATGTATTGGTGTTGTATTTTACTCCTTGAACCTTATGAAAATACCTATATTTCAACTTGTCTGAAATGTTTTCAATAATATATGTAATCAATAAGGATATGTTTTGCTGATTAGGCTTTACCATCTGATATTAGCATAAAGTTTAATATTTAATTGCATAAAGATTTCATATTGACTGGATATCTAAACACATAGAGATAGCATTAATAGCTGCAGATGGAGACAAACTCTCTCTTTTAAGTTTTTGGTTTAGATAAATAATGCATTAAAAAAATAATTTATTGTCATTTTATACTGATTTTATTTTTTGTATACTTGTACACCCTAACTAGTGAAGAGAGATTCTTAACAGAACCTAGATTTTCTTTTAATCATCCTCAAACACAAGTCAATGGTAATTTCCTTCTCATGTACATAATCTTGTTGTCTTTTGCCTGGAAATAAAATAAATAAATTAATCTAAATTAATTAATAGACAAGATTAGTTCCAAAAGTTAAGGGTGAACTAGTCATTATGTTGCACTTAGCTGTATGCTAACAGACAAATGTTTTTTTTCTTCTTTTTTAAAATTTATATACAGGATTTCCAAAATAACACATTGATAATCACTTTGCATACATCTATAACTAATGTGAGTTTTGGGTTACTATCTTTGATGTTGAATTTTGTATGTAATCAAATGTTCTGTTGTTTCTGTAAATTCTCAATTTTTATATCTAAAAAGTACACCTTGAGCATTTGGCTTTCAGAGAATTCAAAGCCTAACAAATATATTGTTATTAAGTTACTCCAATAAATATCAGCAACTCACCATTACTGCAGAACTCCCCGCTGAATCCAGGATCACATATGCAGAAGAATTGGGTCAAATTCGCCACGCAAATCCCATTCACGCATAGGGGGACGCCGTTGTCCTCACACTGTCCATCTGTACGCAAGCAGCCAGAGTCACTCTTGTCGGATATCCCGGGTGTGGCCAGATCATAGAGGAAGCCGTCTGAGACAAGATTCTTGATGCAGCCATCGAACCCTCCCTCGACGGGGATACTCGGGATGTCATACTCAGGACTCCTACCTCCCAGGAAGAGAGGTGTGTTCACGTTCAAAAACCTATCAACAGAATTACAAGTTCATTGGGAGTGTGAACGAGGGTTAAATGGCATGCAAAGATTTTTTTTTTTTTTTTTTTTTTTTTTTTTTTTTTTTTGATTTATGAAAATGGTATAATTCTAATTGATAAATACAATTGATTCCCTTTAAAAAAAATTATTAGTTTACAATATTAAGTTAAAATATCTTTTAACTGGGAATTTCCTTCAATTTATTTTTATGCACATTCTATCAAACTGGAATGAAATATGGTCCAGGGGAAATGTTCAAGAATAGACCTTTAAGCAGCAGACTCAAGTTTAATAATACCAGAGGCTTTTGCCACTTACTCCTGAATATTCTCCCTTCACACGGATGTAAAAGTGTGTGCCCCCTGAGACAGAGCCAGGTCAGCTAAACCAAAGTTTAGGCTCCCATATTTGGGGAAAAAAAAGAATGTTGTTTCATATTGAGTTTTGATATTTAGGAACATAAAAGGTAAACAATAGAAAAATTGAGATGTGATTTCATTTTTGAGTGTTGATAATAAAACCTCCCTGTTGAATGATAAACTCACTTGTTTGGGCCTGGCGTTTCACCATCGGCACGACAGGAGCTGTCTTCTACTGATGAAGATGAGGTTGTTTCTGTAAAGATTCCCTTCTCACATCGGTCTACTGTCATCTCAACGTACTAGGGTTTGGATGAAAAACATAAATGCACTAAAGGTCAGATTTTTAAAATGAATTCTTTATCAAACATTCTAAAAAATATCAACCTTTTTCAAGAGATGTGATCAATTATTTACAAATGTTTGGTCTTACATCCTGAAAACAAAAATTATATTGAATAACCTGCAAAAATGGAAATTTTCAAAATACGCCTTTAAATCCCTTTACGGTTACAAATTTAGAGATTTTGATTCATGATCAATTCCATTTAGACATATTTGTATTTATCAATAGCTTTAACCCTATTCAGACTGGGGGGGGGGTCAATTTGACACCCCCCCCCTGTACGAAATCCGCGACTGCCGCGCAACCGCTGCGAATCGCAACCCGGCGCTTTATGACTTTTGTGTATCGCAAATTTTGACACCAAGTTTGAAAAAATCGGATACTCCGTTGTCGCAACATTACGTAATCGCATGTCAGGCCTAAATTGAACGAAAATCGTCATTTTGCATGCATTTCAGGTTAGGGCACTTTGAACGTAGATTTCAACTATACCAATTTCGAATTGCCGATTTCAATCACTGATCAGTCTGGATTTTCACCTCAAAATGAAATCGGCAGGCACTAATCGGATTAACTCGGCGAGCCACACGCCGTTATCAGATGATGACTATCCTTTCAGACCTTTTTTCTTCTTCATCATCGGCGTGACAACGGGTTAGCACACACCTTGCCTAGAAAGGGCGTTGGACGGAGCCGTGAAATGCCGTGTCCAGTCTTGAAAGGAGACATGGACACTTCGACGGAAAATATTGCGAAATTTCGCAGGGAGGTCAAATGGCTCATGGCACTTGCATGCTGTCTTGGGGCCATGTGCCTAGGTAGCTATTTTTAAAGTTATTTTACCCCCTTCTGGCTTGTCTTCTTGGGTTTAAGCATATCGTCGGTCGAACCGGAAGCTTATGCGGGCTGAAAATGCGATCGTGACAGGGAGACGCGTCCGACCCGACCCGTGGGCCAAAATTGGACGGCCTCGCAAGGCGGATCGGAGGAGGAGATGCGGGGGTAAACGATCACTCCCGATTTTCTTAGCGTATTATTATAGCGATTGCATTTTGTGAACATCAATTTCCATTATCATGATTCTTATGTTTAAGTGTCTTCATTGTCAATCTTTATTTTCATCAGGTATCATGGTTATAATCGCAATTTGTTTTTATGGCTTCATTTTACATCTTTGTCACAACCAGGCATGATTGTTTATTATGCGCGCCACGAAGGTGGTGCCGGAGGCAATTTGTTTCGGGTGTCCGTCCGTTCGCTCCGTCCGTACGTCCGTCGTCCACGTTTTCGTTTCTGCGATAACTTAAGAACCGTTTGACGGATCACTTTCAAACTTGTCATCATGTATCATCTATGGTAGGACAGTGTTCTGATTAGATTTAGGTCATGAGGTCAAAGGTCAAAGGTCACAGAGGTCATTTATGCATGAAAATGGCTCGTTCTCGCCATAACTAAAAACCGTTTGACGGAGTCAACTTCAAAACTTGAGGTAATGTGTGCCTATGGGAGGGGCAATGAACTGATTAGATTTAGGGTCATTAGGTCAAAGGTCAAAGGTCACAGATGTCATTGATACATGAAAATGGTCCGTTCTCGCAATAACTTAAGAACTTGTGTACGGGTCAACTTCAAACTTGAGTAATGTGTGCAATATGGAGGGGCAATGAACTGTACTTAATTTGGGGTCACAAAGGTCAAAGGTCACAGAGGTCATGTATACATAAAATATAGTATCTCGTGATAACTTAAGAACCGTTTGAGGGATAAACTTGAACTGGGGTCATATGTGCATATATGAAGGGCAATAAACTTATTAGATTTTGGGTCATGAGGTCAAAGGTCACAGGTCATGTGTACGTGAAAATGGCTCTCGTTCTTGCGATAACTTAAGAACCGTTTGAGGATCAACTTCAAACTTGGATCATATTTACATATGGAGGGACAATGAACTTATCAGATTTTGGGTCATGAGGTCAAAGCACAGAGTCATTGTGTACATGAAATGGCTGTTTTCTCGCAATAAACTTAAAACCGTTTGACGGATCAATTTAAACTTGGGTCATATGATGCATATGGGACGCGACATAACTGATAGAATGATTCAGAGAACCTGAAACATAGAGTAATCAAGTGCATAGAGTCATTCAAAGGCCACAGAGGACATTGTGTACGTGAAAATGGCTTGTTCTTGCGGAACTTAGAACAGTTTGATGGATGAACATCAAACTTTGGGTCATGTGTGCATATGGTAGGGACAATGAATTTATATATTTTGAGGTCATAAGTCAAAAGTCAAGGGTCACAGACGTCATTGTATACATGAAAATGGCACGTTCTTGCTGTAACTTCTGAAACCGTTTTATGGATCAACTTCAAACTTGGATCATGTGGGAGGAAAAGATGAACTGATTAGATTTTTGAGGTCAGGACATCAAAGGTCACTGGTTATTATGTAAATGACCGTTTGTGCAATTTCTGAAGGACCTTTGACAGATCAACTTAAAACATGTTTATCCTTTTTATTACATCAGTAGCCATCCTTCTGAGTTGGAAATAATTCTGATGATACAACTTTAATAGATTTGGGGTCAATATCTCAAAGATGTACATTGTATAAATGGATGAAAATAACTCAACATGCGCATGCCTTTTTTTTCGACGTGTGGCAAACGGAGGCATGCCTTGCCGACCGTGCACTCATCGTCGAAGATCATCTAGTTTTAATTACGTGATATGTTCTGACATTCAATTAAAATACTGCATGAGCAATGTTAAATTTCAATTGGTACTTACATGTTTAATTTTGTAGTTCTATCATGAACTTGTTTGTCTATAAATGAATTTGAATATACGGAATGAGGGCACACCAATTTGATATAAACATTGACCGAAAATATATGCTTATTATGTGAACTAGAATGCACGATTTACGAAATCGGTCACATAATCGTTAATTTTGATGACTGAATACGATTTGAATGGAATATTTCTATGCATCAGCGTATTTTTACAAAAATGAATGTCCTCTAACATGAAATTGACTGACAAAACAATGAAATGGACGGGGAAAACCTATATTTCATTAATAATATAGTTATGAGCCCAATTTTTTTCTAAAGTTGCTGAGTAGCAAAGACAACAGTATTTGAATGACAAATTCAGAAAATTTCAAATTAATTCTTTGTATTCTATTGTTTTATGAATTTCTTATGTATTCTATGGTTTTTTTTCTTATGTTTTCTTGTTTTTGTAATTTTTTTATGCGTTGAGAAATGTATTTTGATCAATATAAAGACAAATTTAATCAATCAAAAGGCTCAGAAGGCCACAATTATCAGTGTTATAAAGAATTTATTTGAAAACAAAGCAGTAATTTTGTACAC
>CALNVZ010003435.1:9837826-9891356 GCA_940671915.1 Paracentrotus lividus | reverse complement strand
ACTGATTGGGATGAGAGGGAAATGAGCAAAAAAATCTATGGCGGGCCATCTCTTCCATTGATCAAAACTATGGCCGGCCGCCGTGGCCATAAATGTCCATTCCTCAATCCTTGAATCTACAGGAGAATTGATAAAAATCAAAAAAGAAAACAAAACAAAAACAAACAAAACAAACAAAAACACAGAAAAAAACAAAACAAAACCAAAAAATCGAAGTTCGGGCATATAAAAAAACACTTTTTTTCAAACGGTCAGATAGGGTGGACCCGCTAGCTGCCCGGCGCGTAGCGCCGGGTGCAGCTAGTACACTAATAATGGCGATGATTTATTTTTTTATCAAATGACTTTGGAGTAAAAGAGAGGTGTTGAAATTAAAAACGAAGACGATAATCACAATAATGATAAAATCACATTTACTGATAAAATGGTCAAGATTACATGTACCTACTCCTTATCATAAATATGTGTACATGTATAACGGATTTGGATGCTGAATCATGGAAATCGATCGCTTGAAAACGAAATTGAAAGTGTTTTTAAAGATCTTACCCTGCCATCACACTAATGTGAATGCATTAATAATGAAATTGAATGATTATATCCGAATTTGAACTTCGAAAGCATTAATTTGTGTGCCTAAAAATGATTTTGAGAGCATGAACACGAAATTGTTTGACTTATTGTCAGTCTGCCGCACCAAACACACGAATTTGAATACACATGATATGAAAACGGATGGTAAATGTATGAAATTGGCCGGGAAAACCTATATTAACGATTTCCATAGTATGCATAAATTAGCATAAATTAAATACGTGAAATTTTTTTTCAAAAAAAACATACCAGCGACACCCTTTACATGTGCAGCGACATTTCGCGCAAAATTTCGGCGAGGACAACCGCGGCCGAGATGCTCAAGGGGGGGGGGTCAAATTGGACCCCCCCCCCAGTCAAAATCTCCTCTTGAAAAGCCCAGTCTGAATAGGGTTAATGTACTGCTACAGAAAGAAATAGATTCAGATCAGATTTCAGTTTTTTCTGCTCATGTGGTCAGATTATTTGACAGCCTTCTGGATAAAAAGATAATCCCCAGGGGCCTGTTTTTCGAAACCGTCATAATTCTAAGTTCTTGGACAACCCGTAGGGACACATGTCATAGAATTAACACACGTTTCAATAGGATGTCCACTAACTTAAACTTATCAAAGTTATGAGAAAACAGGCCCCAGGTGTCACTAAAAGTATCCAGTTAGTACTGGTAGGTAAAAATTAAGAAGGTTGGTAGCACACACCTTTCCATTGCGGTAGATATCGATCCGATGCCAAGCACCGTTTGCCAGATCATCCTGGGGCACTTCCAGCACCAGGTTATCATAGGTGTCATTAGTAGATCCCAGGTTGATCGTGAGCTGGGCTTTGCCTCCTATCAGCTCCAGGAGGATCATATCAATTGGATCCTCATCCTGGGGCTCCTGGAGAGGACCGTTGTAGAACAGGGTCCCACTGGGCACCTGAGTGATGAACTCAATAGACAGACTGGTCTCCTCACATTGTCTCAAGGTGGTGAAGGTGGCGTAACCGTTGTTGAAGCTGCGCTTGGTCTGCTGGCAGTTGGGTCCATCGAACAGATATGGACACTCACATCTTGAAGGTGACAGGGGACAAAAGGCAGTGATAACATTATTGCAACTTTCAAGTTGAAGAATAATTAATATTTTAAAACTAGGCACATATATTTCAAAGTGCAGTTCAAGCTTGGAATTTCTAGAGTGCCAACCAATATCGTGGAAACTGATAAAAAAGGAACTTGTCACACTGTGATTCAACACTAGATATATCAGAGTCTTTTTTGGTGCAGTTAAACCAAAAAATATATATATACTTTGGAGAAGCTTCTTCAAGAAAACAAAGAGAAATCTTCAATGTCAAAGATGTTTAGGTATTTTTTTTTCTACCTTTGTTACCTACAATCTATGATAATGCGGTATAAAGTAAGATTGATTTCGGTGAATCTCTGTTCTTATCACTTTTTAACACTTTGAAGTGGTTTGAATTATAGCAAAGAATTTTGTTTTTTGTTTTTTTGCTAAATACAGAAAGAGAGGCAGGACAGAAATTCCCTTTATTTTGACCCACCTGTAGGTACCACCATGAACATCAACACAAGTTCCACCGTTAAGGCATGGAGCAGAGTCGCAGGAGCCCGGAGTCTCCGTCCTGGCGCCGCATATACACTGTGCCTCCAGAACGGACGTAATGGCTACGAAGGAGGCTGAGCCAGCGTCTACCACGGTGGGCGTTGGATCCACGACGAGGACATTGGTACAGGAGGACTCGCATACAATATCTCATCAATGCACAGTCAGGGGAACGCAATGTTTCGGCAATGTTCAAGCCGAGGTGCACCTTATCTGTAGGGTCAAACAGAAGTTGTGGAGAAAGACATTATTTGATGTGAATGATGAATGTACATAATTATGTAGATTGATGTGATGATAAACAACCTTTATATGGTGCCATACAGGTATCTCTTAAATGTAACATTCTATAGGCAAAAGTGAGAAAGTAGAGTCATTGTGCCAAGTATTGATGTGCCCTATCTAAAAAAAAAAAAAAATAGCTTCTCATTTATCATATTATAATTCTTCCTTGTGGTTTCCACTATTTACGCATGCCCACTACAATAATAAACGCGAGTTAATAGTCTATTTATAAAGCAAGTAATTGCTTTTACTAGAATTTGCTAAATATTTATTATTTGTTATTGTTTACGATTGTAATCATTTTCGTATCATTAGAACAGAAAAAAGTGAGAATTGAATTAAAAGTAACGTAAGTTAACACAAATCCTAGTAAAAGAGATAACTTACAACATGGATCAAGTGCAATGAGAGATGATGGGGAAGAGCATTACAATTTCAAATTTAGAAAATAAGATCTAAAAAATCTATCTAAAGATCACACAATTAAATTGATATGGAGAGTCATTCTTTTTCCCATTCCTAACTTCAAATATCATACCTTGGAGAAATAGACATAGAGACGCTACCTGATACTGATACGGATAGAGCACCTAGGTCAGCTGCGATCGGATGCTGGGTAGTAGAGGGTATCGATGCCGGCAGCATAACGGATGATCAACCGGTTTCCCTCCATACCTTCCACGTTCACAACACCACTGAAGATAATCCGGTTTTGCGACCTGGCTCCAACCGCATTGGCCAGGATGACCTTCAACTCATCAAGGACACTCACACCAGGGTTGGGACCAGCGTTCAGGTGGGTCGATCAGCTTCTCCGCCGTGGTGCCGGTGAAGCGAATGGAACCGGAGCGTAAAGACAGCTTCCTTGGGGATGTGTCTTGATGGTGTGTACAATGACAGGTTGATATGACGTCGGGATAGAGTGCCTGCATCAGACACCCTTAATTTCCGATGGTGTACTCTGGCCAGCAGAGGTACTTCCAGCACATGGTTATATCACCTGTATCTGTATTCAACTGAAAAAGAATATGTACAGATTAGTGTTGGAGTTTTTTTTATTTATTGGAGGGGGGGGGGGAAAATCGGGAGCGTGAGGGAGGGCTATAGTCAAATCCTTTGCTCAGTTGCGCAAGATACATCTTAATATTAAACCAGGTTTCCCACCATACTAGGAGAATGAAATTCCCAGACTTTTCCCAGATGGGAAACCTATTTTAATGCATCGTGGTAAACAACAGGCTGACAACTTGACTTTGACTCCCGACTTCAATTCCTTGAATTTTCCCTAATTTCTAGTTTTTCCAGGTAAAGTGGGAACCCTGTAAATACATTACAAAGCTTACTATCAAACAGCAGGAAAAAAGTTTCACCCAAACGTTGACTTACTTGAAAGTATTCTGGGAACTCTCCTTCTTCAGTATAAGTCTTGTCCTCTAAGATATCAGGATCGTCTACTTCAACCTTCCCGACTGGAGTTTCTGGGATATTACCTATCAAAAACCATACATACACAAGTCATTCAATAAATGCTTTTCCTTTCATTTTAAAATAAATAATATATATTGTTGTTTTGTTATGCCTTTGTGTTTCTTTCGCTTAGAAATGAATAAATAGAAATTCAGTAATTTGGGAGCTTCAATAAATATATGTATATTCAGGGACGATCAAATAAAATTTCACTTGCTTTATTTCTATATCATGACTATGGCATTGGTTAAAATCAAATACCTGAAATTAGATTAAATGTAGAATCTGACAAACATCAATCTTGTCTATGGAATCAAGAGTGACTGTGACAATTATTTTTGGTTTGTATTACTATTAATTTTTGGGGGGTGAACCTTACATAATTCAACAGAATTGGCACTGAAAGTTGACAGCAACAAATAAATATCTGCCTCATAAACTGGAAATAAGATGTGTAAGAATAATTAGACAACTAAACATTTTCTTTAAGTGTTGAATATTTTGAGAAATTGTAGAATAATAATGGATATTGTTTGAACCAATCATGCTGTCACTCTGAATACATGTAAATGAACATGTCATATATAAAACAAATGTTGGTGTATAAATATATTCTCTGCAAACTATTTATGGAACAAACTTATGATTGTTCGATTGAACTAAAAATATTGAGTGTATAACATTAAAATACGTATTATACTGTCAATCACATGATGTACAAACAGACACAAAACATCTATTAACTCTAAACTCACTTGATGAGAATTACACACATCAAAACATACAGAACAAACAAAAACCAATACAAATAAGACTGAATAGAGATCTAAAACATGAGGTAGTTTTTTCACAGTAAGGTCTTTGGCAAATCTGAGGGTAAAATACAAAATAAATCAAATAGAAACAAAAAAAATGAAATTAAAATTATTCATAACAAAAGCTCATGTACCTGTGCTCATTATAACAGGAATTAAATGAATACTATAAAACCAGAATTTTATAGACCTTTCATGAACTTTGAGGATTCACAAAGTATACAGTCTGTGTAAAAAAAAATGGTACAGTCGGGGAAAAATCATTTAAGTGTGAAATCTTTTCATATAATGTGTGTTTGTGGTACCAAATTAAGGCCAAAAGATTTTTTTTGCTGATGCACTTGGTCCTGTATAATTTGCTTTCGTAAAACAAAAGTTATGCTAAGTTTTGTGCGACGAGGAACAAATCGAAATTACGCACTTCTATTGTTCTGGAGCGCTGAATTCACGGTCATTATGCGAAATCGTACACAAAGGCATGGATGCGTGCGAAAAATGGATTTTTCTTAATTGTAGAAAATTACAAATCTCAGAAAATACTGCACCAAATGTGATGAAAAAATTGCAGAAGAAAAGAGTGATATTCCTGCTTTATGAAATAACAACAATACCACGTTGAATTAACATTCACACTATAAAAAAATGTTTTCCAACTGTACATTTATTTGACACAGACTGTATATCAATAACATTTGGGATGTTTTGGAATATATCATGCCATGAAAATAATAATTCATGATAGTTTCGTTTGAATAGTATGATCCAGAGGTGGATAATGAAGAAGAGTGAGTGGAGACCATATTAAATAATCTTGGTGAAAAGACAATACGAATAGCATCAAGACAAAGCTGAAAACAAAGAACATTACATATAGCAGACATCCACAGCTAAAGCCCCATACACAGAAAGAATTCACAATAAACATATTAGTCCATATTTTGATCCCATTGCAGACAATAACTCCAGTCTAGGGTAGCCGAAAGTCTGATCAAATTTACTAATTCTAGACACCAGATCGAGTCTAGACCACTGTTAGAGTCTTGACTCGAGTTGGGTTTAAACCTCATTTTAGCTGTGGATGTATTACTGAGCAGTAATTTATTTGGAACAACAGTACCCCTCAGTGTAATTAATTGATAACTCTGGAATCATCACTGTGATAAACAATGGAAATGTGCTGTGAATTAATTACTGCTCGTAAATGACCGAATGGTTGAAAAGTGGGTTCAAACCCAAACAGGAGTCTAGAAACGAGTTAAAAATATGGACTATTGACTTCAGGAAGATTACTACACACAAGAATTATAAGGAAAATAAAAAAAAAATATTTGTTTGCCAACACAAGTTCTCAAAAAGTTTTCCATAAATTCTCTTACAATATTTAAACACTTTGAATCCTCAGTTTTAGCAATGTGTGAAAAAGCTAACAAGCAGTATTGCTCACATTTAAAGTCGCAAATACATGTGCTAACAAAATATTAAAAAACCCCTGACCTACCAACCTTCTCTCTTTACTTCTGACAAGGAGGGGCAAACAAGCAATGTTATTTGGCCTCATATAAAGACACATGTAAATGCACAGATGGACCGTGTTAGGTATGTGGTATTATTACTGTGAGAATTCAACTTTCTGCATTCATATTATCTCCTATGCACAGATACAAGTACAATTAAGTATAAACACAAACATACAAGTGAAGATTAAGAATGTGGATAGCACCAACTAAGGATAATTTGGTATAACAAATAAAAACAAAATAATAAAAACTTTTTACATCTTAAATAAGTCAGAAATTGTGTGGAATCATTTCTGACGTAAAAACGGCAGAAATGACTATGAATCTGAACTGAAGATTAAACCATAAAAATTTACAATCTATCCTAATTGGATGTAGGTGAACTAAGGTGACTGTTAAGGTTGGGTTAATGTTAGATTAAAGTGAGTAACTGTTGGGTTAATGTAAGGTTACTGTTGGATTAGGATTGGATTATGTTTGGGGTAAGGTCGGTATAACTATAAAGGTTGAGTTAAATTCGGGTTAATGATAGGTTAATGTAGTTTATAGTTATAAGTTATAGTTAGGTTGGGTTAAAGTTTGGCTATCTTGAGGTTAAGTTAAGGTTGTATAAAGGTTACAGTTTGTTAGGGTTCATGCACAATGATGATGTATCAATTATACATGCATTTACAGTTCATTCATTGCAATGCATGATGGAAAGAAATCTAGTTAATTGGCTGATTGCAGCTCTCACCATTGTGCAAAGTTATGAAAGCCAGTTAAAAATATGATTTTCACCAACGTTATAAAACTTATTCATGAATACTTTTTTACCAAAGATATATACTTTTAAATCGTATAATAATAGTCGTATATCAAACTGATCCACACCAATAAATACGGAAAAAGTGAATTTCTCAGAGCATTTACAATATGATCGCAATTGTAAGCTGATTAGACTAGAAATTCTCCCATCATGAATTGAAAACCGTAAAGGGACGTATTGTTAAGTTAGGGTTGGATAAACATTGGGTTGCAGTTTGGTTAGGGTTCATGCACAAGATGACATATCAATTAATTGTTACGGAGTGGAGGTAATACATACCAAGAGATACATCGGGATTTCACTAAATGGTGTGTTAAATAGCAAGGGATCACAAGATAACCAAATGAGTTATTATCATCAGACTCTGATTAATAATATTTTCATCATCAGAGTCTAATTGCAAGGGATTACTATATGAAACCTAATGGAGTTATTCTTATCATTAGAGTCTGAGGAAATAGCAATGGCATTATATGAATCAATGATGAGTTATTCTCATCATCATTCTCCCACTAATTTATAAAATATACCAAGATTTTTCACAATAAATAAACATTAAATGATACAAAATAATGCATTGTTAGACGACCAATACAGTAAAACCTATCAGTTTTACTCTGAATACAGCATTATTGGATATAAAAGACATCATGATTCTGTAGAACAGTCAACAGTGACAAAGACCATGAATGTTTTGATGTACACACGTTTTGAGTGCATAGCTACATGTAAATTATGTACATTAACCACAAAATATTACTACTATGAACAATTAAAACCATGTTAAGAACAAAAACAACGCATGGTAAGCATTGATGATCAATACATATTTTTTATTTTTTTTTTTTTTACATGTGGCGGGCGATATAAATTTTTGCTTTTAAAGAGCATGAAGGGAAGAACATAAGCGCATGTGAATTGGGGAGTGGGAGTAAATAAGGGCCAGGAATTTGGGACCAGAAAATCCCCCCAAAAGCTTCTTTTAATGCTTCTTTTCTCTGTTTTTCATGCACACAACAATCCAACAGGCTGTTAGGTACTTCTGAATTTGCCATTTAGAGAGAGGACATTTGATGAATGGCACAGATATCAAATAACAAAATTATACCAAATACTCCATTTTTTGCAAGGGTGTGTTTCCGCTCATTGAACACAATTTCAGCAGGAGGATGCGATGTTTAATCTGAAAATCAATTAAATTATATTTATACATATTCATATGAAAATTGTTTCTTACCTTCGTAACTATAAACAAGGATATCCTTAGTAACGCCGATGTGCGGATTATCGTTTACATCGGAGACCATTATAGTCAGGGTCTGGGTGCCCGTCAGAGCTTCGGGTGTGTTCACTTCTTCGATCAGAAACACAATGTCGAAATATGGAATTTCTTCCCGGTCGATTGGACTCCCATTGAAGTCTACAGTGATGAATCCACTGGTCGGCGCACCTGTATGCATGGGACGAGAGATAAGATACAACAGTGACATGTGCGATAGTGAAAAATATTAAAGAGAATCTAGTGTAGTGTGAAAGAAGAAGAAAATTATTGTGAGATTTCCTGTTATTTTAATGCTATTTAAGAAGAATATCATAGTAAAAAGGTCCACTGTAGAGGATTGCTCTTCAATTGCCCTGATAGTCATTATATGACACAAATATACCCAAACAGCTGAAATGTTGGGGTACCAAACATTTTGTGTTATCCCACACGTGCATTTCTCTGTAAGTGCATGTGACTCTAAGAAAAATTAGGTTAATTTCTTTTCATTTAGGCGTTTCCAAAACCTCACAGCACACAATAATGCTTTATAGGTAAACTGTTATCAACCTTTCCAAAGCACTTCTAGACAGTGTGTTCCACATTTCAATTTCATGACTAGAACAATTCTTTCACTTTAAAGGGGGCTCAGGGCAATTAGCCCCCGAAATGCAAAAAAAAGAGCTCCTGCTAAAATTTTTCTCATTGAAACAGAAGCATGTGCATCTTTCATCATCATCATACAGAGTGAGCTGTCAAAGGACAAGTTTAGCAATTGGAATATCTTCTCCAATCATTATCTCCCCAAGGGTCTTGATCTTGAGTTAAGTGTTTTATTTGCCAATGGTGGACTTTATTCCCATGCATCATAATATCTGCCAAATCTAACAAAAACCAAAAGCACTTTTCTTTCATACATTTATGAATGAATGAATTTTAATAAATTGTTTATTATTTTGGCGTTAACATTGGAGGCACTGATTGGGCTAAAATTCTTTCCAAGGATCAGGCTCTTTTGACATTGCTTTGTAGTATCAATTACCTCTTGACTTGTCATATTATCATTATTATCATCATCAATTATTATTATCATCATTATCATTATTCCTTACCCAGTCCTGATATATCAAAGAATGAGCCCCATCCATCAGTTCCCTGGTTTGGTGCCACGTTGTATGTGAAAGGGGGTCCTGAGGCTGGATCATCGTCATCTACAGCTATCACTCTCACTACCTCGATCGGAACTTCAGAGTTCTCTTCAACAGAGGGAGTGTAGTCTTCAGCAAACCGAGGTGGTGTATCGTTCACATCCTCGATCACCACGTTGATGGTCGCAGTGCCGGTCATAGGAGGCTCGCCTAGGAGACAAGAGATGAGTCGATGACAGGATAAAGCAATCAAAATCTGCTTAAAATTGATGTTAAAAGTGGTTGACATGAAAGGTCTTTTTGTAACTTACCATTTTCAATGGCAAATATTTTAGATCTTATAGTTTAATAGCTACAGTGTCAATTCTGGTTAACTACTTAACCAAAAGAGTGGTTAACACAGTTAAGGTCTTTTAGCAACTTACCATTATCTACAGCGAATACTTTAAGTTCATAATTAGCTACTGTCTCTCTATCAAGTGGGGCAGCAACCTCAAGTTCACGGTTTATATTAATGGTGAACTGGCCTTCAGGATCGGTGGTGGGGTCGATCACATAGCTACAAGGAAAAAAAAGGCAAATTAGAATCATTGTCATTTCAGGTTTCATGAATTCTGCAATCCGATTGGTCAGTCTAAGACTGATATAAATCCTTCTTACATTAAAATAATTATGAATCCGATATCATTGGTCCATCCATTATCCGGAGTTTTTCATGAAAATCACTCAATATTAAAATCTGCAGCTGTGCTTGAAATAAAATAAATTTCTTTTAATTAGGTTGGGCAGTGCACACTTAAAGAAACCATTGCACAAAAAGAGGGGAGGATGAAAATAAATAAATACACAGAAATATGGGGTTAAAAAAAATCCTGAATTCAGGAAATTTCTGATTTCTGAATACATTACAAGATATCATTATAATCATGTCACTGGCTTTGTCCATGCCACCTCATGATTATAAGAATGGGATGTCATTAAAAAAAAATTCCCGTACCTTAATTCATCACCCACATCGCCATCTGTTGCCAACACCGTCACATCACCCACTTGAGTTCCAACGGGAGCATCCTCCGACACAGACCCATTATATAAATCCTGATCAAACTTGGGTGCCTGGTCATTGGCATTTGTGATGATGATTTCAATGAGGGCTGTCTCAGGTCTGCCTGAATCGGTCGGACCCTGCGAGTCTTCAACCTGGATCGTCAGTGTGTAGGAATTCGGGCCGGTCTCAAAATCCAGAGGCTAAGGTTGGGATGGGGAACATAATATTACATGAAAATCATTTACTCATAATAAAAAAGAAAATCATAATAAAAAAATAAAAAAAATATCCACAAATTACTGCCATTAGTAATTCACTTTTTTTTTTCTTTTTTTTTTTTACAATAGCAGATGATTATTTTGACAACTTCTTTTGAAAATATGATGTCAATTGCAAGATATATAGTGGCGGAGATTTTTTAGCACTTTAGATAAAATAGCTGTTACAGGTGAATATTTTCTGCATTGCAGAACTGAAGTTTTGACTGGAGCTCAAGAAAACAGAAACTTATTCACTAGAACAGTACTTTATGGAGCACCTTAAAAATTCTTTTTTTTTGAGGAAACAATTTTAGGAAACAATTTGATTGTTCAGCACACTTTATTAACTTTGATGGGACTGGTGAGCAAATTATCCAAATTTCGGCTATTGATCAAACAACCAATTCAATAACCAAGCAAAACCAACCAATCTTGTCAATAAAGAAGTCAACCAACCAAGCATTACCGGCCGCACAGAAACGTTGTTAGCGCTAACAAAGCACTAACAGTAGGCTCAGTCACACCTTTCGGATGGTGTTGTCAAAGGTTGGTCCCAGATGTAAATAATGCGTTGGTGTGACATTATGCATCGCTGGGACATTACCGGATGTAACAGGGCCTATTGTTAGTGCTCTGTTAGTGCTATCAAAGTTTCTGTGTGGTCAGTACAGGTCAAATAAACAAGCCCATCCAGCCAACCATATCAATAAACAATCCCAACCAACCAATCTTGACAAGAATTTCCTAAATTAAAATGAGCAATTAACTATTCAACTTACATTATTGACTTCAATGATCCCAGTGAGAGTATCTGCATCAGCAACAATCCTGAACAAATTATCTGGATCTCCGCTATTGATCGAGAATACGACTTCGTCCATGAAATCAACATCGGGGTCGACCGCCTGGACGGTGGTGATGATGAACCCCTCACCTTCGCTTTCTGAGACAGAGGCAGCGGGGTACTCGTCTTCGGTGAACACGGGTCGGTTATCATCCACGTCCTTGACACGGATAATGACGGGTGTGGAAGCTGCAGGGTTTTGAATAAGAATTTTAAAAAAATCTTTTAAATCTACTGCTTTCAGTATGTTATTAGAGACCACCCAGATCTACTTCATGGCAGAAATTTAAAATAAAAATGCATCTATATACACTCCTGACTGCGACATGAATCTGCATTCTAAAATTAATTTTTAAAGTGAGTTAGACTAGAACTAAACGGGCAATTTAGGTCTTCATAGATTCACTTTCTATCTATTCATAATAAGGCAGATATTATGACTGAAACAGCCATATTAACCTTGGGCAATAAAAAAAAAAATAAAAAATCCACATATATACCATGAAATTGTTTCATATCTAAGCGTTTTACAATTACTAGTACACTTGTCATCTGATGCAAATGTTCCTCACACCTGTCCAGTCCTAAAGGATCTCTTTAGCATCATGGCAGCCAATAACATGAATAAAGTTTTGGTCCAGATTAAGTAAATATTTGTATCAAAAGAGACAGTCTTTGACATTGGGCTAGTTGTCTGCATCCTTTACATACAAGGTTCCCAGCATTTCAAGAAAACAAAATTCCCTGATTTTTCCCTGATGAAATCTAAAAATTCCCTGATAATTATTTAAACCCATTTCCAGTTTCGCGTGTTTTCTTTGTTGTCACCGTGAACTATTTGCAGCATAAAACACTAGTCTGACTGACTACCGAACTTTCGATTTTTGGGAAAAATCAAAATTCCCTGACTTTTCCCTGATTTTGGAGCATTATTATCAAATTCCCTGACTTTTTCCTCACTGGAAAAAAGTAAAATATTTTCCCCTGATTTCCCTGATAGGCTGGGAACCCCGACATATTGTCCACATAATATACGAAGCTATAACCTATAGATGCCCCTTTCTTCTGATCAAAATGCTACTGAATACTGTAAATAATTCCAGAATAGCACATACACCATGTATCACGCACGTTATGACACAATATCTCAATAATACCTCTACAGAGCTTTGGAACCATTGTACTCATTCCAACAAGTGAACATTTATATTTCAAAAAGTGAAACAACTACACCTGATTTGCTTTTATTTTACAAAGTATTCTATTTTCACAGAACATACACTGACCTGTATTTTCGCCATCTGTAACTTGGACCTCTAATTCGAATTCAGAAGGTGGAGTCTCTCTATCTAATTGCCTTGTTGTAGTGATTTCTCCAGTGTCAGTGTTGATGTTGAAGTTATCGTTAGGAGTAACGAAGGAGTAGACTAGCGTATCGCCTGTATCGGGGTCTTCAGCCTCTACAGTTATCACTGGGGTCCCTGCGCAACAAATATCAAAGAAAATGCATGAATTAATACAATAAAGAATCTATTGACTAAGAACTAGGCACAGTTTCTGGCACTCTACCGAGCCCCTCAACCTAGCCCCCTACAACCACGGGTTAGACCTTTGGTCCACCCTTCTTGAGTCTGTACCAAAAAGTGTCAAAAGTAGTTCAAAGGAGTCCCAACCATCATGATTCCACAAAGCCTGGCCTTTCTGGCTGTGCCTGAATCGCCTTTGTATAGGAGCTGGAAGCGCAAAGCCCTAATAGACAAATGGGACTCTAATAATGGAGGCCAGCCAGTTTGTGAATGTGGAGAGGAAGAGACCATGAGTCATCTCCTGGAATGCCCACTCCTACCCGACCCCTGATCTAACCTCCTTCACACCTGATGGAGTTGCCTGCATACAATCTTTAATAGGTAGAGTTTAATTTCAGAATAAAAACAAGTAAAGAAATAAAATTTGAGAGGAAGGACTGGAGAAGAAGAATTGGGAACTTACCACCAGGCATGTTCTCTTCTACACTACCCACATACTCCTGATCAGGAAAGACCGGTAGGTTGTCATTGATGTCATCAACTTCGATGATGACATCCACATAGCTGGAGAGTCCATTTCCGTTGTCATCTGTTGCCATGGCAGACAGTGTGTACCGAGGGATGTCCTCCCTGTCCAGAGTACCAGTCAGGGTGATGTTGCCGGTATCAGGATCGATGGTGAAAAGGGTACCAGCTCCAGTCCCCAGCAAGGCGTAGACGATCGCATCACTGACTGCCCCAGCATCACCATCGGTGGCATCAACCTGCACAAGAATCGTATACATATTGAGGCATTTATACGACAAAAAGTTCAAAACCCCATCCCCCAGGAAAAAAGAAAATATAAAAAGAATAAAGAAATTGCGAAGAGATTGATAAAGAGAGTGGTAGACAGATTTGTTGTTGTTCAGTAGTCCGGAAGGCTATAAATGAGAAACATTTTTTTTAAATCTAACATATTATTTTCACAAATTACCTGTGTGACAAGTACCCTAAGAAACTGTTTCATAATATCAAAATATCTAACTTCAGAATCTTTTTTTTTTTTTTTTTTTTTTTTTTTTTTTTTTTTGTCGTTGGACACCTTGTACTTACCGCCAAAAGAATTCTTGGTAAATTAGTAGTATCTTCCTCTACTACTCTCGCTGTGTAGGACGATTCCGCAAACTGCGGCGCTACATCGTTGACATTAGTGATGTTGACAACCACAATGGTGGTGGCGGTGTTCAAGCCATCATTGACGCTGTACTGCAACTCGTACGATGTCTGCGTCTCGTAGTCCAGGACGCCAGCCTTGCGGATGGTGCCAGAATCGGCATCCACGGTGAAAGCTCCACCGTCGTTGCCTCCACTGATGAAGTACTCCAAAACTCCAGCTGAAAACAAGGCATAGTGGAAAGTATAGGTCAGTTTCAGGTGCCTTAAGGCGGGCTCACACTATGCGACTTGCTGCGGTGCGATTTTTCAGGAAAACTTTAATATTATCTGATACAAACATTCAAACAAGGAAATTCATAACGTACAAAGTTGTGGGTATTCCTATGAATATCAAAATTAAATTTCAAGGCGATTGCGAACCCCCTTCTCTGTATAAAATCTAATTGTTTCCAAATCGCAGTGACGTCACTGCGGTCTTGCGATTTTAAGGCAAAGTGACCTTTACTCCTAATTAAAGACTCGCATTGGAACAAAATTTTGATTAAATTGTTCCTTTACAATTTTTACATCTCATAAGAGAACTTTTCATATTTCAAATGTCGCATTAATAATGCAAACTACCATTTATTTAAAAAATCGCACCGCAGCAAGTCGCATAGTGTGAGCCCGCCTTAAATCTAGCATTTCAGCTTTGGTGGACTCTAGTTTCATTAGTCTTGGTTTGGATAAGTTACGGTCATTATCAAATTCAATTTTTTTTTACTCTGCATTCTATTAGATATGAAGATAATTATTCTACAATAATTGACACTGAATTGTGAAAGGAAAAAAAAAAGGGAATATCACTTTCACTTCATGATTTGCACAAATTTTAATTCTGCTACATATTGCATTCTTGTGTGCCTTGGGTGCATTTTACAGGCACAAAAACTATATATATTGTTCAATTATATTTTGAAATTTTCAACTATTCGTGTCTGTTTAGCATGCAAATTCAGTGGTTTTAATTTTTGTTAATGACGTTTTAAAAAACTTGGAAAACAAAGTTTGCTTCATTCTCCAACTATGGAATTGTCCTTTTCTAAAAATGAACCCAGATTAAATCTAGGGTTCTGAAATAGAGGACATTTTTGCTTAAGTCTAGGAAGCGAAACCCCTCTTGGGCAGGTGGTCACTTGTGACAAGAAGGGTTTTCAATCTTGTTTGTTATCCTCGCAATGAAATTTTTCTGTCATTTCCATACTTACAAATGTCTGCATCTGTGGCCGTGACCCTGCCGATGACTGCACCCATTTCCTCGTCTTCAGCGACACTAAAGCTGAAGGTTCCATCAAACTCAGGCTGATTGTCGTTTTCATCCACTATCGTTATGAAGACAGTAGCAAAATCTGGATAAAGATAATGAATTTATTATTTTAAACCTCTCCGAATTACAGAAGTATTCAATCAATCAACAGGGCTCAAATTTAGCAGTATCCCGGAGCCGATGGCCACCTGAAATAAATAAAAATCTACAATCAAAAGATAAATGTTAAGCATGAGCCCTGAGTGAAAATGTCTTCCATCCGTATTAATTGAGACATCTAAATATGTATCATTAAATTTAATCAATATAACTGTATGTGTGTTTAAGATGGATAATAAAAACAAGTAATAATGATGCACCGGGGGGTGAAACACCCTCCTTGAGGAAGTTCCATGAAAGGACTTTTCGGATGTTTCATCTGACAAATTTGCTCTCAGGCAATCAGATGCCAGCATTTCAGTGGCTTATAACAGTAGTCAGCGAGAATCAGTGAATATTTGTTTCATGAAATGCTCCCTAGGCTTATGTACTTACTCTCATTCTCTCCATCCCATGCTCTGACTGTGAGGTCAATCGTACCATCTTCTACCGATTCGCGATCAAATACAACCAAAGATAGGATGTCACCTGACACCGCATCTATCATGAAATCTGTCTGGTTTCCAACGAAGCTGTATGTTATCTAAAAAGTTGAACAAAAATGATTAAGCCGCTGCAGAGTGACAATTTTTTTTTTTTAATGAGTAGATAAAAGTGTATAAAAATTGTTTAACCTACCAAGATGAACATAACAGACCCCTCAATAAATACATTTCCCCCACCCCTCCCCCAAAACACAACTATCCTTTGAACTCAAATGACATACTAATGGAATCTATTAATTTTCAGAACAACTGCAAAAGGGATTAAAATGTGGAAGATACTATTGCTCTAACCATAAATACAAACTACTGAAAGTTTTAGAGCAATGAGGCAAAGCATAGGTTAGGCGCTCTGTTGTGAGCCCCAGTTAACAGAACGGCAGTGGGAGGGGTATAACATAGAATATACTATATGTTCTGTGCCATAATGGAAGGCATGTCGGTTTTTTAAATTGTAATATGAAATCCTAGATATCTTGATAGTAAAGCAAGCAATCAGCTTATTACTTCAAGGGATTCCTAACTGACCTATATGTTTACAATCATGTTTGCAAAATGAGCTAAATTAAAAAATAATTCGATGTTACTTGATTCCTTTAAAAGGCTGAGTATAAATGTATAAGATGCAAGATGTATTTTGATGTATTTTGCAGCCTACATAGACCTTGGTAAGAAGTATTAATCACCCTTTTTACTCAGAGGGGGGGGGGGGTTGTTTTAAGAGGAGAATGGTGCTTTCCACATACTTCTTTTGCAAAACATTGTAAGAATGAGGAACGTGTGAAGAGACAAAGCTGATGTACTACAAACCTGACTGAACTCTGGCGTAATGTCTTTATCCGTTGCCTGTATTTTGATGACAGCTGTGTCTTCTGTTGGTTCTCAGCAATGTTTCCATAGAATGTAAACGCAGGGAAAACAGGCCTCTCGTCATTGACATCAACAATTGTAATGTTTACGTCCGTCTGTACAGCGTAGGGAGTAGGGCCAGGGTATCTTGCAGTGACTATCAATTCATAACTGAAATTTTTAAAAAGATATTGAAATCAATGTTAATCAAAAGTTCTGGACAAATTGGAGAAAAGATATTTTGTTTTGTCATATAAAATTATAAGCTTCTGTTAAAGGAATCTGAGGAAGGTTAACTTGATATTTATTTGCCATATATATATCTTACTAAAACGGGCCTTAAGGGGAACTGAGAAGAATAGCTCTATTCAGTCACGATTCCCCTTAGCGACTTTCTATAGGCGAAAAATTCCCCTTAACGCCAATTCAATAGGGTTAGGGATAGGGTTCGGTGGGGCGATATAAAGGAGGAAACAAAGAAATTCGCCTTAAGGACGAAAATAGGTATATATATATATATTATATATATATATATATGCAAGTGAGTCAGAAGTCAGAAAAAACAAGACACCTAGAAAAATGTCAATAAAAAGAAAACCAATTTATAAACCCCAAAGCATTATACATATTTCAAAAGAGTAACTCTTCACGCATCTTTTGGTACCAATTTTGTGGGTATTATTTACGCTTGGATGAACACGGCGCATTGTTTGCGAACATTTAAATTTCGAATTGTGCATAAGTGCATAAAATCAAACAACAAAAAGCTATAAAAAAAAAAAACAATTCCATCCTGATTAAAATAACATAACTTTTTAACAAAAATGTCTTGCGCTAAACTTGGCAGGGGTGTTGTTACACATACTGAATACATTTTGTGTGAAAATGAAATAGATCTGTAGAGTCAGGCATGAGTAAGCACACGTCATAGACAAAATAATCACTTTTCAAAAGTATTAAGAGGTCTTTTTAGGTCTGTTAGTGACAATTTACTCTTTGATGTGTGCTCATTCGTGGATTACTTGACGAATCAATATAATTTTTACACAGAATCTAGTCGATAACTGTAACAACACCCTTGCCAAGTTATTTAGCTTAAAACATTTTCCTTAAAAAGTTATGCTATTTTATTCAGGATGGAGTTGCTTTTTTGATTGACATGTTTGCAAACAATGTGTAAATATATAACCCACAAAATTGGTACCAAAAGATGCGGGAAGAGTTACTCTTTCAGAATATGTACAATAATTTGGGGTTTATCAATTGGTTTTCTTTTTATTGACAAAGTGTCTAGTTTTTTTCTGACTCACTCGGTATATACAATTTTATACTCTTTTCAGGTGTGAAAAATATTTTGACATGTTTTGGTACAGAATTACAAAAATGTATCAGATTAATATAAAATGTGCAATGTTGATTCTGTTGGAAATGAATAAAATCCAAGAAAAAGTAGTTCCAACTTCACTCACCGTCCAACAGATTCAAAATCCAGGGGAGACTGGACCGTGAGGTAACTTGATGTAAGAGTGGCGTCAGCTTGATTCAAACCAAAATTCTGATTCAGGTTGGTGGAAGGGCGTGATCCACGAATGATATTGAACCCTACAGAATCATCCCCCTCAACGGTTACCAGTAAGACCGTCTGAGACAATGAATCCTCAGGAAGAGATACTTGATAAGACGTGTTAGAGAACGTGGGGACTTGGTAGGTGTCATCGTCTACACTTCTTACATCAATTTGTACTGGAACAACGGTATTATAAACGTTATCAGTTGCTGTCACTGTGCAAGTTTGTTCATATGGGCTTCCATTTTCCTATACACAACACAAAGAAGTAAGTTTAGCATTAATTGAATGACTTTAATTCTCAACGTCCAAATACAGGGAGTGCTCTAATAAATGATATTGATTACAAAGAGTTCATGTTTGCATGTGAAATTCTTCAAAATCTATGCTGATTATATTTCAGGTACATGTACATGTATAGAAAGAAGAATATCGAAACAATTTTCTGTTTAAATTTTCAGAATTAGGTTTCCCAGTTACAAATATACATGAACAATTTTAAATGCGAAAATCTGCACACAGTTAGCTTAAAACTTCCAGTCTACCTGTACCGTGGGATAATATAGATATACAACATAAATATAGAACATTGAATGTCTACTAATAATTTTACATGCAAGTGAACAGATATTGAAAAAAATATTTAAAAATCTTTGCCTTATAGGAATCCAGATATCATATTATCAGTGGTGTTTAGACAAAAAACAAATTTAACTTGAAATCCTAGATTTAAATGTTGTTAATATGACTTACAATCAGACTGGTGAGATCTCTTCTAACAATGATTTCTCCTGTTCTTGGAGTTATTTGGAAATAATCTGCAATGCCGTTTGGATCCGGATCACAGCTCAACGAATATGTCAAAGTCGTTGATGAATCCGCATCTTCTGCTTTGACTTGTAATACATCGTCCGTAGGCTGAGCATCGGTCGATATAGAAGCTGCAATATAAGACGTCAAAGTACAATTACTACAAATCCTATGTTCAGGGATTATCATTCTCTGACAGTGAAATTTAAATAAAAACCTCAACCTTTAATCAAATAAAAAGAAAAAACTATATTAAGACAAAATTACCTATGAAAACAAGAACAAAAAAATGAGCTAGCATGCAACTTGGACAGTCAAAGCAAGAGATTTCAAGTCTACCATGATAACTTGCATGTTTTAGAAATAATACGAACAATGGCACTCAAGGACATTGGTTAACCTTGGAGACTGGGAACCTAAATGCTTCAATAACAATAAAACTCAAGTTAAAAATAAACTTCTCAAAATAAAACAACATTACGTAAAATTTTCACTTTTTTTCAAAGGCTGAAGGTTGTTGTTTTTATATCTTGCTTACTTTGGTATGATGCGAATGGAAACTGAGGGGGTTGTCGTTCACCAGTGACTTCAACAGTGAAAGTACAGAAGCCTGTAAGGGCTGGACTTCCATCATCCTCCGCTTCAACCGTCACTTCAAACGATGCGGTTGTTTCTCGATCCAGATTCTGAGAGGTACTGATGACCCCATTCTCATCGATCTTGAAAAACCTGCTTGCATCACTGTTGGAAGAAAGCTTATAACTGATCTCTGCATTGGATCCCTGGTCGTCGTCTGATGCTGACACCTGTGGTACAAAATGTTAATACAGTGTTTTTAGATCGACTAAGACATCAGTCTTAAGTCTTAAAACAGGATTACTACATCTCCTTCTTTTAAGAGCTGTATATTTTGCCAAATAGATAAAAGCAATAATTCCCAATTTCAAGATTAATTTGCTTTAATGCTTTCAGATCTCCTTGTTATTTAAAGTGAAACCAGTGTCTGGTCATGACATTGAAATGTGGAGAACACTGTCTAAAAGTGATTGGAAGGTTGATAACATTTCACATAAGCATTATTTTGTGCTGTGAGGTTTTGGAATCGCTAAAATGATAAGATATTTAACCCAATTCAGCTTTGAGTCACATGCACTTACACAGAAATGCATGTATGGGCAACACAAAATGTTCGGGACGACCAAACATGTTAGCTGTGTGGTATATTTTGGATCATATTGCGACTATTTGGGAATTTGAAGAGCAATCTTTTCTTGTGGAGCTTGTTATTATGATATTGTTCCCCGATATCGTGAAAATAACAAGAAAGCTCACAATAATTTTCTTCATCTTACCCACACCTTCCCACTACATCAAGATTCCCTTTAAATACAGTTCTATATATCAGAATAAAATAGTAAATACTGATTATTCTTGCTGTAAAAGGACAGTGCTTTTCTCCTTCAATATGAAACATCCTTAGCCTAAAGATACATAACCTTCATTATTACAATAACATAATCCATAGGTAGACTCACCGTTATAACCTCGGTGTTGATGGGATCATTTTCAGCCACATCTGCACTGTAAGTTCCACAATCTGGAAAGCTGGGAGATGTTGTCGTTGAGATCCGTAACAGCAATCTCAACAGTTGTTGGGCTTCATTGTTAGCCAGTCTCTAGCGAGGACATTAAAAAGTGTAGCTGGAATCTGTTGGTACCCTTGCACAGAAATCACACCTGTATGATATGAACAAACATTCAAAATTGCATGAACACCGTTTATAAGTATATCTCTTTCCCCCGCCCTGCTCTCCCTCTCACTCTCTTTTCTCATTTCCCCTATGATATAGTTTGTATCTCTTTCTATTAACCAATTTGGAACTAACCTGAATATATTTGGACTGAGGTCTATGAGAGATTGTGTGTTATACCCGAATCAGCTTGTTTCTATTAAACACGTTAACCCTAACCCTATACAGGCCGGGGGGGGGGGGGTTGAATCAACCCCCCCTCGACTTTTTTCCGCGACCATAACTGCGCGCGAAATTCTTTTACCGCGCTGCTCGATGACTTTTTACTTTCAAGTCTTGCGCATCTTTTGAAACCATTTTTGCGAAAATCGGGCATACGGTTACGACGCTGCACGATTTTCAAAATATCCGTCGGACCGAAAACACTCAAAAACGTGATTTTGTGTACAAAGTCAAGTGCAAATAGAGTTTCTCACCTAATTCACTAGGTATGATTATTTTCACTTTCATTTGCTAAAATGAATTTATTTTAGCATTAATTATGCTTCAAAATGATTGTGCAATCAATTTGACCAAAAACAAAGAAAAACAAAAGTCAAAAAACAAAGAAATACATAAGAAATTCGAAAAACAATAAAATACATAAGAAAAATGATTTCGATAACCGAATTTTTTTTCAAGTGCAATTGTTGGGAACCTACAAGAAAATTTAGACCAAAATTTAGCATTCTAGGAGCTTATTTAGTAAATTAGAGCAAAAAGTATGAGTTATGCATAAATATAGCAGTAATTAATTAATATAAATAAAATCACACCTATTTCAGGAAAATTAATTGTACTAACTTGTAGATTACATCGCACGCTACCATGTGCAAAAATTCGCGGCGCTCGCGCAATTCGGCGCCCGAGATCTCATGGGGGTTGAATCAACCCCCCCCCCCCCCGGCTATAGGACAGCCAAAAAAGCCCGACCTGATTAGGGTTAAGCACCTAAACCGCCCCTCAGCTTACTCACTATACTGCCCCAAACCGCCCCCGTCTTAAACACGCTGTAGTCAAGATAATATCAAAAATATGTGATGAAACATGCCCATACTTGTTGTGGATTACCCATTGGATTTGTGCTGTTTGATTCTGCACCAAAAAGTATGTTTTAGGAGCAAATTCTTATTGAAAAACCCTGATTGAAACACAGCATACCCCTTTTCTCTAGTGAGTAAACTGACGCTTTTCACGCAGTCTCTAGGTGCTAAAGGGTTAAGAAACATGAAATACTTACAAGGCATTTTAATCATCAAGCTTCAGCTTTTTAAAAAAAGCATGACATTCTTATCTAAATAATATAACTTTTCATATTTGCTACATGTATGTTATTATGATAGTAAAACTTGTATATAACTGTATGTACTAAATTTTATAAAACATTTGATTTTGCCAATTGTAAATGAACAAACTGCCTTTCATAAGCAGACACCATGATCCCTACCCGATTGGTCGATGGTAAATGTGGTGTCTCCATCGGTAATTATGAGCGTTAACACATCGTTAACATCATCGTCACTTGCATACACCGTTCCGACTTCATAGCCAACCGCCGCTGTCTCATCCATCCTGAACTGGTAGGATTCCGGTGTAAAGTACGGAGCCTCGGCTCTCTCGCCAACGGAGATGATAACGGTCGCTGTGCTGCTCATAGGGGTGGATCCCCCGTCCGTTGCCATCACAACGAAGGTGTAGTAGCGCTCTCCGTCTTCGTAGTCCAAGGGGATGGTGGGTGAGATGTCTCCAGTAGTGCTGCCGATGGCGAAGCCGCTGTCTGCAGTGGGGATGGTGTAAGTCAATTCTGCATTCTCACCCAGATCACAGTCGGTAGCAGTGACTGAGAATCAAAATCAAAATAAGAATACTGAAATCAAAACTTGAAAACTTCAAGCGAAATTACAGTGGTGGTTGTGAGATGATAATCATGGAAGAAAATGTCTCAAAGTGATTAGGAAAGGTTGATAACAATACACCAAAGAATTGTTGTGCTCTGCAAGGTTTTGGAATCAACAAAATGATTAGAAGTTAACACAATTCTGCTGAGAATAGCATGCACTCCATAGAAATGTATGTATGGGTCTACAAAAAATGTTCTGCCCGATAATTTAAACTGAGTCGTTATATGAATATTTCATTTATTTATATATTTGTATTGTCTTGTTTTGTTTACCCAGGGTAACCCCGTCAGTGGATCAAACTCTTGAAGAGCAATCCTTATAAGTGGAACTTTTTTCTATTTATATTCTTCCTATTAAGAAACAAATGAAAATAATTTAAAAACTCAAAATTATGTTAATTCCAAAAATTATGTTAATGTGCGCAGGGCACGCGGTTAGTAGCGAGGGAGAGCAAGGACCTCAGCAGACGCATACGAGAGGCCATTTGGATCAAGAGAACCCCCGGCAACATGAATCGAGATGGGCGCGCCATACCAACTGTCTGACCAATAGATGGCGCTATCACCGGGTTTCACACACTGGGTGATTTCTAATTGGCGCCAAAACATCAGAGCCCAATCGTCGCCGGGTTTGAAGAATGATGACAGCCAGTCATCAGAAACTGTCACAGGCTAAAAACTTGTATGTGGACTGTTACATATAGAACTGTAAATATGTATGCTTAATTCCCATCCCTGTATCAATACAGTAGATTCCCTTTATAAGCTGATCAGGGATAACAGGAGCGCTATCACAGAATATGATTTAAATAACGAAGATTATCTTCGAAAAAAAAACATAAAAATATATGTATAGAGAAGAATCCGTCGCAAAGAGAGCAAAGGAAAACTACCTGTACGGAATGGTTGTCTCAATTGCTGCCTTCTCGGGGAAGTCGCTTGAAGCTCAATCATTTCTTTTCCCCCGCTTCAAACGGAGGGTGCGCCAGTTTATTGATGTTAGTCCAACATTACATTCGACCTGGCTAGTTTGGGAAATAGATTAATAAAGATCTTACAAAGTAATATTAGGAAAGTTCTTGAGGCATTAGCTGCGGGTAAAACGAAACTGGTTTGCTGATCCGAGACGCTGGCGATCCCCGGAAGATGAGAGTTCTTGCGAGGTGGGTAGGAATGATCTGTGCTGGTTGAAACGTCATTGCTTCTTTATGAAATGCTTTTTTTTTAGGCCGTTGTTGTCACTAATCATTTTGTAAATCTAACAAATTTATTTTCTAGATACGACAGGAACATGCTTCTTGCTCTAAGGGCGCTACTAAGCATAATACACTGGTATAATCATTTAGCGCAAACTGCATCACACAGGTCATTCATAAAGTCATCTGTAAGCTTACATATGAACTTGGTCGAGCACATGTACAGCCCCGAACGTTTCTAATTTCACTTTATCTTTTCAGCTGTTTTGCACTATTTCAACATTATTCCTGGTTTATTTTCTAATGTTATGACTATTTTATTTCAATGTATCCTAGCGCGTGGATATCTTGGACTCACAATGGCATAATAAATGCTGCTTGTGGTGTAATTGCTGCATGTCAAGTCAGAGAGACAAAACTAGGTACACCTACACCTGACGTTCAGATGAGGAGACTGTTTCCCCTTGCCATCTGGTTAGCCCTTCACTGTCAGGAAGTGACGTATGAGCTCATATCCTGGATATTCCTAACCATAGCTTCTTGTGTGATGTGATCTGTGCCTGTCCTCAGCATTGATGGTATATGGTGGGTCCTTATCTCAGGACTACTATGGCGATATGTCTCGTGCGACAACTTGAGCTGAGCAAGGACTAATTGCCTGGTACTATGGCCATGACGCCACACCTATAGCCAGAAGTAACGCTATTGGAAAACGGCATGGCATGAATACAGTTCTATTTGAATTTGAAAGCGAAGGAAATGTTGCAATACAATCAATACTAAAATGGCGCCATCATGTCACACATAGGACATTGGACATAGAAGGAGCTTGTGCCTTGGACTTGGATGACCTCAACACATGGGAGTATTGGCCATTTCGGGAATAAAAGTTTGTTATGAATTTGAAAGGGTTTCATCCACGTCATACTTAACTGTATAGTTATACATTTGTAATCGGACATTGGAAGGTCAGTAAAAAAAATTCCAAATTCACGTTGTATCCTCAAAGGAAATTTCACACTTGTTACATCAAGGACTGTGAAATCAAACACTGAGAACATTTAACTATAACCAAATGTATCCCCCTTGTCAAGTTTTCAATTTCCTTTTCAAGGCCAAAAGCTCTAGGGGGGTAAAAGGAGAATTTGCCATTGGCACAAATAGTTAGTTGAGGCATGATGAAACTTAACGTTTGGTTTCAAATCTCTTTTCTCTTTTGTTTATAAATGAACAGAAAAATGGATAAAGGATAAAATTTGGACGTTGACTAAACTTAGCATCTATTACCAGACTGGCCTTCACAAACTGAAGCCTGTATTCCTCCATGGTGGAATTGAGGAGGGTAAAGAGGCCCCCGTAAATGCCGCACAGTTCCCGAATAACGTGTCCCACAAAGCCTGTCGCTAGTTCGCCGAAAGTCGCTTGCTGGACTGTTGCCAATGACGCTCATGGAAACATACTCTTGCATCTTGTACCATATCCGGGAATCTCGCTGCTCAAGACTGGTGCAGATGTCGCCATCTGTGGTTCTCGTCTACAAGAGAAAGCACCGCGAGACATCATGTAGAACAAAATAGTATGAAGCGTTTCAAGGAAGACAACTGAAGACAGTTTCTATACGCTAGTGGCATGCTTCGTAAAGCGTCCAAAAAGCGCTGGTTTGCTAAAAGTATAGTACATCACAGAGTTTTGGAAAAATATTTATATTAATTAAATAGTAATGTTTCCGGGGCCCGCAACAGCCCTTTACTGCCCTAAGCCAGAGTGAGGCCACGGTTTGAACCCATGGTTCAACCATCACTATCGATGCCGGCACTTGGTAAGCAATTCTGATATTAGACTAAGTCTACAATTTTGTTGCAATCCAATGCATTTATTAGGGCCAACTAGGTTTCTCATTCACATTGCCATTTATCTTCATAGTTTACAATTTTGGCCTGTAATCCACAGTAATCAACAGAATGTCACTTTTGCCCTTTCCCTAGTCATTGTTGTCACATCAATGTTTGGTTGTCCAATGTAGCCAGCAATTTGGCTGCAGCATCTGCAGTGTAAATGTAGGCATAGGAGCATGAAGCAATTTCAATGACTGGCCATGCAACTGATCTTTAGCCTACAATTACATGTACATGTATGGTATTATAATGTAACAGTGCATATAGAATTATAGGCAACTCCACAGTATGCAGATGTTACAGAAAAACTCATCACTTTCTAATTTTTGTACTTTAGAGTGTGTTCAAAGTCCCAGGTTCAAATTTTATACGCCACCATGAACATATAACAAAACGCAATTTAAAACACAAACACAAACGCGATCAGCAGTGCACCGTTCAGTGTCAAAAATTTAAAGCTGAATATATTTCCCATCGTCTTTAAATTTCCCCGCTCTCAAAAAACAAACGTCTTCTCCTTTTTTCACTTGCACCCGGAAACTTCCATTGCGAGAGCACATTTAAACACGTTTGAAAACTCAATCCTGCTTAGTGTCGCATTTCGTGTGCAATCGCGATGCTCAAGGCTTCGTAAAATTGAAGCTGATTTGTGTTTCAAACGCATCTTTTTGGCGTTTTAAATTTTCGGCGTTTAAATTAAATTGGATGATTTTTTTTTAAACATGTTTACTTTTACGACCGGGGATGGGGCACATTGAACACTCACTTTGTTTTCTCTTAATATCAGCGTTTTGTAATTGCGTTTTGTATCATGATTCATGTTTGGGTGTATTATTGAAACTGGACAGTTGAACACACTCTTAGTTACATACATTGGTTTTCAAATTAATACAGCTTAATAAGTTGACTGATAGAGAAGGAATTGTTGCAAAAATTTGCACTACCAAGCCCGCTTTGTATGAAACGGGTAAAATGGTTGTTTTTTCAGTTTCGACACGATTCTTGCTTGCCTTTTCATGGCAAATGCAGTTTGGGTAAAAACTTTTACACAATTCCTTCCCTACCTTTAACTAATATAGCTTATCAATTTGAAAACACATGTGTTTTTTGGAGCATCAGTTACTATGGAGTTGGCACCAAAAGTGCATAAGAGCTGTTTTTTGTGTTGTTGTTGTTTTTGTTTTTTTTTGTTGGGTGGGGGGGGAGAATTCATCCTCCCCACTTTCAAACGACTGTTTTTTTACAGGACGACACTTACTTGTAGGCAGGTGATGAAACATCTGGGTCTTTATCTATCTTTTATTCAATTTGTTGAGAGTTCAGAAAATGAGTCATCCCAACAGCCCCTATACTACTGTATATTTGTCCTAAAATGGATGCAAGGATGTGGCATGCCCCAAAATACCCTTTCATCCTTCCTACTCCCATGACCTGTCTAGATGCCTTGAATGGACTCTGCACTGACAAATATACTGTATGCAGGGAAGTTTGATAACCACATCCTGCTATGTGTCTTGGTCGGTGGTTTTCTGGTAGATCATGCCTTCATTGATGGCATCTAAGAATATCACACGTTCAAGATCAAATATATCTAACACCGCTTTTTATTTTTTTTTTTATTTTTTTTTTTAGCTGAGTGGAACAAGTCACTGTCTGCACCTACATTTAATATATCACCCCTATCCATATGGGTATTTATTGCTCTTTCATCATTATGCACTTTTAAAACAAACAGAATATCTAGCAAGCCCACTGCTGTGCAATAATGTTGTTAAACAAATACAAAATTGACTTTCTTGAACTGTTCACCATAGTTTCTACACAAACCCTTTCTATCTATAACTTTTAGACTGAATTGAAAATAGTCACATTTTAAACTGAATCCAACATGATATTAATGAAAATAAACGAATGACATTCTCTGTACTATTAATTCAATGATCGCACAGAGCAACCAGCTTGATTGTACTAGAACCATAAACGCACTGGAGGTTCACTACCTGCACGCAAGGAGTATGTGACGACATACCGGGGTCCCTGGTCGGTTGGCTGTGCAGGTTGTAGAGCAGCCTGATTGGGGCTCCCGAGCATCCACCAGCATGTAAGGGTACACCTCATGGCCCATATCGGGAAGGATCGTGGGCGCGCATTACCTGGATGTCAAAGGTCACTACCAAAGTGTCAGAGACAGCTGCAGGGATAATAATAAGAAAAAGAATTGTAAATTATGTATTAAAAAGTAAAATACTTAGGCCGACATTAATAACAGATCTCACAATGAAAGCAAAACAACATAAAATGGAACAGTACATTGTATATATCAAGCTAGTATTGGGGGGAAAGATATCGCACAAATGAATTTTCATGAAATTCGTACTCGTACTCTAACTTTGGCTTATATGATAACATGTGTTAATAGTGTATTCATGACATACATATCCACAGAATGTAACTGAAATTTAACTGAAATACACAAACTATCAACTATGATAGCCTAAAGAATCCATGTAAGTGTTCACGTATTGTCGTATAGATAAAATGACAAATATTATTACTTGATTATGTGAGAAATGTATTTCTTTTTTTAAATTCAGTTGAAATAATCACACATTCAGATGTTTATATCACATGATACTGATGCACACTTTAAGCCCCGTTTTAATCAGAAGTTGTCGGAAACGTCCGGAGAAAAGCAGGGATTAAGAAATACATAGATGGGTAACATTCCATAAAACCAGGGATGATCGAATATTGCGACCGTCTTAACAGGATACGCCTTCTCTCATAAAACTTACCGTCGTGGTAGGTTGCCATGAGCAACGTGTGGAATGAATCGATGAAAAGTTTGCTGGGTTCCTATGTACTATATTTCCATTATGTTATATTCTGTCCCTCTTTTCCTCATATATTCGCTGCAATGCTATTTCTTCATTTTTACTTATTTTATCTTTTCTTTCTTTCATTTATTTCGTTTAATGTATCTTCTCTGTTTGTTACCTCTATCTTTCTTCTCATCTCTAATTCGCTTATTTCATTGTAGTGTTCTTTAGTTAATCTATCTTTCTTTCTGTTCTTTCTATTTCGTTCATTTTCTTAATGTTATTTCTGTTGTTTTTCTCTCTGTTTTTTCTTCTGTCCTTTCTCTTGTGATCTGTCTTGTTTCCTTGGTTGTTCACTTTCTTTCCTTTCGTCTTCCGTTATTTCTCAATTTATTCGTTTCTTTCTTTTGGTATATCTTTCTTTCGTCTGTAACTGTTTTTTGTGGTTATTCTTATGTATTCTTTGTTTTAATATCTGTCTTTTCCGTTATTTCTTATGTAATTCTGTTTTTTATTTTTTTTTTCCTCTTCTCTTTCCTTATTCTATGTTATTTCTTTGTTTATATCTTTCTTTCTTCCTTCTCTCTTTTGTATCTTCTTAATGTATCTTTGTTTGATCTGTATCTTTCCTCTTCTCTCCGTTTATTTCTTTGACTGTCTTTGTTTTGATCTTTCTGTCCTCTTTTCTGTCTTCCGTTTATTTCTTATGTATTCCTCTTGTTTTATACTTTCTTCTCTTGTCTTTCGTATATTTCTCAATGTATTTCTTTGTTTGTATTTTTCTTCTCTCCTCTTCTGGCATTGTGTCAATGGTCATCTTACCCCTAGTCATAGCACCAGTAAGCTTCTTAACCAGAACACAGTTGTCCGGACATGCCAGGTAAAACTGGTGTTGTTACCGTGCGACTTTCCTATGTCGTACCATAGGGTAAATCTGCTGGAAATCTTCCCGGAGAACCTGCGACTGTTAAGCCGCTAGTAAGTGAGCGTACTTAATAGAAATCTTACTAGGGTACACGTTTCCGGACGTACTCGGGTAGATGGTCAAAAAGGTGTCTTCGTTAAGACGGGGCTTAAACCAATGGAGGTAATATTGATCGTTGCTACATGTCGTACATCTGTACCAAGTAACTTCCCCATTGTGATTATATTTACCAGCAAAAGAGTTGAGGATTATATGGAGAATTCTTTTCTTGGCTATGAGAAGCTAAATTAAAGCATCCCTTTGTTCCTTCTCACCTGAGAGTGATATTATGAGTTTAAAGCAAGTGTAATGATTAGTATTTAATAGTAAATGTGTATTCATGAAATGGAAGTGATGGCCTACAAGTAGTTCCCTTAAATTTCATTTTCATCAGTGTGTAAGAAGAGCAGACTGTACTCTGCCAGCTACCGTGTGAGGGCCTAAGTGTCTATAATTAAATACATCAAATAAAAAATTGAAATTCATGACATGTACATGTATATTTTTCCCAATACTCTTTGCCAACTGTGATTCATAAGGAACTGAACCTACTATCTTGCAGTGGTAGCTCAAAATGGCATAGCCCCCACTGTGTCAGTCACCGAACACTCGTGTTAAGCACGAAGGAGGGTAGGCGTGTGCTTTCAGTTCAACACACCGTTTTGAATAATACTAGGCTGTCACAGCAGGCACAACCCCATGACAAACGGCATATTCACACACACAAACAAAACCTGCATACAAATCTAACAGGATTCGTACCACAAACAACGCAGAGTTCTAACAATTGGCAGTTGAAGTCGGAGGTGAATGAGGTCAGGTGAGGCGGACATGCTGCATGCATCTGCATACACCTTGAGTGTGTGCACAACAGAACCGCACCTTCTTCTGTCACACATCGATGAACACAAACAAGTCTATGCTTTTATTTCTTATACATGTAGATCCTCAAAAGAACTATCACAGGCTATTATGCATTTATGACAGTCCACAGATTGTGTTTGTTTGTAATATGACTTTGTCATATGAAGAGGATAGAATAAAATGAGCAGTATAAACGGAGCTGATACTCAGCTGATTTATTCATAACAAAGTATTATCAAGGAGTAAAACATTTACAGATAGGACTCCTTTATTACGACATGAGGGAAGGTGAAGAGAAGAAGAAAGAAAAAGAGGCACAGCGTCCAGATAGCAAAAGGATATTTAGCGAGTCAACAACCTGTTCACTAATACAAGACTCATGCAATTAAAATCACCCATCCCTAATAATGAGAGCAGGGTCTTCAACAAAGAAGAGAGAGATGAAAAGAGATACACGTAGAGAGAGAATCTGTTCATTCTGACTTACAGAGAGTTATCTATTTGAGACTCTGGGACAATCTTTGTCATGATATTGGAATGTCATTTTACATCCTCCATTAGTTTTCTGTGAATGGTGCCAGTAACAATGGAATTTTTTTGTCCCTCAGATACATGTTATTGCTAATTTCTTTTTATCATCAGAATACTGTAGGCAGGCCTACATTGTACATAATTGTACATGTACATGTATGCATGTATAGTCAGCAATTTGTAGATTTTTTTAATTATTTTTTTTTGTGAAATAAATTTAGACAAATTGTGTCTTAAATAGACATTTCGCCATTTTAGATTATTAATATCTACAAGAATATTATTGTGATTCCAATAAATAATATTATATATATTTATATAAAAAAAAAACAAAATCTCATGTTGGCCTATAACCTATCCACACATTAACCTTCAACAACAACAAAAAAGTAAATAAAAGAACAATACACAGTCTAGGCCAGTAAACAGGCACAAATTATTAATTCAAGAATCCTATAGTTACACATTTTTTTTGTAAATTGTCAACTAAACCTGAAGATAATATTTTCATAAAAATAGGGTTACATGACGTACATGTAGGCCTATGTGATAGTACTGACATCTTCAAGTAATAGAAGATTGCATGCCTGTCTAAACACCCACATGTACATCACATAATGGCAATAGTCATGGTACACACTTTTTTCCAATCAATTCCAGAGCCCTTTATTAATAGACGATTAATTTGCAGTCAAGCCTGGATTATGATGTAATTCCAGGGAAGTGAAGAGGAATTGGTTCGTGCTGAGAAAGGATATGGCCATCATGCAAAGGTAATTATAGGGATCAGCAAAGACGATGATGATGTACAGACTTCAAATTAGATATGACAATCTCAATGAAAAGGCTCAACCATATTAATACTTTTCAAACTCCCTCTCGAACAGCCAACCTGACTCAAAAACGACAAATACATTTGTAACCTATCCTTCGCAGTAATGTATGCCATATATTTCACGTCCATATACATGTAATTTCAGGATTTTACTTCAAGACGGTGACATTCGCGAGAGTATCTTGCAAATTTATTTATATTTATTTTTATAATTAAATTTGTTTGTACACAAATATCAGGAAGTAATCACTTCTTTGGTCTTAATCACTCCGCTAAACCGACTTGAGGAAGACCACTATTTGTTCTGATGTTGGTTTATTGTCGGTCTCATGGTGTGACCGAGTTATTACATGTTTCATGAAGTTTAATAAATGGAAATGTCGTCAAAAAGATTCTGTTTATATGATATCCCATAATGTACCATGTACTGCTGCAAGTATCTGAGAACAAAGGTACTGTAAACATAATTAAAAAGAAGTTCTACTTATAAATCATTAGCCAATATTTGTTGACATTCACTAGACACGTACACCTAACTGATATTGATCATCCTTGAGGTTCATTTTTTGTAAACATCAAGAAGCATGAAGGAATTTGTATTTGATAATGCTACTGTATTGTTCTCTTGTCTTTGGCAAAACATCAAAATAATTTCTGCAGATTGTGCACTCTATATTATGTGTTTGAGTAAGTTATTATTATTAACAAGAATGATTCAGTCTGCACAATAATTCTTGTTTCGATTATGCTTTGCTGTACATGTACAATGTACTACATAAAGTTCACGACATTGGACAGCCCCCACAATTTCATTCCCCAAGACGACAAAGCGAAACCAAAACAATTAATCTTCAATGGTATTTACAACCCTTTACACATTGTACTACTGTTCATGTTTAGTTCCTGGTTTTTGTTTAAGTATGTAATCCAACCCATCTGCACTTCTCAGAGTATTTGAAAAGATAGAAACTTATAAGGCCTACAAATTCTGTACATGATAAAAAATTTGCCCAAATGGCTACACCCATATATTTTGTTTGTATACTTTTGCATATTTTGCATTAAAAATCATATATGGGCAAATTAAAGACAACATTTTCTATATTTGTTAATCTACATAGCTCTTTTTATAAGACTTCCAGAAAAAAATAAATCTGAGATTTCCCTGTGGCTAATCAATGTTTTCCTTTTCAGAGCTTTTTTTCGCAATCTTCCAAAGCTGGATATTTCTTCAATCTAGCGCATTTTTCTACAACGTTAACGATTCTCAGTAGGTTAATAATGTGGTTTAGGCCTATTTTATCCCTATTACTTCCTCCTTCAGGAAGCAATTGATTTGCAGCCTTAACACAATCTGTCAATCAATCCAGCAACAGGACTACCAGAAAATGTACACCCCACATGCCAAATTTGAAAGAAATTAGCAACAGTAATCAAATTAATGTTCATAATCCTTTGTCCTAAATGAATTACGCCTTGACAGCTTGGTTGTACAAGAGAGAATGACTTTAAACCAACATTAGACTGACCAAAATATTCCATTGTTTGAAATTAAAAATTGAAAATGGAGATTTTACAATTCAAATGTAAAACACTCAATCTTCCTGTGTACATCTACATGTATACACAATTTGCAAAATAGGCCTACATACATGTACATGTACGTAGGCCCTACATGTACATGTACACTGTACAATGTAGGTTTAATATTGATTTTATTGATTTTTCTTAACAACAAGACAATAACATCTGTCGATATTGTTTTATTCTGGCATATCAAACTAAAGTAGTTTACTGAAGTACGTAGATTATACAAATTATTAAAAAATCGCATATCGGCATAGCAAAATCAGATGGGCACTACATCATGTACATGTACATGTGCATCATATCAGCACAACTACCCCTGGACAAATAACCCCCCCCCCCTCCCCCCCAGAAAGGCTTTTAAGCGAAGGTCCAGTGGTTGGGGTAGATTCTTGGGAAAGGGGGTACTTGTCCAGGCGGGGTAATTGACCATGGGGTAGTTATACGATTACCACATAGCAAGATGGGCACTACATGTACATTTTACATTTATAATGCACATGAAATTAACTAACCATCAATGTACATGTAGCCTACAATGTACATTTGTAAAATGTACCAGCAGCCCTACCAGAAAGACAGGTTGCAAATGCCTTTTCTGGCTCATTGAATTTCATTATTATAATGTCCCAGTATAAAGACTGAGATTGCCATGAAACAGGCATTGAATTTCAGTGATAGGCCTCTGGCTGTTTCATTTTAGATGCGCACTTGCATGACAATGTATTGAGTTACATGAATAAGCCATGTAGAAGCTCTTCAAACTCTGAACTCTTGGCACCAAGCTCTCTAAATAGTCTTTTATCAAGTTGGAGTTCAAGAAGAGGGAATTATAACAAATAAATTCATTAAAAGATCCTTGTTATTCACAGCATTGTGTATGAGAGAATTGATTGTGTTGTATGAATAGGCCATCTAAACTCTTCACATCAAACTTAAATGAATAGTGTTTAAGATGAGGCAGCATAACAATAACAATAAAGTCATTTTAAGACAGTATCAACCTTTAGCCCTACTTTGACGGGGTCATCCCACAAGACCGACACCCACGAGACCGACGGCCCATTAGTCCGACACTAGACAAAAAGGCCTATTTGACCGACGCTGGCAAATAAAGGCCCATTAGACCGACACTAGAACAAACAGGCCCACGAGACCGACACACAATAATCTGACCCACGAGACAGAAAATTCGCAAATAAGGCCCACGACACCGACGGTAGAGCAAAACAGCCCTCAAGACCGACGTTATATGAAGTATACCCACGAGTCAGACGTTTCTTCAATTAGGCCCATGAAAACGAAACAAACGAATATCCAGGATATCTTCGGGGCACGAGGCCATGCCCAACCCCCCCCCCGCCCCCTTATCGGGTAGGCAACAAAGTGACGTCTAAAAACCAAAAGTTGGGGGAAAGGGGAGGGAGAGAAATTACAAGGGGAAGTAAATAAAAAAAGGGTGGGGAAGGGCAACAGAGACTAGAAGCAAAGAACCATAATGAGGCAGGTACGTAGCAGGAGGTTGTAATGACCACCCCCCCCCCCGGCGCTGAGCAGGTGGCCCGGCGGGCCCGGACCCCCCTCCCTCTAAAAAAAAAAAGGGAGAAAAAGAAAGAAAGGGAAGTGAATAAGGGGCGATGCTTGTAGAATTTCGCCCAATTATATACAATAGACCATAACAAAGGCCTTCAATGTATGTTTAATGAAAGTATCTTCGTTTATTTAATATGAGCATAGAGTTTTAAAGTGTGTAGTTTTCAAGGTGATATTCAAAAAAGAAATCAGCTCGCGCTCGCGTTGTTTAATTAAAATATCTTCTTTTTGATTTGCCATGTCCCTCTTTCCCTTTTCCACCCCTTTTAGACGTCCCTTTTCTGACTCGTGGGTATACTTCATGTAATGTCGGTCTCGTGGGCTGTTTTGCTCTACCGTCGGTGTCGTGGGCCTCAATTACGAATTTTCTGTCTCGTGGGTCATATCATTGTAGTGTCGGTCTCGTGGGCCTGTTTGATCTAGTGTCGGTCTAGTGGGCTGTCGGTCTCGTGGGCCTAAATTGTTTATAGTCGATCTCGTTGGCCTATTTGCTTTAATGTCGGACTCATGGGTCGTCGGTCTCGTGGGCCGTCGGTCTCGTGGGTGTCGGTCTTGTGGGCTGTACCCACTTTGACATGACTGTATGGAGCAGCATTGTAAGACCCAAAAGAAGAAATATTTGTTGATAAAACAAAACTGCAAAAGGTCATGAAGTCCCCGCATCCATGATAGATTTGATAGATTTACTGCTCATAACATAATGCAGGCACTGTGTTTGAACTCTCTCGTGCAGCCTAGAGTATACAATCTAGATTGTTATGCAGTGCAGCCAGGCATTCGCGCCATTGGCGAACAGAATATTATGTAAATATGGCTGGTTATCCACAGCTCGAGGTGATATTGATCACCATAATAGTGCCACTAGAGGAACATATTCAATTCACACACTCCAATTTAACATGTATGCAATGCATGTAAAGGAGAAATTTTAATTTCATTATCATACATGTACATGCATAACGTATATGTACATGTAGGAGCTTCTTTCAATTCCACTCATGATATTATATTCAAATTATAACATTCAAACAGTACAAAGGATGCAACAAAAATTACATTTTGATAATGTTCCATTTTGTACTATAGATCTCTACTTAAAACAAATTTTATGAATAAAAAGGGGGAAGGACATTTTTTTGGGGGACTCCTATGACCATGACTGTCAATTGATCTATTTTCTATTTAAAGCAAAGTACATGTTCATTGTGCCTTTCATTAAAATTTGGTATTAACATGTTTACCAGGTAAGCCAATACAAACAAACATGTCATTATTATGCACAAGAAAATCTACATGTACGCCTAAATGTTGTATTTCATTTTATTCTGCAATAATCTTGTGCGGATATACACCTATATGTTGTATGCGTTAATTGTGTGATTGAATGATGGGAAAAGGATGACCTGCCACACACATGATAAGCTTGTCAATCTATGGAATGTGCAGCACTTGTTTTATGTGGCCAGATAGGAATCTAGTGATAACAGGATCTAATTTCATTATACTTAAAACAGTGTATCATCTCTATCATATCAGAAGATGGTGGTTATCAACCTCCAATTGGGCCTCATGAAGCAAGATAGGTGGTCAAACGCACTTGTGCGAAATTATACGTGAACATTGTAAAACATGCAAGTAAATCATTGGTTGAGGTTGCTTTCATGTTTTTTAAAGAAATGTTGGAATCTACATGTAATTTTGTTGTTGTGCTCCTACATGTACACAAACATTCTCCAGCATTCAGCTCTCTCACATAAGAGGTTGTCAGTACATCTTGTATTTTTATACCTGATGCTATCTCTTCTACATGTACATGTAGGCTACATCATGCACTATCACCAAAAATATTCAACTTTCCACTCATGGGGAAATGAAAGACTACTCAAGCCAATATTTTTGCAATTTTGGTCTAAATGGGGAAATTCGCGAAAACAAAATTGACTTCATTACTATAAATAGCCGTGTACTGAAGTGGACATTTTCGCGATGACCGACTCGCGAAATTCACGAAAATAAAGTCAACGCGAAAATAACCACTTATAGAGTAATTTACATTTTTCAGTGCCATTTTAGGATGCAAAAATGATTCATTTAGACCTGTCACAAATTGTGTGCCTGTACAGTGTACCTCATTCATGTATGTAATTTTTGCTGGTTTTTTTTTTTCCACATTGTACGAGAAAACACTTCCTGAAATTATTTTGTGGACCTATACAAACTGCATTTGTACATGTTGTACATGTAGGTGTAATTAAAGACGAAGACTTTAATTTAAAGTGAAAGCAGAGTCTCATGCCCTTCCTCTGCAATGAAACTCCACCCCACTTTAGAATGTGATATGTCTGATGATGACTCAATATCGCATTGATTTGAGAAGGTCTGCAGACTGGGAGGGGGTTGCCAATCAACAACATTGATTAACAACGTGATGCCTTCCAGACATTGACTTAAAGCCTAAAATCATGATTATTAGACAAATTATTAGAGCAAAATAGAAATAAACCTTATGAAGAGCGCAGTAGCTTCAGTACATGTACATTTCACCAGATTGAATTTTAAATCTTATTGTAAATTCACTTGCAGCACTCAAAAAGAGACAATGTTTATTTTCGATTGTGAACAAAAAAATTCACTTATATGCTACATAACACTTTACAATTACACAGTAATATTATTTTGCTGTAAGTACAATAAACCTTGTTAGAAAATTAAAATACCTGATAATCATCAGGGAGCCTGTACATGTACATGTACATCATGTAATTACTTACAATAAATAGTGAACTATTACATCTCATGTTGAATAAAGATGGCTACCTCATGTACCAAACAGCCAGTCCAGGGCATGAGGGCCTCTCCAAGACATTTGCCACCTTCATGTGAGCATGCAATTGCTGCACTGTTCCGAAGTAATGTCCCTGCTCGCATTCTTGACATGTGTTAACATACTGAGAGCAACATTGCACACAGATGGGGCCTAACTGTGAGGTTGGCTACATGTAGCAACCCAGTACCTATAAGTACTTAGCATCCCCTTATTTTTTATTTTTGTGCAACATTTTGTATGCCTCTTTACAACTTTATTTGCATCATGTATACAGCAACCATACATTGTAATTACTGTGCAAGCTACAATGTGGAGCATGTTGTAGACATTTGCATATATTCTACTGTTGATGCACTTTTACACTTTAAACAGTAACCAAGAATAAGGAAACATGAAAATATACATGTACTCCTTCCCACATTGTACGTTCACAATGATGTTTCAAACAACTAAAGTTTTCTATCAAGACTACTCGTACATGCCAATAGTATAAACATATATACTTTGTCATTATCAATCACTGGCTCACCGACAGCTTCATTGGTAGAGTAAAGTGCTAGCGACTAATTGATTGCTATATTTGACATTCAAACATATCTATTGTATGAGATGAATAGATGCGGACTGATGCAATGTGCAGGTGCAGACTAATCAAAGATCATTCAAGTTCTCTGGCTTGGCTGCCAAGAATTATCATTGATCAGCCAATATTCAAGAAGACCAACATCACTACAGATATAACCTAACTGTAACAAACTTAATGTAAAATTTCAACATATGAATTTATCCTGTTAAAATCACCATGTTGTTTGCGTAGATGTACTATGAAGAGTTTCATTGCGAAATGGATGTAAACAAATAAAAACAGATTATATGTTCGAGAACACTGTTGCAATGCATGCAACAACAAAAACAACAAACAAACAAAGAGACAAAAAAGAAGATTTTTACCAGTTTCATTCACTTGCTAAATTTGAACATGAATCATGCAATATCGTTGTATCGTGACTGTGGTTAGTGTCTAGACTCTGGACTCAATATGCCAATCTGGGGCTCATACTAAATTAATATACACAGGCCTCTACAAAAAATTTATTTTTCGCTTGCCCTGTCGGGCAAGTGAAATTTGGTTTTTCTTGCCCACAAGAAAAAGAAACTTGCCCTGATTTTCTTTTTATTTTCTTTTTTTAGACCCTAATCATGATTTTATTGTTAATAGCAACTACCATCTGAGACCTAATAAGAGTCCATAAACGACGAGCATATAGGAAGATTGGATACAAGAATATTTAGGCATTTTTTGTGCATGATATTTTGTCTGATTCATATTTTATTGTGTTTTTAAGGTGAAATGTTGCACATGTATACATTCCTCTCAAATCATGGCTTGCCCAATCGGGCAAGTGAATTTGATCTTTACTTGCCCGCCAGTGGTTTTCACTTGCCCCGGGCAAGCGGGCAAGTGGGTTTGTAGCGCCCTGTATACATGTAATCTTCCCAAGCGTTGCGATGTTTAATGTAGAATACTATGAATGGCTGATTTATTGCACAGGTGGGGGAAGGCCTAGACAATTTTGTTTAGGCAAAAAGCAAGGAACTTCAGGGAGGATATTTAGGAAAAAAAGTGTAGTAATTTACGTGTACATAAAGCATACTAAGAAAGAAAAAAATGGAGGATGGGGACAAGAAAGTAAGTTTCTTTTATCAATTACATGTAGCCTAATTTATCTAGATACCATGTATACCAAAACAGATGCAATCAGTCTATAGGCCCTATTCCGTTCAGCAAATTTCCTTCAAGACCTACATACACATACTTGTACGCATTTCAAGCAAGGAAAAACTATTCATCAACAGAGCAAATAAAGTTCCAGCTCCGTCATCACACACTTGAAATACTGAAATCATGATTGGGTGATTATTTATAACCAGCCAGTACCAGTCTCGCTACAAGCATGCAATGTAAACATTATCATAGTGAACTGCAAATATTATGCAGAATACAAAATGTTAATGTGATAACATTTGTACTGAAAAAGCGCTCCAATACTTAAAACTGATATTTAGAAACATCCCACCCATTTTGCGCACTTAAATTTCACATTTCCGAGCGTGAAAACGTTCTTTCTCTCTTCTCATCTCATGCATATTCATTGTCCTCCTGTGGGCACTGTCCGAATTTCAAAATAGCTATTGTCCTGATGGATCCGTCTAGTTCAGGTTTGTCAAGCTCGTGTCCAAAGGAAAAATATATATGATTTGGTCACATTTATTGTGTAGCTCTGGAATATTGCGTAAATGCTTCGAATGGCCCTTTGGTTTCGTAATATTTCCATTGTCAAAATTAAGCTTTTCGGAGTTGTTGCTAATGGTGCATAAAAAGAATTTTTAAACATTCTAATTCCGAGTCTATATACTGTTTTATTCATTTGATCTTCAAATGTTCATCTTGGGTATGCAAAGTCGTTATGGGAAGTTTCTTGCTATCGTCCTTCAAAGTTTCGTAGTACTATTGCTTAGGCATTTCTTCATCTTTAAGACACCGTTCCGGTCAACATTTTGATAAAATATCATAAAACCCAGATTAGATAGGCTAAGGTGATGTGTGAATTAAAGATTTCTGTAAGATTATATATGTGCTATTACGAGTTGTAGTCATGTATTTTTCATTGATTAAACCTTGTTTTTGGATGAATTTTTAAAGAGTTGTGACAATCACCATTAAGACTCAGCCGATCTTCATTTTAAGAACGAATGAGTGATGCGCTTGGTTGGCCGTTTCCAACTGGACCAGCACAACTTCGCCATTCTCGTTTACGCGGAATGTTTTAATGCTGGATTTCTGCCCGAAGTTCAGAAAAAATACTGCGTTCAATTCTGGATAGAGAGCAAGATAAAAATTCCATTGAATTGATGGGTGACACTTGTTGATTTTTCTCAGATTTTGTCTTCAAACGTTTATCCCTTATTTCATAATTAACACATGTTTATGATTTTTAATTCCTTAAATTTGTGAGAAATAGGTAATTTTACGGAGCAAAATCGTTGCCTTGGCCACGTCATGGCCATGAGGCCCCACTTAATACACAGGCACAATAGACATTTTGATTTTTTCATATAATGACTTCTTTACAAAATTTTCTTATGTTCGGTTCTAAAAAATTCGGTGCGCAGTAAGAAGATGCAGAAATATTTTCATTATATTTCATTACATATCAATACGAAAAAGGGAAGTAGCAAATAAGAGATGAATCACAGTAATTTCAAATGGAATTTTGAATATTGATTTCTCTCCTGTATGTTGACGGTAGTGTTTCTGACGTCCGGGCGAAATCCCAAGCATGAACATTTCGCGCAGTTAAACGAGATGGGGAGTTGGTGCTGGTGCCTGGTGGGAATACGGCCAACAGCGCAGTCGTGACTACTCGGTTGTGAATTGAAGAGCTGTTGTTTATGGATGTGGCTCAAACCTCTAAAGAAGTCATCAAAAATAAAGGTTTAATCAAGAAATATAAATGGGTCACGTAATCGTGTAGCAATAGTATAGTGGAATGATCTTATTCGAAAGATTGAAATCACACTAATACTATTGTAGAGCTCAGTCATTCGGGTTTGATATGATGTTAATTCCCAATGTTTGTGACGAAGTTCTGATAAGATGAAGAAAATTCCGAGGGCATATGTTATCTGAAACGTTTGAAGGGACGATAGCAAATCTGCCCATGAGACTTGCAACCCAAATGGAACAGATTTGAAAGATCAAAATGATAATAAAACGCAGTCATAAGGAGGGTATTTGAGGAATGTTAAAAAAATGTCCTGCTTTTTATCACCGATAAGCAAGAAACTTCGGAACGTTTAGATTTTGACAATGAATAAATGTACGAAATCAAGGCCATTTTCGAAGAAATTTACGATGATTATGAGTAGCAATAAAAGTTGACGAAGCTATGTATATTTTTGGCGAAGAGGCTTGGACCATCTGACCTAGAGGTACATACTCGGAAATGCTATTTTTGATTCGACAGTTGCCCAGGGGAACATGAATATGCATGAGAAGAGTCGAAGCAAAAGAACGTATCCACGCTGAAAACATGCTATTTTGGGGACAAAATGTCAGCGCACAAGCAATGTTGCAAAGTGCGTGTATAACGGGCGGCGTGCGCATACGTGATCCTCTTATACACTGAACTGACTATGAAATCAGCAACAAATAAAATTAAAATGATTATTGAAGAGACTTGTAAACTGTATCTGTAATAGGATTTAAATTTCTCTGCAAATTTGTTTGACTCGAGTAAAAAGTTCATGGAACCATTCCCCCCCCCCCCCCATGTACATGTAGATACACTGTAATACGAAATGTACATTTTCATGATCTGAAAGTAATGCTGACACGTTTTCTATACATTTGGAGTACTCATAATAGATGACCTTACCATGTACCAAAAGTAATTGTGGCAAATTGCTTGATTCATTGTCTCCATTTTGCCATCTGTTCAGATCCTTATAGAAATGGTGAGTGACATAAAGGGACCAAATACTGTGCATGTATCCACTTATTTTGGACTTGAGCAGTGCTCTTGTAAAACATACGCCCTTCAATATATTTCAATGAGTGCATTAATTTGCATACAGTGTACATTGCATACATACATGTATACAGAGTATTAAAGTGCTGATTAGGCTTCTTGTTGGCTCAAATATATGTACATTGCTCATGCATATGTCTCCTCGACCACACTTTCGTATGTAATTTATTAAACATTTTGTAGTTACAATCGGTCACATTTCTTTTATGTGATTAAAATCAAACCAAATATAATGCTACATGTATGTAGACAGTAAAGACAGAATTGTATCTCTCTCTCTTGGCTGATCCCTCCACTTTTTGGGAGATTCCTGTAGTATCAGACCTGTGAGTTCTCACACAACATTAGAAACATTAATAACCTGGACACTTTCCAAAACCGACTCAAGCAGTTACTTTTTACTCAGTTATTGATTCCACCCTCTACCTAGAATTTTGTATTCGCATATATGCAATTGTATAGAATTTTCAGTTAATTTCTTTGTTTTTGTTTATATGTCATTTATACATGTATATATGTATAGATTAATTTCATGTGTTACTATATATTACTTTGTTAAATCATTGTTGCGCCTTGAGTGGTATTGTACCAGAAAAGTGCGCTTTAGAAATATGTATTATTATTATTATTATTATTAATATATGGTGCATAAGGAAATCCTGCCAATCATGGTGAATAGTTACCGGTACATGAATATCGTGGAGACAAACTAACTTTATAAATTAGATGTCAAACTAAATATACTGACATAGAAGAGTACTCTACGTAAGAACAGAAAAAATTACAAATAATGTTTTAAATATCAAGAAGTGAACTTACCTGAATCAGACGAATTTGTAATCTCCACATTAAGTATTTCCTGAGTGTTGGTTTCAAAATCCAAGCTTGACAATAGGGTTATTTCACCAGACGTTTCATCAATGGCAAAAAGGTCATTGGATGGAGTACCCATGGCATAGACCAGATCAGTGCCCATCACTGTGATAGTGTGGATGACAGAGCCTACTTCAGCTAACTCTGACACATTGACAGTTTCACCAGGAAGAACGTCTCGTCGGACACGGGTCATCTTCACCTGGTCATCGGGGGCATACATGATATCATCCCCTAATGGACGGAAGCTATTTGACAATGGACGTACAATAACGGTAACCTCTGCTGGAAGAGACTCCAGCGGAGGGTTTCCATGGTCCTGTGCTCGGACAACAAAGGTGTAGTCTTTGTTTAATGGAGGAGACAACACAGTAATGACTCCTGTCTTGGCATCCAAGCTAAAGAAATCACTGACAGACTCCATGGTGTATGTGATCTGACCACGTTCTCCTTCGTCTCTATCTGATGCATGAATGGTCACAACTCTTGTTCCCTCTGGAGCTCCAGTATATGTGCTTGAAACAAACGATTCCATCACAAAGACTGGTGCCTGGTTGTCATCAGCGTTAACATCAATGACAAGCTCTGCTGTAGCTTCAACGGTATCTTGAGCTGTCGCTATGATTTCCATTACAAATTGTGAGGTTGTCTCTCTATCCACAGGAATAGTCGTGAAGATCTGAACTGTACCTTCAGGTGTGACTTCTAGCCTGAAATCATCACTATCCCTGCCAGCCAGCTGGTATGATACAGGCATTGGTGAGGCTACTTGGAGATCATCAAGACCCATGACTTTCTGGTTTGCTTCATGACTCTCAAAGACATACCCTCTGTATGAATCTTTTGAAAATTGAAGAGGATTGTCTTGGAATACATGTAAATCTATGAGATCATCCCATGATTGACCTCTTAATGTATGCCTAACTTTCAGAGCAATATCACTATTAGCTAGGTGTTTCAGCGAGTCCTTGATTTCCAAAGCCCCATTTTCGGCTAACCGGAACAAACTGTGAATATTTGAGTCTGACGCAAGTTCTGAAAACTGCCCATTTTTCTGAATGTCAGTTACTTTGAATCCTGGCAAGGCATTGGAAGGCACATTGATTCGAGGCAAAGCTAGGCCAATTGTTAGTTGTATTGTTGCTAATATATAAATGATAGCTAAACACAGGTCATGCATCCTGTTCCACCTCATATTTACAGCCATTGTTCCTGTAATGTTTTCTGATCAACCTGAAGATTTTCGTAGAATAAGTAGCGATGGGAAAATTGCACAAAGAATGTCCTACATGGTATTCACAGATTGTGTGTTCCTCCAGATCAAATCTGCAAGTAAACAAAATCAAAATAAAACATGCATAAAAAAAGTACTAGTAATATGTAACTATAAAACAAATATTACAAATGCATACATGTACCACATTAACTCAAGAGAAAATTAAACCACATCTTGCAGACATGAGATAAGGAGTTTAGAAACTACTTTATTCCGACATCTCTGCAAAATATATTATGTGTTCATGTCTACCCATGCTATGTACATGTATAGCAATTTAATTATACAGTGTGTTCCTAAAAAAGGTAACCGAAGTTCAAAGGTCAGTCATTTCGAAAGTACATGGTTTAGTTTTGTGATTTGTTTACTAAAATAGTATTAGTAAGTAACTTTAATCAGCTTTAATTTGAGACATTGCTTACGTCCAAATTGTTGCAGGTGACAGAGTTAGGGTCCTTTGAAGGTGAAAGGTACAAAACCCACTTTTTCCAAGTTTTTGGTTGGTAGGGTAAGAAACCAACATTTTGTAATTTTTTGTTTTCGTTTTTTCTTTTCACACCATGTTTCGATGAAATGCAATCTCATTTGGCAAAGTACCTATCTCACTGGCAATAAGATGGGCTCACAATAACGAGTCTCTCGAGTCTCAGAGACTTCATCGTGATGTCTCTCGAGTCTTCAGGCGTTGCGGGGAAAATCAAACATAAGTCTAAAAAAATTGTCAAACCTGTTTGATTTCTTTTAATTGCTATAAAGTTCCGACAACTTCTTTGCGACGTCAGGGATACTTAGGGGACGTAGCGGTAATCCCGCAGAGACGTCACAGAGACTTGCTCACCTCTGAAAGAAGTCTACTAAACGATTGAGCATGTTTGACATTTGTTTGGTCTTCTCGCGACTTCCTGGATACTCAGGAGATGTGACCTCACCCCGAATCCAGAGACTCATAATCAAGAATGCATCTTATTGCCAATGAGAAATCCACTTTAGCAAAGGAGATAACATTTCATTAAAACTTGCGGAAAAAGACCCAATGACACCAACTACATGTACATGTATGATGGCGGTGCCCAAGTCTGCGCACCTAAAATTTGACCTCAATTTCAATAAAAAGTAAAGTATTTTTTTAAGATTCATCAATATCATTCCATTCTTCATATTCTATTGATCAATGAAGCAAAAAATCTCAAGAATTAATTTACAAGAACAATGTTTTTTTACGATTTTTCGAAGGGCTGTCATTTTGTATTGCAGAATTAAATAGAGCCTATGTCTGCGCACTAACTCATTTTGCATGCAAATCAAGCGCACGCAAGTTTTTGACTTTCTTTTTTTGAGAATGGTTGAAATTTTCAGGGTAGCAAATATAACCTTGCTGAAACCATTTTAATCATTTTTTTTTCGCAGTTTTTGTATCAAAATGGATTGTTGAGGTTAAGATTGCAGGTTGATATTAGTTAGGGGGTTTGTTCTATAAAAATTCACGCACTTTAACGTGGGTGCGCAGACATGGGGCACCGCGCAGACTTAGGCCACTCTCAACCATACTTTCAAAAGGTTTTGGTTTGGTACCAAACCAAAACTTGACCCAATGACACCAAACTACATGTATGATGGCGGTGCCCAAGTCTGCGCACCTAAAATTTGACCATCATTCAATAAAAGTAAAGTATTTTTTTTAAGATTCATCAATATCATTCCATTCTTCATATTCTATTGATCAATGAAGCAAAAAATCCAAGAATTAATTTTACAAGAACAATGTTTTTTTTACGATTTTTCGAAGGGCTGTCATTTTGTATTGCAGAATTAAATAGATGCCTATGTCTGCTGCACTAACTCATTTTGCATGCAAATCAAGCGCACGCAAGTTTTTGACTTCTTTTTTTGAGATGGTTGAAAATTTCAGGGTAGCAAATATAACTTGCGAAAACCATTTTTAATCATTTTTTTCCGCAGTTTTTTGTATCAAAATGGAATTGTTGAGGTTAAGATTGCAGGTTGATATTAGTTAGGGGTTTTGTTCTATAAAATTCGCGCATTTACGTGGGTGCGCAGACATGGGCACCGCCCAGACTTAGGCACTCTCACCATACTTTCAAAAGGTTTCGGTTTGGTACCAAACCAAAAACTTGTAAAAAGTGGGTTTTGTACCTTCCAAATTCAAATTACCCTAACTCTATGACCCATGACAATTTGGACATAAGCAATGTCTCAAATTAAAGCTGATGAGTTACTTAATATCTTAGAAAACAGATCACAAGATTAAAGCATGTACTTTTGAAATGACTGACCTTTGGACTTCAGTTACCTTTTTGGGGGAACATACTGTAGAGTAAAAAAGGGGGGGGGGACAGCCACTCAGGCATTTTTGTAAAGACATGTCATATTCCAAAATAAAGAACCAAAAATATAAGATTTTGGTATAAAAAGTTCATCAAAATACTGCCTTAAAATTACAGAATAGCAGGCCTGCAGAATAGGTCTAGCTAAAATAATATGGAAATAGTCTGAATAATTCGATGGGACAAGGAACAATTCCAACCCTTTCCCTTTCATCAATCTTCTTTAAATTTTACATAGATCTAGTCTAGATCTAACTTAGGCTATAGATTACCCTTAATTTATACTCACTGAACTTTATTCTTTATTTACCCCCCCCCCCCCCCCCCCCCCGATCATCAGTTTGATTATTCCAACATTCTATTTCCCATTGCCAAGAGCAAAAAATATAAATAGATAATGACGTTAGTAACGTTAAGGTTAGATCTAACTTATTCATCATTCACTGAACGACAGTGACACTGAAATTTCATATAGATAGAATCTAGACGTAGATTCTACAATCAAATTTCATTTTAAACCTCATCTTGCATTTATACAGAATCACATATTCAATGAAGGAATGCTGAAGCGATTTAACTGTAAGAACTTCCTAATGTTTGCCCATCTCCGCGCTCCATGTCATGAGTCCATCTCGGTCAAAGAGCATGCGAGCGGCTAGTGGTGCAGCTCGAGCAGAGACGGGAAAAGCTTCGGCATCACTCACAACCACCGCCAGAGCATCGGGACAGTCTTTGCCTTGCGACACAGTGCGAGTTGTAGTGAGTGTAGGAAGGAGATAAACATTCAAATCCCACATATTCTCACATATCAGTATTTCAATCTCTCACGAAATATCAAGACAATACACACAAATTTATATTGGAATTAATTATAATCATGAAATCTTACCAAATTGCACGTTTCTCTTCTTAAAATCACGTATTTCCATGAAATTGTTATTCCGTTCGTGGATTCTTGTACGTACGTCTCGCGTGCTGTTAATTTAAGCAAACGCGCGGATGCGTACGTGACGTGCGCGTGCTGCTAAAATCAAATTCCGAAGTAACAAGTCACACAACGGTTTTTTTTTTCATAGAGCGTTTGTTTTGCCATTCCATTCATTACCCCCCCCCCCTTAGTTGACAGATTACAACATATTCATTTGAAATATTAACACATTACACTCTGAACAAGTTCTCAGTGCAATTTTATTTGCTCTTTTTATACTTTCATTCAAATAATGTATAAATGATATATATATCTCTAGTTTAGGATGGATATGTTGTATTTTCAAATTTCCGAATAGTACTATCGCATCTTGTTCTTGTTCCGAAGGGAGTAAGTCATATAACATGAATGGTAATTGACAGTCGTAAATTATTATCGAAATCAAATTACACGTATAAAACTAGAACGGAGCAGTGCAGTACAATTTTGACCAATTGTAGGCTTTTCTTCGGCCCAACTTCTATTTAAAATAATATTATTAGTACTAATAATATCAATAGTAGACAAAAGAGCTAAAAAGTCGAGTTTATTTGACAAACTGTTCGATGATCTCACCACCTGTAATATGGGCGGGGCCGTGTGCCGTATATGGTTATTCGCAGTGATAAGAATAGATCAAAGTCTAATCGGAAGTATGACGTTTCCGAATATTTGTTATTGTTTTCTTCTAATGTGGAGGCCATTGTCTCTGAGATCTCTTCTCATCCATTTTTCCCCTTAGACTTTGGATTTTCTTGAGCATCACCCCTTGTAAAGCACGCATTATTATGGCTCCGGAATAGGAACTATTAAAAACAAAACAATAACAACAACATTTTAGAATTAAAGTAACTTTCGTTATGTGCCGTCACAAAAATAGAGGCTGTATAATAATATTTTCAAAAGTTTACTTTATTGATTCAAGTCAAAACAATCATATGATCATGGTAGCCTATACTTCAAAGTGAAGCTGTTTGAGGAAGTACACCCTCACTCCCCCGATGATTTTTTGCTTTAATTAAACGGTATCACAAACTTCTGTCACCGATCAGGGAGGGCGCCTCCATTTTTACAATTTTTCTGGCGATGTCCCCCCCCCCCCTCCCCGTTTCAAATCCTGGCTGCTACTTAACTTTCAGACAAATTCGCACGGAGCTAATAATTAGTAGGTAATATCATATGGAATTAAATATGGTTCAATTTTAAGGATCATGACTTTTAGCTGCACAGTAGGAATGAGCGGGGTGAAGTAGGACAAAGATCATGATTTTGCACTTTTTGTTTGTAACTTCTGAATTATTCACCGTGTAGCTTCTTAATTTTGATGTAGTAAGTAATATCACTTTAGACTACAAAAACAAATAATCATTAGAAAATGGGTGTTTTGGGGGTAGAAGTGGACCACCATGCGGCATGAACTGGGACGGGTATAGCCTATATAAGGGGAACAATCGGGGAGAAGTGGGACAAGTATATATATATATAAAAAAAAAAGCTTAAATAGCATTTTGAAAATACCTGCTTCAGACTCAAGCTAGTTATCAATCCATCGGAAACAGATTAATAGGTGTTTTGTGGTTTTTAACATTTATGTGGACTTCTTTTTAGGGGTTTTCTCCCTGGGAACACCGTAACGAAATTTGAGTTATTTTCGCAGATAACTTCGTGTTCCATGATATTTATAATCCAGAAAGTTCCTGATTTAATGTCACAAATACGCATTCGAAGGAACAACCCTAAACTCTAAAGGAAAGTCCGCCAAGACGAAGGTTAGCGAGGACAGAAGAGAACATTCAAAGCATGGATAATGTAGGCCTACCTCTCACAATTTTGCAAGACATATTCAGAACAATGGATGAACTGAGAGAGGTATCATTAGAATGATCATGAATTGCACTTTCCAGTAATATAACCAATCAGGCGCGGATCCAGGGGGTCCAGCGGGCCCGACCCCCCCCCCCCCCCCACGCAACCGCTAAGGCCAGCGCGTGAGTGAATAATGTTTGATGTTACCTTTTCGCTCGCCGATATGACGGGAAATTTTTTTGTGTATATCAAAATTCTGACATTCCAATTTGGGGCTCGACCCCCTGCAGGCGCGTATCCAGGATTTCGCCACCGCGGGGGCCCGACGTGAATTTTGGCGCCCTGTTGTACTTTTCAAAATATGGCGCCCCCCCCCCCCCCACGCCAGGCAAGCATAGGCCTACGGATTAAATGTTGTTGAAGGATTTTGAATAATAATTTATTTGAAGTTTTTTTTTTTTTTTTTTTTAATATTGCCAATGGTGAGTTCATGGAAAAGAATTTCTAAGTATATGAGGTATTACCGCTATATACATGTAGATGAAAGTACGAATATTTCAAATACGAGCGCGAAGCGCGATCGGTTTTTTCCCCCTCTACTTTACGATCAGAAAGAATTCTAAGCAATTAGGGGTATCAATTTTGTTTAGCTCTTCATCAGGATATCAATATGAACGGGAGCTGTATTTGTCCATCAAAACGTATTTGAAAGCAAGCATATAAAATCATGTGAAATTTGTCATCAAGTAATGTGAAATCAAACAAATGTATATTGATGTTTTGTTGTTCAGAATCCTCATATCTGGTTCAAGAAAGAAAAAATAGGCGAGAATGAATCGCGAGCACAAATTGTGATGTATCGGAATGATCTCTGAAAAACTGACATTTTATTCATTCCTCAGGAACACAATGTATAATAACACTTACTCTGTGGAAAATAAGCGAGCGCGAAGCGCGATCGAAAATTTTGCTCTTATGTAATAGAGACCTGAAGTTTAGGATCAATTGGCCTCCATTATTTAAAGACCGTATGTTGCCCAGTAATTTTACATGATTATGAAAGAGGAGATGGAATATCTATCTATCTACTGCTTATCTATCCTTCTGCTTCCCTTCCCTAAGTTTAAGATAAATTTGGCGCCCCTAAGTTTACGCTCAAATTTGGCGCCAACTAAACATTTGGCGCCCCCTAATGTTACTTTGAATTGGCGCATACATTTAGGTGATTTGATGCCCCTGGAAAATTGCAAAAATAAATGTAACGTGTATTCAAATAAATTTAAATGTCTTGATGATTAGCATCCTATAATGCAAATTATGGTCAGAGGAAAACACAGGCGAGAGCGGAATTTTTGATGTCTTTGAATGATGAGAAAACATGGCATTGCTATGCGTTCCTCAGGAACACAATGTAATAACTCATTAGGAAAAGAAATGATGCGAGCGCGTTAGCACGAGCCAAAATTTTGCTATGTATATACAGACCAGAAGGAATTAAAAATTTTAGAGACCATATCTTTCAAATACCAAGTTTGTTGCCCCTTAGTTCCAGGTAAATTCGGCACACCTCCCTAAGTTCAAAATAAGTTGGAGCCCTTAAGTTTTAAGATAAATTTGGCATCCCTAAGTCTCAGGTCAATTTGACGCCCTACGTTTAAGCTCAATTTTGCGCCCCCTAAGATTTAGGTCAATTTGAAATGCAAAAATGAATGTAACGTGAAATCAAATAAATTGAAATGTTTTGATGGTTAGAATCCATAATGTAAATTTTGGTAAGAGGAAAAAACACAGGCGAGCGCGAAGCATGAAACGGAAGTTTTGAGTATTCAAATGATTAGAAAACAGGACATTTCATGCGTTCCTCAGGAACACAATGTAATAATTCATTGGGGGAAAAATGATGCGAGCGCAAAGCGCGAGCGAAAATTTTGCTATGTATATACAGAACCGGATGCATGAATTTTGAAATTTTGCTCTAACTATATAGAGACCATATTTAAAAAAAACCTATTTGTTGCCCCCTTAGTTTCAGGTAAATTAGGCGCCCCTTAGTTTCAGATCATTTGGGCCCCCAATAAGTGTTAGCTCAATTTGGCGCCCCTAACTTTAAAATCGATTTTACATCCCCTTAACTTCAATTCAGTGCCCCCATAAGTTTCAAGTCATCTTGGCGCCCGTACGTGTTAGCTCAATTTGACGCCGCTAATATGTTGAACATAAATTTGAAATTAAAAAATATATATATATATATAAAAAAATAAATAAATAAATAAAAAGTGTAACGTGAAAACAAGTAAATTTAAATGTTTTGACGGTTAGAATCCCATAATGTCAATTCTGGTAAAAGAGGAAAAACATAGGCGTGTGCGAATAGGGAACTGAAATTTGATGCATTCGAATGATTAGAAAACAGGTCATTTTACGCGTTCCTCGACACAATGTAATAAATCAATGGGAAAAGATGATGCGAGCGCGAAGCGCGAGCGAAAATTTTGCTATGTATATACAAACCAGGAGGCATGGAATTTTAAAATTTTGCTATTTCTAGATAGAGACCATTTTAAAGACCCATTGTGATTTTTTTGTGTGCGTGTTTTTTGGGCCCCTTAGTTTCAGGTAAATAGGATATATATAGTTGGAGCCACTAAGTTTAAGATAAATTTGGCACCCCTAAGTCTCAGGTCAATTCGGCGCCCCTACATTTGAGCTCAATCTGGCGTCCTTTAATCTACGATCGATTTGGCACCCCCTTAACTTCAGGTTAAATCAGCGCCCTTAAGTCTCAGGTCAGTTCAGCGCCCCTTAATTTTTAGATCATTTTTGCGCCCCTACATTTTGATCTAAATTTGGCGCCCTTACGTTTAAGATCATTTTGGCGCCCCTCTAGGTTTAAGTTCGATTTGGCGCCCCCTAAATTTAAGGTCGGTTTTGCGCCCCTAAGTTTAAGGTCGATTTTGCGCCCCTCCTTAATCTAAGGTCGATTTAGCGCCCTTAAGTTGAAGGTCGATTTGGCGCCCCCATCTAAGTTTCGGGTCAATTTGGCGCCCCAACGTTAAGCTCAATTTGGCGCCCCTCTAATTTTAAGTTTGATTTGGCGCCCCCCTAAATTTAAGGTCGATTTAGAGCCGCCAAGGTTAAGGTCGATTTGGCGTCCCACCTATGTTGAAGGTCAATTTGGCGCCCCTGTGTTTAAGCTCCCCTAATTTTTGTTAAGGGCGCCCCCTTCCCCTCCCCCTTTTTCAATTTGGCGCCCTTACTTAGTCTAAGGTCGGTTCGGAGCCCCTAAGTTTAATATCAATTAGGCGCCCCCTCATCTTCAGGTCAATTTGGCGCCCCCATCTAAGTTTCGGGTCAATTGGCTA
>CALNVZ010003435.1:9809318-9836259 GCA_940671915.1 Paracentrotus lividus | reverse complement strand
GATGGAAAAAAAATTTGGGTGTTCCAAAATATGAAATTCCAATTGTGGCCCCCCCCCGGTCCCCCTGTAATGAAGTCCTGTATCCACCACTGATAATCACCATAAAGTAATGCTTTTGAAATTATTAATGATCATATATATATATTAAGACGTCTCCTAATCCTTCCTTAATTTGATTGAATTTTATTTTAGTTGCAATGTGTATGTATGAATATCTCATATTCCGATAGTGAAATGAACAAAAATGGGTACATCGGAAATGCCAAAAGAGGCTCATTTGCAAAACGCGGGGCAAAAAGTAGCGACTCTGAAATTCATATTCGAGCTCGAAACGTCTAATAGTTATAAAGGAACTTTGAGAAAAAGATGATGCTGTATCAATTTATATAAACTCTCTATCTCTTAAAATTGATCGTGTTAACTTACAGGAACAAATCGATCACATAGTGATTTGGCAAGTTTTATTTTGATCCATGATGATACCTGCGTATTATTTGTCTTTGTTTATTTTTAGACTTTACATCCCATTATCGGCATAAAAAGTTGTAGGCAGAAATATTAATCTCCCTTGCCTCGAAGCCGTGCAAGAAACATATCTACCGCCATCTCCTGGTCAAATTCATTACAATCGTGAAAACCTGTCCAGAGTCAAGATCCGCGAAAGTTTTATCCCACGAACATTTGTTACGTGGTTTTTTGTTTGCAATTCACGAAATTTTAATTCTGAGAAAATGACAATTATAAACAATTTGCATAAGTTTTCTTCCTTGAAAGTTTCTGATTTCAAAGCAGTCTCTAATTACGTATGTAACTTGGAATTCAATATGTAAACAAATACAAAATATATTTTTGCTGCAAGTCATCTCTCTTTTCATGTATTTCTCCCTCTCAACAGCATTCTATTCATCTCCCCTTTCTCTCTCTCCTCTTCTATATCAATCAACTATCTTTGGATATCTCCCCTCTAACTCTTCTATCAGCTATAATTTCTTTGTCCTACTCTCTTGAAAATTTCCTCTTCCTATTTCTATATCGGTATTAATTTTCATAATTCCATGAAAACTACATGCATTTCAACATATTTTGATGTATCAAACAGTGGGGGATCCAGGCGGGGGCGGAGGGGACATGCACCCCCTTTAAAAAATTTCGGCAGCTCATCCGTTATGAGGCCTGGTACACCCTCTATTTGTAAATCCTGGATCCCCACTGCATTAAAGCAGACAATTTCTTATCAAATTCTCTGAAGCTTTCCTGATTTCCAGGTTTTCCAGATAGTGGAAAAACTGTCAAACGAAAAACCATAACAGAAATGAAAAATTAAAAGAATTTGAAAAGAGACCACCATATTCTTTAACTGAATTAAATAAATATGAAGATTATAATTGAAAGTAAAGTAAATCATTCTACAACACATATGTCATTGGTATCATACAGAGATTTTATTCAAACCTTTGTCAAACTGTTGAAGCACATAATATAACAGCTTTGGTTCCTTGTTGTAAGCCAAACACTACCCTACTCCGACAAAAGGAAACAACTTTTTGTTTACAAGTGCCATACATTTATCAACCAAATTTGGGTTATTGGTGCTTCCATATTGTATAGAACATGCTCTTCTCCCTGACAAAATTTCGTCTGTAAATACTTACCCTGCCAAAAGGTATGTTAGGAAAGGTATGATATTGCATTGACATCAATGTAAATGATGTACAATGCTTCACTCTTTAACATGAAACATCACTTTTGTCTCTTGCTTCCTTTTGTCAAAATAAAACGGAACAAACACACCAGTGTTTTTGAAATGTTTGTGCAATCAGATTTTCTTAAAATCACATTTTACTGCATTATATAGGTCAATTTCACTAAACAACTTCATACATATCAAGTTCCAACTGTTTACCCGAGGGCTCTTCCATAAAAATCTGTAATATTCTTTCAAGTATATGTCCCAACATATCCAGTGAATGTTTTGGTAAAATATAAAGGAAAATATGACAGAGTACATTTAGTTTTAGTATTCAATCTGCAAAACAGTATAGTGTATCAAATTAAAATTGATGGAACTCTCTATACAGACACTTGTTTAGAGAGGATGAGAATATTAATATATCTTTTGTTGAGCTGAGATGACACTAGAGAAAGTAACAGTTTAAGATATTAAAGCAGTACTTGTCATTCCCTCTCCTTAAACAGCATCACTGCAAATAAAACTGATATTTTAATTGTATTCCAAATATAGACTTAAGTATCCCACCATTCATGGACCAAATACAGCATCTTGTCTTTATTTACAGAATTCAATTTTGCACTGACCTCTCCCTTTAAAGATCCCCTCCATGGAGCTTGAATTAATGTCCACCTTTGACCTTTTTGGAGTCTTGTTGAGAGACAGAAGGTATCAACTCCGTATGAAATACATAACATCCTTCTGGCCCTCGGCAGACAATACTTATATAGCTATATTCTATACATATCAAATGTGACCCTCTGGCTCAAAATCACCAATAAGTCAGCATAATTTGAGTATTTTATGTTTTTTGGAACTACATATTCCTAGTTTTCCAAAACACTTGCATCTTACTGAAGTCATAACTTATATAAATATCATAGTACAAGAAGAGGCATCAATGCACTATTCGGAAACTTGCTTCTTCTACAAGTTACTTTTTGGTTGTTTTTGAGAGTTATTGGTGGTTTTGAGGCAGCAGGTCACAAGTAAACTCTGGCTCATTTATCCGACTTCTCTTCTGGTTTGCCCTCTTCTAGCTGCTCTGGGGCTGGCTCTCTGTGATTGGGGAACGATTCCCAGGGACTGGACAGGTCGAATTTACGGAACTCCTGGGTCATTTCAAGAGGCTCAGCTACTACTCTCTTCAGCTCATCGTCATAACGAACCTAGTATTTGAAAAATAAGACAAGATATGTGGTTTGAAATTGAATGAAGATTTACATTTTACCTGCATCTCAAATATGTTTTACTTAGCCCTATCTTTCTCATTACAGCTAGAGTCAGAACAATGAACTTCGCTATCCCCCTCCCAAAATATGAAATAAAATTATATAGGCCCATATTCTGAACTGTAGACTGAGATTAAATGAGTTGCAATTTCATGCAAAGCTTTTGTGCGATTGTTTTGTCTGCTGAATCAGTCAACATCAGACAAAAGGATCACACAATAGCTTTGCACAGACTTGCAACTCATACAAACTCAGTCTTCGTTCCAGAATATGGGACAATGGGTTTATCTACAAACAATGATGACATGTATGATGTCATTCACTAAATGAATAATTGATCTCAGTTAGTAACAACAGCTACAACAATGTATCATAGAGGAAGATAAACACACCTGGGTAGGCAAAGGATTACTATGATAACGCTCAAAATTCTGATGCACATATCTGTTTGAAGTAACACAGAAATATGCCAAGATATTTGCAGACTAGGAAGACAATTACCTTAATAGCATCTACAATGAGGGGGGTTTGTTATTTGTAAGACGTAGATTCATTGAATGACAAGAATCAATATCACTCATTTCAGAAAACAAATATTACAAATCATGTTTTGAGCATTTGTATAATTATCAACCTTGGATAACTGTGAACAGTCCAAACACCCTCGGCTGTTGCCTTGTGGTATAGCTATTATGTATGGGTAACTTTGGATAATCCCTACTGATGTATATTATTTTGAGATCATCTTACCTCTACAAATCCACTGAGAGGGAAATCTTTTCGTAGTGGATGACCCTCAAATCCATAGTCTGTTAGGATTCTTCTAAGGTCAGGGTGGTTGGCAAAGAATACACCATACATGTCCCATACCTAAAAGAAAAATAAACAAAACGTATCTCTACATGAAGATGGATGATGAAAGGAGTAAGGACGAAACTGTAATTTCAGAGTGTACTGTAATTATGCTTTTTTTTGGGGGGGGGGGGAGGGGGGGGGGAGGGGTGGACTGCACAAATTATTTTGTATAACTTGATAAAAAGATTCAATTACTTCAATCCAAAAAAGAATTTCAGCATCAGTGACCCTTTTTTGGTATGGGGAAAAACATCTGAGACATCTGATGCGAATCAAATTATTTTTCTATCAACGAATCGACTACTGACCATGCGTCCACAACATTAAATGTCTTATGAATAATATTACAAGATTGTCAAAACTAGGGGAGGGGGTATTTCAAAGCATAAATTAATATACTCCTACTGCACTATCCACATGCATGTAAGTTACAATATGTGATTCAACATCAGATTTACATTGCACTCGTTTGCATTCATGTACAAAATAAACATTTGACCTTTAACCCTAGAAGGGCTGGGGGCGGATTCCGGCCCCCCCCCTCGATTTTTTTGCGCAAGAGCTCTGTAACGCATAAGGCTGTCGACATGCCGTTTCATGATTTTTTTTCCTTTTAAGTCTCATGCAACTTTTAAGACCAACTTTGCGACGTCCGGGAACACGAATCTTAAGTTACGCAAGATTTTGTACATGCTCGTCAGACCGAAAAGAGCTCAAAACGTGATTTCGTGTACAAATCCAATACAAATGTATTTATTCATAAATGTATGATTTTATTTTCTTTTACTGCTTCAAATTAATTAGTTTTTGGTTCTTTGTGGCAGTGATAATGTTGCTGACAATTCTCATTGAAAAAACAATAGAAAACAAAAAGTCGAAAACAGAGAAATACATAAGAAATTAAAAAAAACAATGAAATACATAAGAAATGAAATTTGATTTTGATACAGAATTTTTTTTTAAATCTATTTCATCAGAATCTCACAAAGAGCTTATAAATAAAAAATTAGCAACTTTGGAGCATTATTTAATGAATTAGAGCAATGTGTAAATTTATGCATAAATTAGCATAATTAATACCGAAAAATTTTCGGAACATTTGACTACCGGTATGCAATTTTGGAGATTACATCCCAGGTGACGTGTGTGGCGATTTTTGTTGCGATCTCGCGGTCGACAGCCGAGTCTAATGAGATGACCAAAAAACCCCAGGCCTTTTAGGGTTAACCCACCTCTCTCTCCAGCCAATCAGCTGCTTTGAAAACAGGTACTATTGAATCTACAGCACTCAGTTCATCTGTATAGGTCTTGATGCGAATGCGCTCATTGTATTGCAGTGATAGCAGATTGTATACCAACTAGAAATGAGAAAGCAAAAGGAAGATGAAGGAAAAATATATTTACAATATTCATATCATCACATTACATAATAAAAGAGATTTCACTTTATACACATGATTCTATATTTCTTTTAGAAATCATTAGTTTTTCACCATTTCACTCAAATTTCTTTGGCTAAATATGTCAAATTAATTATTCAAAAATGTTGGTCCCCTATTTATTTGTCATTTACTACAATAAGAAACCTGAAAATACCAATGCCTCTGAATCAAAAACATAATTCAAAGGTTTTGAATGTAGGTTATAACTTTATAGAATTTATTCAATCTGTTTGTTTAGGTAAAAATAAGCATGGGTCAACCAATTTTTATCATAACAAGGTAATTCCAAACTTGAAACATTTGCAAAACCATATGTTCAGAATGACAAGGGTTCATTATTATGAGGTAATTGGCCTTGTCCCAGGTAGTATAAAAAGTCACGTTTCGTTTGAGAGAGGTCTTGTACCTCTGTCCTCATTACAATTTGAAAGGAATGTACTGGAAAAAAATGAAGCTACTGTCAAACTTTCCAAAGTCAAAGGCCTTTTCAAGTCATCTTGTATTCATATATTCTATTCTTACGTCAAAATTTTTAATCAATCAAAGCTACTTCTTCCCCAAAAAATTTAACTTGAGTAAGGTTAACTGGTTAGTGTGATACCTCAAACCGATGAGACCTTGTGGGCACATCGATGGCTGTGATGTCGATGAGGGACTTGAACTGTGCATTGTGGTGGTCCCTGAGGAAGGTCATGACGGGGATTATGCCTTCTGGGTGTATCATCACCTCCAGCTCATTGCCGTAGTTCACCTGAACCTCCTGGACATACTTAGGCAGACAGTCGGCAACGTAGTTACCAAACTCTACCAGGCGTCCCTTCTGGAGCTCATCGCGAGGTCGCACTGTAGCTGCAGGGATCAAGAGGGAAAAATATTATGCACATCAGTAGGCAAATATATCATTCTATTGATGTAAATCTTTGAAGATGCGGTATCGTATTTGCCCTATGTTTTGAGGGCCAGGGTTTTATTTTCGCAAGTTTTGAAAATCAACAATGGGTCATTAATTCAGCAAAGTTAAAATGTAGTGCCTTTTATGCACTGAACTCAGTTGACCAAAGATGTACCCTATGAACCATAATTGTTGCAATTTTGTACTAGGTGGGGAAATTCATTAGGGCATATTTGAGCAATCTTGGGCAATTTTCATTACATTAAACCTGGTGTATAGTCTTGGTAACAAAAAAGGAATTGGCACAAAACCGATCAAATGTAGTTACATGTTGTCCACATTGCACTAAAAGATTATGTGTGAGAGATCTTGTGACATTCCTTTCAATATTTCCGATGAATTTCACTTATAAAGTTTGAATATAACGCAATCCAACTGCCGTTTAGACCTCTGCTGACAGATTCGCACGCCCGAGGTTACGGCGTGAATTAGTGCGAACGATCTGTGTGTAACACCCACACAAGAGAATCCCCATTGGTTTTCCACGTGAGCGCTAACCTGTGACGGGTCCCCGACTTATCTTTTTTTATCCTTATATTATGAAATAAAGACACTAAAACGAGATTTCAAGTACTATAATTTGCTTTATTATAGTTATTGGATTCAATCTATCATAATTTATCTTAATGTGAATCAAAATAAATTTTTCTTTCTCCCGAAACTATACACCACCTTTAACTTCAACTTATACCCTGATTAAAGTTTACATTTTTTTAATAGTCAATTCACTGACTTCAAGAAAAATTCAGCTTATACAGTATTTCAGTGCATCTGGACTACAGGCTTACATTCATGTCCCTTAAATCCCCCCCCCCCCCTGGTAAAAAAAAATGGTAAAGTGTATATTCAAATTAAAATATATCACTTACGTTTGTTTGTAGCGGAACACAGAGTCCTTGCACTGTTCTGGCACAGTAATTTCCCTGAAAGAAAAAAAATGTGAAACACTAAATTCAAAGCCTATTGTAGGGCGTGGTTATTTGACACGTAGCAATCTAACACTCTTAACAGAGACAGGCCCAGGAGACAATGTTGCTTGGATGAATGTCTTATCATATCGATTAATCATTGGTCTATTTGACTTTCACCCTCCTTCTCTGTCCATTCCTTTCCTATTCAGTAATTGTCTTCATCATTAAGTCATTCCACATCGATTATTCTTTTTGTTCAACATTCTTATACAAAATCATACATCTGCATCTATTATTTTCATCCTTCATTCCTCTTATCTCTTATTGGTTATTTTTAGAATTGGACTTACATTTTTGAGTTGGTTCCTCCATTCCCTTTATTCCTATTGGTTGATCTTACTTCATTTGAATATGCAAATTTTATGTAAATTTATATTGAGTATTGTGTATGATGCTATGATTTGTGATGTGGCAAGAAGCCCGCAGAAAAAAGTTAGTACACTTCCAGACATTCATCCAAGCAACATTGTCTCCTGGGCCTGTCTCTGTTAAGAGGTTAGATTGCTACGTGTCAAATAACCACGCCCTACAATAGGCTTTGAATTTAGTGTTTCACATTTTTTTCTTCAGGGAAGATATTACTGTGCCAGAACAGTGCAAGGACTCTGTGTTCCGCTACAAACAAACGTAAGTGATATATTTTAATTTGAATATACACTTTACCATTTTTTTTTACAGGGGGGGGGGGGATTTAAGGGACATGAATGTAGCCTGTAGTCCAGATGCACTGAAATACTGTATAAGCTGAATTTTCTTGAAGTCAGTGAATTGACTATTAAAAAAATGTAAACTTTAATCAGGGTATAAGTTGAAGTTAAAGGTGGTGTATAGTTTCGGGAGAAAGAAAAATTATTATTTGATTCACATTAAGATAAATTATGATAGATTGAATCCAATAACTATAATAAAGCAAATTATAGTACTTGAAATCTTCGTTTTAGTGTCTTTATTTCATAATATAAGGATAAAAAAAGATAAGTCGGGGACCCGTCACAGTGTTAGCGCTCACGTGGAAAACCAATGGGGATTCTCTTGTGTGGGTGTTACACACACAGATCGTTCGCACTAATTCACGCCGTAACCTCGGGCGTGCGAATCTGTCAGCAGAGGTCTAAACGGCAGTGGATTGCGTATATTCAAACTTTATAAGTGAAATTCATCGGAAATATGAAAGGAATGTCACAAGATCTCTCACACATATCTTTTAGTGCAATGTGGACAACATGTAACTACATTTGATCGGTTTTGTGCCAATTCCTTTTTTGTTACCAAAGACTATACACCAGGTTTAATGTAATGAAAATTGCCCAAGATTGCTCAAATATGCCCTAATGAATTTCCCCACCTAGTACAAAATTGCAACAATTATGGTTCATAGGGTACATCTTTGGTCAACTGAGTTCAGTGCTAAAAGGCACTACATTTTAACTTTGCTGAATTAATGACCCATTGTTGATTTTCAAATTGCGGAATAAAACCCTGGCCCTCAAACATAGGGCAAATACGATACCGCATCTTCAAAGATTTACATCAATAGATGATATATTTGCCTACTGATGTGCATAATATTTTTCCCTCTTGATCCCGCTGCAGCTACAGTGCGACCTCGGCGATGAGCTCCAGAAGGGACGCCTGGTGGAGTTTGGTAACTACGTTGCGACTGTCTGCCTAAGTATGTCCAGGAGGTTCAGGTGAACTACGGCAATGAGCTGGAGGTGATGATACACCCAGAAGGCATAATCCCCGTCATGACCTTCCTCAGGGACCACCACATGCACAGTTCAAGTCCCTCATCGACATCACAGCCATCGATGTGCCACAAGGTCTCATCGGTTTGAGGTATCACACTAACCAGTTAACCTTACTCAAGTTAAATTTTTTGGGGAAGAAGTAGCTTTGATTGATTAAAAATTTTGACGTAAGAATAGAATATATGATAACAAGATGACTTGAAAAAGGCCTTTGACTTTGGAAAGTTTGACAGTAGCTTCATTTTTTTCCAGTACATTCCTTTCAAATTGTAATGAGGACAGAGGTACAAGACCTCTCAAACGAAACGTGACTTTTTATACTACCTGGGACAAGGCCAATTACCTCATAATAATGAACCCTTGTCATTCTGAACATATGGTTTTGCAAATGTTTCAAGTTGGAATTACCTTGTTATGATAAAAATTGGTTGACCCATGCTTATTTTACCTAAACAAACAGATTGAATAAATTCTATAAAGTTATAACCTACATTCAAAACCTTTGATTATGTTTTTGATTCAGAGGCATTGGTATTTTCAGGTTTCTTATTGTAGTTAAATGATAAATAGGGGACACATTTTTGAATAATTAATTTGACATATTTAGCCAAAGAAATTTGAGTGAAATGGTGAAAAACTAATGATTTCTAAAAGAAATATAGAATTCATGTGTAATTAAGTGAAATCTCTTTTATTATGTAATGTGATGATATGAAATATGTGTAAATATATTTTTCCTTCATCTTCCTTTTGCTTTCTCATTTCTAGTTGGTATACAATCTGCTATCACTGCAATACAATGAGCGCATTCGCATCAAGACCTATACAGATGAACTGAGTGCTGTAGATTCAATAGTACCTGTTTTCAAAGCAGCTGATTGGCTGGAGAGAGAGGTGGGTTAACCCTAAAAGGCCTGGGGTTTTTGTGGTCATCTCATTGACTCGGCTGTCGACCGCGAGATCGCAACAAAAATCGCCACACACGTCACCTGGGATGTAATCTCCAAAATTGCATACCGGTAGTCAAATGTTCCGAAAATTTTTCGGTATTAATTATGCTAATTTATGCATAAATTTACACATTGCTCTAATTCATTAATAATGCTCCAAAGTTCTAATTTTTTATTTATAAGCTCTTTGTGAGATTCTGATGAAATAGATTTAAAAAAAAATTCTGTATCAAAATCAAATTTCATTTCTTATGTATTTCATTTTTTTTTAATTTCTTATGTATTTCTCTGTTTTCGACTTTTTTGTTCTATTGTTTTTTCAATGAGAATTGTCAGCAACATTATCACTGCCACAAAGAACCAAAAACTAATTAATTTGAAGCAGTAAAAGAAAATAAAATCATACATTTATGAATAAATACATTTGTATTGGATTTGTACACGAAATCACGTTTTGAGCTCTTTTCGGTCTGACGAGCATGTACAAAATCTTGCGTAACTTAAGATTCGTGTTCCCGGACGTCGCAAAGTTGGTCTTAAAAGTTGCATGAGACTTAAAAGGAAAAAAAATCATGAACGGCATGTCGACAGCCTTATGCGTTACAGAGCTCTTGCGCAAAAAAATCGAGGGGGGGGCCGGAATCCGCCCCCCAGCCCTTCTAGGGTTAAAGGTCAAATGTTTATTTTGTACATGAATGCAAACGAGTGCAATGTAAATCTGATGTTGAATCACATATTGTAACTTACATGCATGTGGATAGTGCAGTAGGAGTATATTAATTTATGCTTTGAAATACCCCCTCCCCTAGTTTTGACAATCTTGTAATATTATTCATAAGACATTTAATGTTGTGGACGCATGGTCAGTAGTCGATTCGTTGATAGAAAAATAATTTGATTCGCATCAGATGTCTCAGATGTTTTCCCCATACCAAAAAAGGGTCACTGATGCTGAAATTCTTTGTTGGATTGAAGTAATTGAATCTTGTTTATCAAGTTATACAAAATAATTTGTGGCAGTCCACCCCTCCCCCCCCCTCCCCCCCCCCAAAAAAAAGCATAATTACAGTACAACTCTGAAATTACAGTTTCATCCTTACTCCTTTCATCATCCATCCTCATGTAAAGATATGTTTTGTTTATTTTTCTTTTAGGTATGGGACATGTTATGGTGTATTCTTTGCCAACCACCCTGACCTTAGAAGAATCCTAACAGATATGGATTTGAGGGTCATCCACTACGAAAAGATTTCCCTCTCAGTGGATTTGTAGAGGTAAGATGATCTCAAAATAATATACATCAGTAGGGATTATCCAAAGTTACCCATACATAATAGCTATACCACAAGGCAACAGCCGAGGGTGTTTGGACTGTTCACAGTTATCCAAGGTTGATAATTATACAAATGCTCAAAACATGATTTGTAATATTTGTTTTCTGAAATGAGTGATATTGATTCTTGTCATTCAATGAATCTACGTCTTACAAATAACAAACCCCCTCATTGTAGATGCTATTAAGGTAATTGTCTTCCTAGTCTGCAAATATCTTGGCTATTTCTGTGTTACTTCAAACAGATATGTGCATCAGAATTTTGAGCGTTATCATAGTAATCCTTTGCCTACCCAGGTGTGTTTATCTTCCTCTATGATACATTGTTGTAGCTGTTGTTCTAACTGAGATCAATTATTCATTTAGTGAATGACATCATACATGTCATCATTGTTTTGTAGATAAACCCATTGTCCCATATTCTGGAACGAAGACTGAGTTTGTATGAGTTGCAAGTCTGTGCAAAGCTATTGTGTGATCCTTTTGTCTGATGTTGACTGATTTCAGCAGACAAAACATCGCACAAAAGCTTTGCATGAAATTGCAACTCATTTAATCTCAGTCTACAGTTCAGAATATGGGCCTATATAATTTTATTTCATATTTGGGAGGGGGATAGCGAAGTTCATTGTTCTACTCTAGCTGTAATGAGAAAGATAGGGCTAAGTAAAACATATTTGAGATGCAGGTAAAATGTAAATCTTCATTCAATTTCAAACCACATATCTTGTCTTATTTTTCAAATACTAGGTTCGTTATGACGATGAGCTGAAGAGAGTAGTAGCTGAGCCTCTTGAAATGACCCAGGAGTTCCGTAAATTCACCTGTCCAGTCCCTGGAGATCGTTCCCCAATCACAGAGAGCCAGCCCCAGAGCAGCTAGAAGAGGCAACCAGAAGAGAAGTCGGATAAATGAGCCAAGAGTTTACTTGTGACCTGCTGCCTCAAAACCACCAATAACTCTCAAAAACAACCAAAAAGTAACTTGTAGAAGAAGCAAGTTTCCGAATAGTGCATTGATGCCTCTTCTTGTACATATGATATTTATATAAGTTATGACTTCAGAAGATGCAAGTGTTTTGGAAAACTAGGAATATGTAGTTCCAAAAAACATAAAATACTCAAATTAATGCTGAACTTATTGGTGATTTGAGCCAGAGGGTCACATTTGATATGTATAGAATATAGCTATATAAGTATTGTCTGCCGAGGGCCAGAAGGATGTTATGTATTTCATACGGAGTTGATACCTTCTGTCTCTCAACAAGACTCCAAAAAGGTCAAAGGTGGACATTAATTCAAGCTCCATGGAGGGGATCTTTAAAGGGAGAGGTCAGTGCAAAATTGAATTCTGTAAATAAAGACAAGATGCTGTATTTGGTCCATGAATGGTGGGATACTTAAGTCTATATTTTGGAAATACAATTAAAATATCAGTTTTATTTGCAGTGATGCTGTTTAAGGAGAGGGAATGACAAGTACTGCTTTAATATCTTAAACTGTTACTTTCTCTAGTGTCATCTCAGCTCAACAAAAGATTATATTAATATTCTCATCCTCTCTAAACAAGTGTCTGTATAGAGAGTTCATCAATTTAATTTGATACACTATACTGTTTTGCAGATTGAATACTAAAACTAAATGTACTCTGTCATATTTTCCTTTATATTTTACCAAAACATTCACTGGATATGTTGGGACATATACTTGAAAGAATATTACAGATTTTTATGGAAGAGCCCTCGGGTAAACAGTTGGAACTTGATATGTATGAAGTTGTTTAGTGAAATTGACCTATTAATGCAGTAAAATGTGATTTTAAGAAAATCTGATTGCACAAACATTTCAAAAACACTGGTGTGTTTGTTCCGTTTTATTTTTGACAAAAGGAAGCAAGAGACAAAAGTGATGTTTCATGTTTTAAAGAGTGAAGCATTGTAACATCATTTACATTGATGTCAATGCAATATCATACCTTTCCTAACATTACCTTTTGGCAGGGTAAGTATTTACAGACGAAATTTTGTCAGGAGAAAGAGCATGTTCTATACAATATGGAAGCACCAATAACCCAAATTTGTTGATAAATGTATGGCACTTGTAAACAAAAAGTTGTTTCCTTTTGTCGGAGTAGCGGTAGTGTTTGGCTTACAAACAAGGAACCAAAAGCTGTTATATTATGTGCTTCAACAGTTTGAACAAAGGTTTGAATAAAATCTCTGTATGATACCAATGACATATGTGTTGTAGAATGATTTTACTTTACTTTCATTATAATCTTCATATTTATTTAATTCAGTTAAAGAATATGGTGGTCTCTTTTCAAATTCTTTTAATTTTATCATTTCTGTTATGGTTTTTCGTTTGACAGTTTTTTCACTATCTGGAAAACCTGGAATCAGAAAGCTTCAGAGAATTTGATAAGACAATTGTCTGCTTTATGCAGTGGGGATCCAGGATTTACAAATAGAGGGTGTACCAGGCCTCATAACGGATGAGCTGCCGAAATTTTTTAAAGGGGGTGCATGTCCCCTCCGCCCCCGCCTGGATCCCCCACTGTTTGATACATCAAAATATGTGAAATGCATGGTAGTTTTCATGGAATTATAAAATTAATACCGATATAGAAATAGCGAAGAGGAAATTTTCAAGAGAGTAGACAAAAGAAATTATAGCTGATAGAAGAGTTAGAGGGGAGATATCCAAAGATAGTTGATTGATATAGAAGAGGAGAGAGTAGAAAGGGAGATGAATAGAATGCTGTTGAGAGGGAGAAATACATGAAATGAGAGATGACTTGCAGCAAAAATATATTTGTATTTGTTTACATATTGAATTCCAAGTTACATACGTAATTAGAGACTGCTTTGAAATCAGAACCTTTCAGGAAGAAAACTTCATGCAAATTGTTTATAATTGTCATTTCTCAGAATTAAAATTTCGTGATGCAACAAAACACGTAACAAATGTTCGTGGGGATAATAACTTTCGCGGATCTTGACTCTGGACAGGTTTTCACGATTGTAATGAATTTGGACCAGGAGATGGCGGTAGATAATGTTTCTTGCACGGCTTCGAGGCAAAGGGAGATTAATATTTTCCTGCCTACAACTTTTATGGCCGATAATGGGATGTAAAGTCTAAAAATAAAACAAAGACAAAAAATACGCAGGTATCATCAATGGATAAAAATAAAAACTTGCCAAATCACTATGTGATCGATTTTGTTCCTGTAAGTAACACGATCAATTTTAAGAGATAGAGAGTTTAATATAATTGATAACACATGCATCTTTTCTCAAAAGGTTCCTTTATAACTATTAGGACGTTTGAAGCTCGAATATGAAATTTCAGAGTCGCTACTTTTTGCCCCGCGTTTTGCAAATGAGCCTCTTTTGGCATTTCGATGTACATCATTTTTGTTACATTTCACTATCGGAAATATGAGATATTCATACATACACATTGGCAACTAAAATAAAATTTCAATAAATTAAGGAAGGGATTAGGAGACGTCTTAATATATATAATATGATCAATTAATAATTTCCAAAACATTACTTTATGGTGATTATCAGTGGTGGGAATACAGGACTTCATTAAGGGGGACCGGGGGGGGGCCACAATTGGAATTTCATATTTTGGAACACCCAAATTTTTTTTCCATCACACCGGGCGAGCGAAAAGGTACATAAAAAATTATTCCATTCAGCTGGCCTTGCGCTATAAAGCGGGGGGGGGGGGGTGATAAGCAAGTTGGCGATCCAGGATTCCATTACAGGGCATGCGCAGTATTCTGGGGTGGCCTTTAACGGGCCCGGGCCAACCCGGGGGCGCGCAGGGGGGCGGCCGAAAATGAAGAAAAAGGGAGAAAAAGGAAAGAAAAAAAAAAAAGAAGAAAAAAAGAGGGGAAAAAAAAGAGAAAGGGAAAAAAGGGGGAAAGAGGAAAGGGAAAAAAGGGGGAAAAAAGATGGAAGGTAAGAAAAAAAAAGAAAAAAAAGAGAGAGAGAGAGAGAGAGGAGGGAAAAAAGGAGAGGGGGATAGGGGGCGCCCTTAAAAAGGGGCGCCCAAATCGACAAGTAAAGTAAGTGGCGCCAAATCGACAGTAAAGTAAGTGCGCAAAATTGAACCTTAAACTTAGGGGCGCAAAAGACCTTAAAAAATTGGGGGGGGGCGGCCAAAAGTCGACCTAAATTTAGGGGGCGCCAATCGAAACAGTAAACTAGGGGTCGCCAATTGACCTTAAACTTAAGGGGCGCCAAAATCGACCTTAAATTTAAAGGGGCGCCAAAATCCGAGTAAACTAAGGGGCGCCAAATTGACCTTAACTTATGGGGCGCCAAAATTGACCTTAAATTTAGGGGGCGGGCCAATCGAACTTTTAATTTAGGGGCGCCATAAGTCGACATTAAACTACGGGGGAGCCAAATTGAGCTTAAAACGTAGCCAATTGACCCCGAAATTAGATGGGGGACGCCAAATTTGACCTGAAGATGAGGGGGGCGTTTTCCTAATTGATATTAAACTTAGGGGCTCCGCAACGGACCTTAGACTAAGTTAAAGGGCGCCAAAATTGAAAAAGGGGAGGGGAAAGGGGGGGCGCCCTTAACAAAAATTATGGGGAGGCTTAAACACAGGGGCGCAAAATTGACCTTCAACATAGGTGGGACGCAAAATCCGAACCTTAACCTTGGCGCTCTAAATCGCCTTAAATTTAGGGGGGCGCCAATCAAACTTAAAATTAGAGGGGCGCCAATTGAGCATAACGTTGGGGCGCCAAATTGACCGCGAAAACTTAAGATGGGGGGCGCCAAAATCGACCTTCAACTTAAGGGCGCTAAAATCGACCTTAGAATTAAGGAGGGGCGCAAATCGACCTTAAACTTAGGGCGCAAAAACGACTTAAATTTTAGGGGCGCCAAATCGGAACTTAAACCTAGAGGGGCGCCAAAAATGATCTTAAACGTAAGGGCGCCAAAATTTAGATTCAAAATGTGGGGCGCAAAATGATCTAACAAATTAAGGGGCCGCTGAACTGACCTGAGACTTAAGGGCGCTGAATTTAACCTGAAGTTAAGGGGGTGCCAAAATCGATTCGTAGATTAAAGGACGCCAGATTGAGCTCAAATGTAGGGGCAAACAAATAATGCATTTTGCAAACTTTTTTCACTTTTTTTACTTTCTTGCTATATATTCATTAATTATGTCATTCAAAATGATGTTACCATTGAAATAGGGTATCAATAAAAAGAAGAAACAAATTAACATTTTCAATGCTATAAAAATTGATAGTGATAAAAACTCCAACCATTAAATGTATCAGGGTTCAAAGTTGTAACGGCCAGAACATTCAAGCAGAAAATTATCTTTTCACTTTTTACTTTCTATATATTCATTCAATTATGAGCATTCAAACATGATGTTACCGCATGCAAATAGGGTATCAATAAAAGAAGAAACAAATTAACTTTTCAATGCTATAAAAAAACCTTGATAGTGGATAAAAACGCCACATTAAAATGTATCAGAGGTTCAAAGTTGTGCGCAGACATTCAAACTTTGAAATTATCTTTTCCACTTTTTAAACCTTTGCTATATATTTCATTAATTATGTGCATTCAAACATATTTTACCAATTGCAAATAGGGTATCAATAAAAAGAAGAAACAAATTAACTTTTCAAATGCTATAAAATTGATAGTGATTAAAACACATTAAAATGTATCAAGGTTCAAAGTTGTGCGGTCAGAACATTCAACTGAAAAATTAATCTTTCACTTTTTACTTTGCTATATATTCATATATTATGTGCATTCAAACATGATGTTACCATTTGCAATTAGGGTATCAAATAAAAAGAAGAACAAATTAACTTTTCAATGCCTTAAAAATGATAGTGAAAAACCCACATTAAAATGTATCAAGGTTCAAAGTTGTGTGGCAGAAGACATTCAAACTGAACATTATGTTTCGGCTTTGCTTGCAATTCAGGGGGTAATTCAGGGTCTGTGGACCCGGGCGATGACAATCGACCGGCCAAATGAGAGCTTAAACTTAGATGGGGGCGTGGCAAATCGACAGTAAAACTAAGACAAACGCCAGTAAACTTAGGGGTGCCGAATGGACCCTTAGAAACTAAGGGGCGCCCATTGAAGCTTAAACATAGGGGCGCCAAATTGACCTTCAACATAGGTGGGGACGTCCAAATCGACCTTAACCTTTTAGCAAGCTCTAAATCGACCTTAAAATTTAGGGGGGCGCCATATCAAACTTAAAATTAGAGGGGCGCCAAATTGTGCTTAACGTTGGGGCGCCAAATTGACCCCGAAACTTAGAATGGGGGCCAAAATCGGACCTTCACTTAAGGGCGCTAAAATCGACCTTAGATTTAGGAGGGGCTACAAATCGACCCTTAAAACTTAAGTGGCGCAATCGACCTTAAATTAGGGGCGCCAATCGAACTTAAACTAGAGGGGTCGCCAAAAATGATCTATAAACGTAAGGGCGCCAAATTTAAGATCAAAATGTAGGGGCGCAAAAATGATGCTAAAAAATTAAGGGCTTGAACTGACCTGAGACTTAAGGGCGCTGATTTAACCTGAATTAAAGGGGGTTGCCAAATTCGATCGATAGATTAAAGGAGACGCCAGATTGAGCCTCAAATGTAGGGGCGCGCGAATTGGAACCTGGAGACTTTAGGGGTGCCAAATTTATCTTAAACTTAGTGGCTCCAACTATATATAATCGCCTATTTACCTGAAACTAAGGGGCCCAAAAAACACGCATCACAAAAAATCACAATGGGTCCTTTAAAAATGGTCTCTATCTTATCCTAGAAATAGCAAAATTTTAAAATTCCATGCCTCCTGGTTTGGTTATAGTACATAGGCAAATTTTCGCTCGCGCTTTTCGCGCCTCGCATCAATCTTTTCCCATTGATTTATTTTTCATTGTGTCGAGGAACGCGTAAAAAATGATCTGTTTGTCTAATCATTCGAAATGCATACAAAATTTCAGTTCCCCTAATTCGCCACGCCCTATGTTTTTCCCTTTTACCAAAGAATTGACATTAATGGCGACTAGAACCGTCAAAATTCATTAAATTTACTTGTTTTCACGTTTACACTTTTTTATTTATTTATTTATTTTTTATATATATATATATATATTTTTAATTTCAAATTTATGTTCAACATATTAGCGGCGTCAAATTTGAGGCTAAACACGTACGTGGGCGCCAAGATGACTTGAAACTTATTGGGGGACTGAAATTGAAGTTAAGGGGATGTAAAATCGATTTTAAAGTTAGGGGCGCCAAATTGAGCTAACACTTATTGGGGGCCCAAATGATCTGAAACTAAGGGGCGCCTAATTTCCTGAACTAAGGGGGCAACAAATAGGTTTTTTTTAAATATGGTCTCTATATAGTTACGAGCAAATTTCAAAATTCCATGCATCCGGTTCTGTATTATCTAGCTAAATTTTTTTCGCTTCGTGCTTTGCGCTCGCATCAAATTTTCCCCCCACAAGGGTTGGATTTATCAGCATATTGTGTTTCCCTGAGAGGAACGCATGAATGTCCTGTTTTCTAATCATTTGAATACATCAAAACTTCCGATTTCATGCTTTCGCGCCTCGCCTGGTTTTTCCTCTTAACCAAAATTTAACATTATGGTTCCTAACCATCAAAACATTTCAATTTATTTGATTTCACGTTACATTCATTTTTTTGGGCATTTTCAAAATTGACAATAAAAATCTTAGGGGGCGCAAAATTGAGCTTAAACGGTAGGGGCGTCAAATTGACCTGAGACTTAGGGATGCCAATTTATCTTAAACTCTAAGGAAGGAGATAGAACTTGGGAGGTGTGCCGAAATTTACCTGGAACTAAGGGGCAACAACTTGTATTTGAAATTATGGGTCTCTGAAATTTTTTAAATTCCTTCCTGGTCTGTATACTACATAGCAAAATTTTGGCTCGTGCTACGGCGCTCGCATCATTTGCCCTTTTCCTAATGAGTTTTTACATTTGTGTTCCTGAGGAACGCATGCAATGCCATGTTTTCTCATCATTCAAAGACATCAAAAATTCCGACTCGGTCGCCTGTGTTTTTCCTCTGACCATAATTTGCATTATAGATGCTAATCATCACCAATGCACACTCACACACTCAGATTTGACAGAGGGAGAGGCACGTTACATTTATTTTTGCATTTTCCCAGGGGCATCAAAATCACGCTAAATGTATGGCGCCAATTCAAAGTAACATTAGGGGGCGCCAAATGTTTAGTGGCGCCAGAAATTGAGCGTAAACTTAGGGGCGGCCAAGATTTATCTTAAAACTTAGGGAGGTGAAGCAGAAGGATAGATAAGCAGCAGATAAGATAGATTATTCATCTCTCCTTTCATAATCAATCGTAAAATTCATGGGCAACATACGGTCCTTTTAAATAATGGGAGGCCAATTGATCCTAAACTTCAGGTCTCCTATTACATAGAGCAAAATTTTTCGATCGCGCTTCGCGCCGTCGGCTTCATTTTCCACAGAGGTAAGTGTTTTATTATACATTGTGTTCCTGAGGAATGCATAAAAATGTCACGTTTTCAGAGATTCATTCCGATACATTCAAATTTGTTGCTCGCGATTTCCATTCTCGCCTATTTTTTCTTTCTTGAATCCAGATTTATGAGGAATTCTGAACAACAAAACATCAATATACAATTTGTTTTGATTCACATTACTTTGATGGAACATAATTTCACATGAATGTTTAGTATCGGGCTTGCTTTCAAAAATCGTTTTTGATGGACAAATTACAGCTCCGCGTTCATATGAATATTCTGATGAAGAGCTAAACAAAAATTGATACCCCTAATTGCTTAGAATTCTTCTGATCGTAAAGTAGAGGGGAAAAAATCCGATCGCGCTTCGCGCTCGTATTTTGAATATTCCGTACTTTTCATCTACATGTATAGCGTAATACCTCTATACTTAGAAATTCTTTTCCATGAACTCCACCATTGGCCAAGTATTAAAAAAAAAAAAAAAAAAAAAAAAAACTTCAAATAAATTATTATTCAAAATCCTTCACATACATTTAATCCGTAGGCCTATGCTTGACTGGCGTGGGGGGGGGGGGGGGGCGCAATTTTTGGAAAATACACAGGGGGCGCCAAATTTCCACGTCGGGCCCCCGGGTGGGGCGAAATCCCTGGTACGCGCCTGCAGGGGGGTCGAAGCCCCCAAATTGGAATGTCAGATTTTGATTATATCACAAAAAAATTTCCCGTCCAATATCGGCCGAGCGAAAAAGGTACATCAACATTATTCACGTCACGCTGGCCTTGCGGTTTGCGTGGGGGGGGGGGGGGTTCGGCCGCTGCCCCCTGGATCCGCCGCCTGAATTGGTTTATATTACTGGAGAAGTGCAATTTCATGATTCATGTCTAAATGATACTCTCTCAGTTCATCCATTGTTCTGAATATGTCCTTGCAAAATTGTGAGAGTAGGTCCTAACATTATCCGAGCTTTGAATGTTTCCTCTTTCTGTCCTCGCTAACCTTCGTCTTGGCGGACTTTCCTTTAGAGTTTAGGGTTGGTTCCTTCCGAATCGGCGGTATTTGTGACATTAAAATCAGGAACTTTCTGGATTTAAAAATCATGGACCACGAAGTTATCTGCGAAAATACTCAAATTTTCGTTACGTATCTTAGGTGTCCCAGGGAGAAAACCCCTAAAAGAAGTAACACATAAATGTTAAAAACCAACAAAACACCTATTAACTGTTTCCGATGGGATTTGATACTAGCTTGAGTCTGGAAGCAGTTCTTTCAAAATGCTATTTAAGCTTTTTTTTTATATATATATATAGCTTGTCCCACTCTCCCGCGATTGTTTCCCCTTATATAGGCTATACGCCGTCCCAGTTCATCCGCATGGTGGTCCACTTCTACCCCCAAAACACCCATTTTCTAATGATATATTTGTTTGTTGTAGTCTAAAGTGATATTACTTTAGCTACCATCAAATTAAGAAGGCTACAACGGTGAATAATTCAGAAAGTTACAAAACAAAAGGTGCAAAAATCATCAATGATCTTTGTCCTACTTCACGCCCGCTCATTCCTACTGTGCAGGCTAAAAGTCCATGATCCTTAAAATTGAACCATATTTAATTCCATATTGATATTACTACTAAATTATTAGCTCCGTGCGAATTTGGTCTGAAAGTTAAGTAGCCAGCCAGGATTTGAAAACTAGGGAGGGGGGGAGGGGGGACATCAAGCCAGAAAAATTGTAAATAATTGGAGGCGCCCTCCCTGATCGGTGACAGAAGTTTGTGGATACCAGTTTAATTAAAAGCAAAAATCAATCGGGGGAGGAGTGAGGGTGTACTTCCTCAACTTCCTTTGAAGTATAAGGCTTTACATGATCAATGATTGTTTGACTTGAATTCAAATAAAGTAAACTTTTGAGAAATATTATTATACAGCCTCTATTTTTTGTGAAGGCAACATAAACGAAGTTACTTGTAATTCTAAAATGTTGTTGTTATTGTTTTGTTTTTTAATAGTTCCTATTCCGGAGCCATATAATGCGTGCTTTTAACAAGGGGTGGATGCTCAAGAAAATCCAAAGTCTAAAGTGGGAAAAATGGAGAGAAGAGATCTACAGAGACAATGGCCTCCACATTAGAAGAAAAAAACAAATATTCGGAAACGTATACTTCCGATTGACTTGATCTATTCTTATCACTTGGCGAATAAAGCCATAATACGGCACACGCCCCGCCCATGTTACAGGTGGTGAGATATCGAACAGTTTGTCAATACTCGACTTTTTAGCTCTTTTGTCTCCTATGATATATTAGTCTTAAATAATATTATTTTAAAATAGAGTTGGGCCGAAGAAAAGCCCTACATTGGTCAAAAAATTGTACTGCACATGCTCCGTTCTAGTTTTTATACCGTGTTAATTTGATTTCGATAATAATTAGCGAAGACTGGTCAATTACGCATTATCGTTATATGACTTACCCCCTTCGGACAAGAACAAGATGCGATAGTACTATTCGGAAATTTGAAAAATTACAAGCATAATCCATCCTAGCAGAGATATATATATCATTTAATACATTATTCTGAAATGAAAGTAATAAAAAGAGAAATTAAATTGCACTGAGAACTTGTTCAGAGTGTAATGTGTTATATTTCAAATGAATATGGTTTGTAAATCTGTCAACTAGGGGGGGGTAAATGAATGGAAATGGCAAAACAAACCGCTCTATGAAAAAAAAACCGTTTGTTGTGACTTGGTTACTTGTCGGAATTTTGATTTTAGGCGCAACGCGCACGTCACGTAACGCATGCGCGCGTTTGCTTAAATTACAGCAACGCGAGACGTACGTACAAGAATCCACGAACGGAAATAACAATTTCAATGGAAATACGTGTTTTAAGAAGAGAAAACGTGCAATTTGGTAAGATTTCATGATTATGGAGATTTAGATATAAATTTGTCGTGGGTATTGTCTTGAATATTTCGTGAGGACTTGAAATACCTGGATATGGTGAGAATATGTGGGATTTGAATGTTTTTATCTCCTTCTACACTCACTACACCTCGCACCTGTGTCGCAAGGCCAAAGACTGTCCCGATGTCGTGGCGGTGGTTGTGAGTTGATGCCGTAAGCCTTTTTTCCCCGTTCTGGCTCGAGCTGCACCATCTTAAGCCGCTCGCATGCTCTTTTGACGGGGAGATGGACTCATAGATGGAGGCGCTGGAGATGGCAAACATTAGGAAGTTTCTTCAGTTAAATCGCTTCAGCATTCCTTCATTGGAATATGTGATTCTGCATAAATGCAAGATGAGTTTAAAATGAAATTTGATTGTAAATCTAACGTCTAGATTCTATCTATATGAAATTTCAAGTGTCACTGTCGTTCAGTGATGATGATAAGTTAGATCTAACCTTAACGTTACTAACGTCATTACTTATTTATATTTTTTGCTCTTGGCATGGGAAATAGAAATGTTGGAATAATCAAAACTTTGATGATCGGGGGGGGCGGGTGGGGGGTAAATAAAGAATAAAGTTCAGTGAGTATAAATTAAGGGTCAATGCTATAGCCTAAGTTAGATCTAGACTAGATCTATGTAAAAATTTAAAGAAGAATTGATGGGAAAGGGAAAGGGTTGGAATTGTTCGCTTGTCCCATCGAATTAATTCAGGACTATTTCCATATTATTTTTTAGCTAGATCCTACTTCTGCGCAGGCCTGCTATTCTGTAAGTTTTAAGGCAGTATTTTGGATGAACTTTTTATTTACCAAATCTATATTTTGGTTGCTTATTTTGGAATACTGACATGGTCTTTACAAATAATGCCTGAGTGGCTGTCCCCCCCCCTTTTCTTTAACTATACAGTATGTTTCCCCAAAAAGGTAACTTGAAAAAAAAAGTCCCAAAAAAAAAGGGGGGTTTCCAAGTCATTTCAAAAAGTACATGCTTTAATCTTGTGAGTCTGTTTTCTAAGAATATTAAGTAACTCATCGCTTTAATTGAGACATTGCTTATGTCCAAAATTGTCATGGGTCATAGAGTTTTAGGTAATTTGAAATTTGGAAAGGTACAGAAAACCCACTTTTTACAAGTTTTTGGTTTGGTACCAAAACCGAAACCTTTTGAAAAGTTGGTGAGAGTGCCTAAGTCTCGGGCGGTGCCCATGTCTGCGCACCCACCGTAAATGCGCGAATTTTATAGAAACACCCCTAACTTAATATCAACCTGCAATCTTAACCTCAACAATCCATTTTTTGATACAAAAAACTGCGGAAAAAAAATGAATTAAAAATGGTTTTTCAGCAAGTTATAAATTTTGCTACCCTGAAAATTTCAACAATTCTCAAAAAAGAAAAGTCAAAAATTGGCGTGCGCTTGATTTGCATGCAAAATGGTATAGTGGGCGCAGACATAGGCCTCTATTTATTCTGCATACAAAATGACAGCCCTTCCAAAATTCGTAAAGAAAAGACATTGTTCTTCTTGTAAATTAATTCTTGACGATTTTTTGCTTCATTGGATCAATGAGAATATGAAGAATGGAATGATATTGATGAATCTTAAAAAATACTTTTAACTTGTTTCTAATTGAAATTGAGGTCAATTTTAGGTGCGCGACTTGGGCACCTCGCCATCATACTGTAGTTGGTGTCATTTTGGGTCAAGTTTTTGGTTTTGGTAACCGTAAAACAGGCAAAACCTTTTGAAAAGTATGGTGTTTAGAGTGCCTAAGTCTGCGCGGTGTGCCCATGTCTGCGCACCCACGTAAATGCGTGAAATTTGTATGCAACAAAACCCCTTAACGCTCAATACAACCTGCAATCTTAACACTCAAACAATCCATTTTGATAGCAAAAAACTGCGAAAAAAAAATGATAAAAATGGTTTCCAGCAAGTTAATATTCTGCTACGCCTGAAAATTTCAACATTGCCTCAATAAGAAAGTCAAAACTTGCGTGCCGCTTGGAAGTTTTCTGGCATGCAAAATGAGTTAGTGCGCAGCACATAAGGCTCTATTTAATTCTGCTAAATATCATAAATGACAGCCCTCGTCGATATCGTAAAAAAAAACATTTGGTTGCTTGTAAATTAATTCTTTAGAAGATTTTTTTGCTTCAATTTGACTCAATTAGAATATGAAGAATGGAATGATAAGTTGCATGAATCTTAAAAAAAATAACTTTACGATTTCTCTTGTTACTTGAGAATCAGTGATGGGTCAAACTAACTTTGTTAGAGGTATGGCGCACACGAGAACTGGGGGCACCGCATGGCATACATGTACAATGTAGTTGGTGGTCATTGGGTCTTTTTCGCAAGTTTTAAAGAATGTTATCTCCTTTGCTAAAGTGGATTTCTCATTGGCAATAAGATCGCAGTTCTTGATCTATGAGTCTCTGGTATTGCGGGGTGAGGTCACCATCGCTTCCTGAGTGATCCAGGAGCTGCGCGAAGAAGACCAAGAGCAATGTTCAAACCATGCTGCAACTCGTTTAAGTCTGAGACTTCTTTCCAGACGTGAGCAAGTCTCTGTGTACGTCTCTGGGGATTAGCCGCTACGTCCCTAAGTATCCCTGACGTGCGCAAAGAAGTTGTTCGAAGCTTTATAGCATTAAAAGAAATCAAAACAGTTTGACAATTTTTTTAGACTTATGTTTGATTTCCTCCCGCAAACGCCTGAAGACTGAGAGACATCACGATGAAGTCCTCTGAGACCTCGAGAGACTCGGTTATTGTGAGAGGCCCAGTCTTATTGGCCAGTGTAGAAATGTACTTTGCCAAATTGAGGATTGCATCGTCATGCCGGCGAACAGAATGGTGTTGGAGAGAAAAGAAAAGCGAACGGTAAAACAAAAATTGTACAAAAAGTGTTGGGTTGTATCTTAGCCCTATGCGCTCTTCAAACGCAAAAACTGTGGAAAGAAAGTGGGTCTTGTTGTACTCTTTCACAGCTTCAAAGGACCAACTCTGTCAACGTGATGCAACAATTTGCGACGCTAAACGCTCAATTGATCTGCATACTCTAAAGCCTTGATTAGTTACTTAAACTAATACTATTTTAGTAAACAATATTCCACAAAACTAAAACCATGTACTTTCCGAAATGACTGACCTTTGAACTTCGGTTACCCCTTTTTAAGGCGAACAACACGTGTGGAGGTGAGTATGTGCATTTAAATCTGCTAATACAAGACCGTGATTCATGTCAATAGCATGGGTAGCCATGAAGCACATATATATTTGCAGAGATGTCGGAATAAAGTTAGTTCTACTCCTTATCTCATGTCTGCAAGATGTGGGGTTTTCAATTTTCTCTTGAGGTTAATGTGGTACAGTGTCTGCATTTGTAATATTTGTTTTATAGTTAAGCATATTACTAGTACATTTTGATTTATGCATGTTTTATTTTGATTTTGTTTACTTGCAGGATTTGATCTGGAGGAACACACAATCTGTGGAATACCATGTAAGGACATTCTTTGTGCAATTTTCCCATGCGGCTACTTATTTCTAATTACGAAAATCTTCAAGGTTGATCAGAACATTACAGGAACAAATGGCTGTAAATAATGAGGTGGAACAGGATGCATGACCCTGTGTTTAGCTATCATTTATATATTGCAACACATACAACTACAATTGGCCTAGATTGCCTCGAATCAATGGTGGACCTTCCCAATGCTGGCCAGGATTCAAAGTAAACTGCATTCAGGAAATGGGCAGTTTTCCAGAACTTGCGTCAGAACCCAAATATTACCAGTTTGTTCCGGTTAGCCGAAAAATGGGGGCTTTTGGAAGATCAAGGACTCGTGAAAACCTAGCTAATTGAGTGATATTGCTCTGAAAAGTTAGGCACAGTACATTTAAAGGTCAATACAATGGGATGGGATCCTCATCAGATTTTATACATGTATTCCTAAGACAATCCTCTTCAATTTTCCAAAAGATTTCATACAGAGGGTATGTCTTGTGAGAGTCATGAAGCAAACCAGAAAAGTCATGGGCTTGATGACTCTCCCAGCAGCCTCACCCATGCCTGTACATACCGGCTGGCTGGCAGGGAAGTGATGGTTTCGGGCTAGATAGTCCACCGTGAGGTACGTTCAGATCTTCACGACTTGTCGTGGATGGAGAGACAACCGTCACATTTTTGTAAATGGAA
>CALNVZ010003435.1:9766647-9809293 GCA_940671915.1 Paracentrotus lividus | reverse complement strand
AACAAAGCTGAACTAAATACCAAAGCTAAATAGAAATAAGGTCAACTAATCAAGGAAACCTAAATGTACAAATAACTGTCCTACACTATTAATAAACTAACAAGCAGAATCTATTATAATCGGAAACTTATTTTAAATTGAATTCCCATACAGAACCATGTCAGAGTGCCAAATTTGGCTGCCTGTTGCCCTCACATTGCTGAGGAACCTTCACATTCACAAAAACAATCAGATACAAAAAGTAAGATATCTTATCGCATTATGATTTTTTTATTGTATATTTTTAATCCTGTTTAGTTCCATATGATAGCGGCATATTCAGATTGGGGGGGGGGGAGGGGTTTATCAACCTCCTTGGGAGAAAAGATTTATTACTTCAATCTTTTTTGCATATACTTTCCAATAGAAGTAACTACTCACTATATAATGTCTAATGTAATAGTATGTGAGCTGATTGCTAGTTTGATACATTTCCAAATTTCCCCACGTCAAGTAATACAATACCATTTTTAGATCTCCAAAGGGCTGCAAGCAGAACTTAACAACTTGTCTTTCTTTGGTTTTGTATATTTTTTACAAATAAACTTTCTGTATTAAGTAATCTTCTATTATCCATTTTCTTACCAATACCGCACTGGTAAGCATATTTCAATTACTTCTTGCTTTTCCATCCCAATCTCATGAAATAGCATCAGTGTCGCACTGTGTTCATTAGTGTTTTTAGAATCTATCGCAGCATGTTAAAAGTCAATTGAGGAACGCTGCATGAATATACAGGAAACTGCCGAATCTCGATAATTTCTGGACAAAAATGGAGGGATCTGATCACGAGCTAAGACCATCTCATGTGCAGTAGACCTATAGCATATAAAGGTGGCTGGATATCGCAATTGCTATCAATGTTTTCAATGCATTTGCATGCTACCTCACAAATGGCTTTGTGATCACAAGATATTTATACTGTGCGATGACCAATTCTCTGAATTGCTGCTGTGAGCTTCCCGCGCGGGGCAGTGGGCAATAGACTGATGTGAGCAACAGCCATGACAGCAACGCCAAACGGCCAAATAATTAGATTCTAAATCAAACTCAGTCAAATTGAAATTGCCCAGCAGAGCCCGAGCTCGAGAAGAGGGAAATAGGCCCTAGAAAGTAGAATGTATGTTAGATCTAACGTTACTCGTTAGAAGTCTAGTAGACCTAGTAATCTTGTGGCATGTAATCAATATAGATCTATATCTAAAAAAATCTGCCAAAAAGTCACAGGTTGAAAAATCTGACGTCGATAAAAAAGTAATAGAGAGACAGAGCAGAGACAATTCAAGTAAAAAAAAAATAACAACACATGTAACTCTATGCGTGGGACAACACGATGACCAATCCGATTTATCTTTCCAAATTACACATATCATCGAGCCAAATAAATAGTTAATTTTCGATTTCACTCATTCTTAGATTATTCTTTAAAGAGATAATATGATTAATATTTATTTCTTACCATGACAAACACTCAAATTTCTCAATGAACTGGCGCACCTCGACAAAAGAGACGCCATCGCGGAAACGAGTCGGCCCAAATCATCACAATAAGCTCGTCCGTCTGGCATTTCAGATTGCAATTCGACCTAGATTTCAAGTCATTCAATAAATATACAGTTCAAAAATTAATAAATTTAAATACAAAAACGCCCTTTAATCTATTTCATAGGCTTCGGAAGATTTTCAGGATTGGGGGGCTCAATTTTTCACCAACTATTTTTGGAATTTTTTTTTAATTACCCCCCCCCATCCCCCCCCCAAAAAAAAAAAAAAAAATATATAAAAAAATAAAAAAATAACGTTCACATAGTTTTTGAAAATGCCGAAATCTTTTTCATTTTTTTTATTTTTTTATTTTATTTTTATTTTTTTATAAAAAAAAGTATTCATACTTTAGGATGATTATTATTAAATTCCAAAAAAATTTTTTTTTTTAAATCTCTTAGATGTGTTGAAAACTTTTGATATATCAAAGTAACAACAATGCGTTTCTTGTGCTAGAACATAAAGAAGATAGGCTACTTGTCTCATCAAATGATGCGAGCGCGAAGCGCGAGCCGATTTTTTTTTCATATGTCAACCTGAAAATAGTGCATTCTAAGCTCTTTTTTTCGCTATGCTTATAAGAAGGTATTTATCTCATTAAATAATACGAGCACGAAGCGCGAGCAGAGAATTTTTGATATATCAACCTGAACTTTACAGTGCATTTTTAGCGTTTTTTCACTATCCTTATAAAGAAGATATTTATCTCATTAAATAATGCGAGCGAGAAGCGCGAGCTGAAATTTTGTAATATATCAACCTGAAGACATTGCATTTTAAGCGTTTTTTCACTATGTTTGCAAAGAAGATATTTATCTAATTAAACAATGCGAGCGCGAAGCGCGAGCTTAAAATTTTTAACATAGCAAACTAAAAAGTGTGCATTCTAAGCGCTTTTTTGCTATGGTTATACAGGAGATATTTATCTCGTTAAACAATACGAGCGCAAAGCGCGAGTTGAAAATTTTGAATATATCAACCTGAAAACAGTGCATTTAAAGCTTTTTTTCGCTATGTTTACAAGGAAGATATTTATCTCATTAAAAAATGCGAGCGCGAAGCGCGAGCAGAAATTTTTTGATATATCAACCTGAAAGCAGTGCATTTTTAGCGTTTTTTCATTATCCTTATAAAGAAGATATTTATCTCATTAAATAATGCGAGCGCGTAGCGCGAGCTGAAAATTTTTAATATATCAACCTGAAAACAGTGCATTTTAAAGCTTTTTTTTGCTATGTATACAAAGAAGATATTTATCTCATTAAAAAAATGCGAGCGTGAAGCGCGAGCTAAAAATTGTTTATATGTTCAGGTTTATATGTATCAAAAATTTTCGATACATATAAACCTGAAAAGTGTGCATTTTAAGCGTTTTTCGCTATGCTTAGCAAGAAGATATTTATCTCATTCAACAGTGCGAGCGCGAAGCGCGAGCTAAAAACTGTTGATACATCAACCTGAATAGTATGCATTCTAAGCGTTTTTGTTAAAAATAACTGAAAGACATCCGAGTTAAAAAAAAATTGTAAAAAGAAAACTGATACATGAGCGTTTAAAACAAATTGGGAGCAGAGAGAGGGCTCAATGATATCGACCCACCGAAAACCACTCGGGGAGGGAGGGAGCTAATTGTTTGAGCCCCAACCAATATATTAGGGATCCCTTGTCATTATGAAAAAAAAAGTTATAAACAGAAAGACATGCGATCCCATCCGGCGAGCGAGCAGCATGAGCTAAAAATTTTGTCAAGAGAAATTTGAAATATGGGCATTTCAAAACAAATTATGAGCAAGAGGGGGGGGGGGCTCAACATATCGAAGCCCCTCTCAAACACCGGGGGGGGGGGCTCAATGGCTGAGCTCCAATCTAGATAGTATTTTCCGATGTTCCTTTTTAAAAAAAATAACAAACTATAAAAAAAATGATTTGCGAGCGCGCAGCGCGAGCTAAAAATTTTGTCAATAGAGACCTGAAATATAAACTTTTTTTCTAAAAAGATTGGTGGAGAGCCCAACGATATCCTCAGTAAGATATGGGAGGGGCTTAATGATGTCTGGGTCCCCTTCACAAATAAAAACAAAACAGTAATGATACAAATCTTGGGGTTCATTATTAGTGAGTCAAATAAGATTTTATTATAAGGGCGATCGCCGATATCTTACGGCATCAAAAATATTGGGGGGGGGGCTCAACGATATCTGAGCCCCCCCCAATATTTTTTTTTGTGGGGGGCTGCGCCCCCCAAGCCCCCGGTTCCGAAAGCCCATGTATTTCTTTACAAAATTCTAAATTTTCAAATTCATGCATATATTGAATATTTAATGAAAGAAAGAGCGTTATATGAAAATCCCTTAACTTAGTAACTTTCAAAAACAAGAGCAATCAAGATTAATAAAATTATATTGTTCCTATACAGTAAAAACAAACTACTGAAAGTTTCAGATCAAATGGAAGTCATTAACTACCTTAAAACTGTGTAACAAACAATGCCAAGCACAGCCGAACACCAGTACCCTCTGCTGCCAGGTCACTAGGCCGCTAGGGACGGGGCTATACAGCAGGAAATGGGTGTATGTTGTGCCACGTGGAAAAAGCGCATGGTTTTATAAACCATCCAGTGTCCAAATTTGAGTATGAAATCATTAATATCTCGAAGGTAAAGCAAGCAATTAGCTTGCAATTTTGAAGAGATACCAGACTGACCTAAGTGTTTATAATTATGTTGGCAAAATAAGCTAAATCGAATAAAATGTGATTTGAATATCATTCATTGTTACTACATCCCTTTAATTCTCTTCTTCCTCCAAGGTTGTATATTCAGTACTGAAACCCACAAGCCAATAATTTAGAGAATTAAAAGAGAAAGAGAATTGGCAGATTGTAAAGTAAGACGTTTGGGCAAAGGTAGATTGTATAATAGTAGGATAATAGAATAAAATGGTAGAAGAAGAATGGTAGATGGGATGGGAAAGGTATAGGGTGGTCGGACAGAGATGCGGGAAGGTATAGGTGGTAGACAGAGATGCGGGAGAATGGTTAGAACCTATTACCCCTACAGGTGATCTATAACCTTTTGGTTGGCCGAAGGCCGAATTTTGTTAACACCTACCCCCCCCTCCCCTTGGCTCGCCCGGTGTAACGGGGGGGGGGGAAAATAGGATATACCTTTTTGGATCCACCACTGGGGGGGGGGCGCCAAAATCCAAATCACATCGGGCCCCCCGGGGTGCCAAATCCTGGATACGCGCCTGAGAACCCTAGTGATTGTAGGAAAGTAAAGTAAAAAAAAAAGAGACATGTAGGATGGTAAAATGAGAAAGGTATTAGGAGTAGGGTGGTAGGCCTGATAAAGGTAGTACAAGTAGGAAAGAGAGTCTAGAAGGGGGCAAGCTGCCCCCAACTACTAGTATTAGGGGAAACATTGATATTTTTTACAGGAGAAGTATGATTGTAGATCATGAGGAAGGATGGAGGTACGACTCTTAGAAATCTAAATGTAGAACTAGTGGGGTGGTTGAGATAGACGTATGAGAAGGATGGTAAAGAGGTAAAGCACCAAGTTGGCAAAGTGAGAAGCATGGTAGGCCTATTATGTAGCCGAGAAAGACTATGTGTTAGGCTGAACAGGCTGGCTAGGTAGTGTGTATTTATCTGCATCACCGTATCAATAGGGTCAGTCGACTTGGGTCACGGCATGCTAATATTATTTAAAAAAAAAAACAAACAACAACAACAACAAATAACATCCAAACCCATACATACATACAACATTGGGGGGGGGGGGGGTCTTATCCATTAATTGGAGCATAATTTCATCAATTTTCGTCGTAGATGGCGATATATTTTTTTCCTGCTTGCTATCAAAATGGCAGCCCCCATGATATTTTGTTACTCTGATTGGAGCGACTGTGAGATCAGTATTATTCTATTCTTTTGTATCAAACTGGCTGACTGATAGAGTAGAAATTACAACTCCGCTTACGTCATGGAAATCGAGTGAGTCATTATTCATAATCTGTTTTATATTCAGTGAATGAATACCATGTAAAGTTGAGGTCTAAAAATGTGTGTGAGAGAGTTGAGTGCTCGAGCTCTGTGAGCGGAGAGTGACGAGAGTTGAGCCTCAGCCAGGCCGCGACCTGCACGGCGGTGCTGGCCCCCAAGGACTGTCCCTGCCGCGGCGCCAAGAGCTGAAAATCGATCCCAGATCCCAGAGCCATGGTCGCAAAGCATTTTTATTTTTATTATGGGGAGGGGGGGGGGCCTAAGAGATAGGGAAGCAGGCCTACACATCTCTGAAACTTAATTGAAAAGTGCCCGCCCAGGCACTTCTTGTTACACTTAAAGTTAGATCTATCATCTATGCATGGTCAATTCATAATTGACCTTGCACTGGGAAGTACCTTATTACAGCAGTTAATGGAAAGTCAATGCAGAAAAGTGTCTTGAGCACCTCCAGCTAAGTCAAGGTGGCATATCCAAAAAAAAGGGTCTAAAAATTATCCTAAACAAAATTAAAAATTTCTAATAGAAGAATTATATTGCAATGGGACTATAGATTATCTTAATTTATTTTGAGGTAGGTTTAAAGCTGGTTTCGCTAATTATTATTGAGAAGTTTCCTCAGCAACCAAGAGGGCGACAGACAGCCATTTTTCAGTACTGACTGATGTTGGTTTGCAGCTGTATGTGCCGCCCAGGCTCTTCATTTTTAGCACCGCCAATGACAATGTCAATGTAGATCTAGTTTAAAAAGTAAAAGGTCGTAGATCTAGGGTAGTGCTCCGACAATGTGGATGCTTCCCGGTATTCGGATATCAGCTACTTGAACAGCTGTCACAAAAAGATCACAAACACATCAGCCTCCAAACTCTCACAAAACAGTCATCAAACATTCATCAAACACACCACCAAAAATCACACAATCAAAATATAAAACGAGATTGCAAACTTACTCTGAATTGGACGTCATCACGGAGATATTTCCACTTTTGCGTTTCTTAGAGAAAACGCTAACGGGTCGGCAGCTCTTCCGGGTTGCATTGTGAAATAATGCTGTGTGCTGCTACCATAAATTTGGTATGAGAATGACGGGAAACTTCCACTTATTAATCAGTCGCAGCGAATTTTTTCATCCCGCCCCACATGTTTTGCAATACTCAAAATGTTACACAGGCACACTCATTTACAACATCACGCACATGGTTACTAGGGCTACAATTGACCTTACAAATATGACTGATACCATCCAAACTCAGAAGTGATTTTAAAAAAAAACTTAAGTAGACAAACAGATCTAGTATGAAAACATAAACTGTTATTGTCAGTGACCCTTGACAAATGTATTAAGTCTCGATATCCAGAGAGAACATGTTTATAGACCCATGTAATTTGTCTCTTTCACTTACTTCATCATTTATCTTATACAGTGGTAGAAGGCCTGACTTTACTGAAGAGAGGCATTTCACCGTATGCAGGAGACACATTCCACGAGGTGAGTTCATATAAAACTTAAAGCTCAATCAATTTCTATCAATATCATAACACATTGTTTTACTATTATCCAAAGCACCTGGCTAGTAGACTTCTTGAAGGTCCCATTAAAAAGAAAAAGTCTAAGGTATCGCTCGGTTTGCGATTGAACCCCTGACCTCTTGTTCAGGCTATGAAAACAGCCTGCTTTTTTCTGTTTTTTTGTTGTTTTTTGGTAAGTTTTTGCTGGGAAAGAGGGTAAGGAGGGGGGAGGGGGAACTGCTAACCAATCAAGCAAACATGTTTGTCTTTCAGCCCATCTTTCAGTACCGTATTTCCTAATTAAAAGTCTGTCATAACTTGAGTGTGGGTCACTACTGCTTTTTTTGCAAGTTTTTGCTGGGAAAGAGGGTAGGGAGGAGGGACTGTGAACCAATCTATCAGACATGTTTGTCTTTCTGCCCGTCTTTCAATATTTCCTACTTATAAGTATGTTTATAATTTGAGTTTAGGTCACTTATGGAACCTTCTTTATGCAAGGATGCAACTTAATTAAAGACCCCGATCGGACCGAAAAATAAAATAGCGAAATTATACATCAAACAAAAGCTTATAAGCTACATAATTCAACAATTCCAAATTTAAGTGTTCATTGACCACCTAGGAAGTGTTTCCTTTCAAAACCCACAAAATTTAGTGCTTCCAGGAAATCAGTGGGAAGAAATGTAAATTTCAACTTGTGCTGATTGACCTATTCTTGTTCTTTCAGACCCCCTTGTTGCTGTACACCTTCCACTACTTGCGTTCCATCTCTCCCTCTCTTGTACCTGTGCTGTTTGTTATTGTGGATCTGATGACTGCATGGTTACTCCGAAGGGTTGCCACAAGAGCTATGAAATACTTGGTAAGGCTTCCGTTTTATCCCTCAAAAAATAAACGCCATTTTAGGTAATCTTGAGCTTTAGTGTGGGAAGCTGTGATTTGAACAGAGTGCACAAAGAAGAACAGGGAAGAATTTATATTCAACAAATTGAAGTCTATCACTGTTGCAAAACATTGCCAGTGTGCTGATCATGAGAAAGAATATTTGGAGGGGAAATAATAAAAAATGAATCTGTTTCTATAGAATTGGTGCAAAAGCTGTGTTTCCATTGTGGGCAGATCTTGTCAGATAATGACAAGTGTCATATAACCTGTGGAACACAGTAGCTGGAAACAATGCTTTATTTTTTAAGAATATATGATATTGTGGTGCAGAATTGTGAAGAGATTTGATATCAAGTCTTCGAATCAACTTTTTTTCTTTCTTCCTGACGATGTTTTCAATCATTAGTACAATCAGCAGAAGCAGAAGGAGAAGAGTTACGCCTCAGGAGTAGATCCACTTCTTATCCTGTCCTCTGATCTTATCTCTACACCCGACCTAGCTATGGCAATGTAAGTCAATCTTTTACATTCTCTTCGTAATCTTGTCCAGTTTATTTTCACTTGGTCTAACAGCAGTTCGTCTAATTCTCTTTTTGTCTACTACCACATGGACTTACCCATTTGGTCTACTAACTGTTTGGTCTAATGCGTACTTGGTCTAACTCTCACTTGGTCTAATGACCAATTGATGTAATTGCCACTTCGTCTATAGCCAAATAGTCTAATTGCATTTTCATCTAATGCCCAAATGAATACTTTGTCTCTTACCAGTTTGTCACTGAAAGTGACCAAGTGGTGATATACCAAGTGTACATTAGATGGGAAGGACTTTAGCCGAAATGGGATTTAGACGAAATGGTAAAGAGGCGAAGTGATAGTTAGACAAAAAAGAAATTAGACGAACTGGTTGTAGACGAAATGGAATTAGACCATGTGGGATGAGACCAAATGGATATTAGTCAAAGTGGGTTTTGATCATGTGGCAATATATCATCTCGTCCATGAGGTTATCACTAGCGATGGTCCAGCTGGGTATGTCTAAATTGCCTTGGGGTACCAACAGGGCCTTGCAAAGTCGAACGTGCAGGAGTGGGGGCTTTGATGAAATTTGGCAAGCTGTGTGTAACTATACAACAGACAATTTAACATGTGCTAGTATACCCCTACCTACCAGATCCTTCAGATCTTGAAGGTTTCAGTTTAAAGGCAAGTATTGTAAGAAGAAGAAGAAGAAGCTTACTTGCAGTAGTTCTCCTAAATGTATTTTGTTTCTAGAGAGCCAGAGGTATTTTAGTATTAAAGAGCTAGGGTCTTCAGATTTCATGGGGAGTGGATCATAATTTGCTGATCCCAGAATTTGTGAAAAGCACTTGAAATACCTGGCTTGAAGCTAAATTTCTGGACCACAGCAAAACAATCTGTCCCACCCTGGAAAGCTTCGGGCATCATCGGGCCAGGGAAAGGGAGATTTAACCACTTTACCAGATGAAGCGATGGGTGGAATAAACAATGCATTACATAAGACTGGCAGTGGTCAGATGATGCAAAACACCTGTTACAGGGTAAACATTCATGGTGTCAAATTACCCATGGGAGCTCCCGACCTACTGCCTTTAAGTCCCTGGTGGCTCTCTTGAAGAGTTAATAGCTATGTTCACACGGGACCATCGGGGTTTTAGTCCTCGAGGACTGTATCCTTAAGAATTTAAAACCCGACGGCTTGTTCTCGACTTGCATTCACACGGAGTGCTTATCCTCGGGGATAGTTATCCTCGAGGATAAGTGAGAGGCTCGATGACCGGAAGTTCAAGTTGTATGTAGCGTGCGCTATTTATTTCCCTGTACTATTCGGCTATCCCTGCTGGAAAGAACACACTCATTCACAATGTGAAACACAGTGTGATCACACTGTGTTTCACATTGTGAAGTCTGCTCCACAATGTTAAATTGGGGCGTTTTCACATTGTGAAATCACTTTCACACTGTGAGCTGGTATATTCACACTGTGAAATCAATTTTCACATTGTGAACAATGTGTAGTTTTCCACATTGTGGTGCTCCACAATGTTAAATTGGGGCATTTTCACATTGTGAAATCAATTTCACAGTGTGAACTTTGTTTTCACACTGTGTTCACAATGTGAATGAGTGTGTTCTTTCCAGCAGGGATGTCCCTTGACTGAACCGGAAGTTTAACCGTTACAAGAGGTCACTCTTATCCTCGAGAACAGTAACACCAAGTTTAAATCGTGTCCACACGGTCAAACGCGCGATCAAAGACCACCCACCGCTTGGAGTTTCGAGCCTTAACCCTAAGATCTGTCGAGAACATAAACCCCGACTTGTCCTCGAGAACATAAACACCGAGTTCGTTCACACGGGCCTTAACTCCAAGTTAACTCCAAGTTGTCCTCGAGAACATAGTCCTCGAGGACAACTTGGAGTTAACTTGGAGTTAAGGCTTGCCGTGTGAACGATACTAATGTAAGTCCTAGGAATAGATCTATAAAATACATGTCTCATCCAGATCACATTGGGATATGGAGGGGTATTGATTTGTTTGTCATCAGCCGGGTCCCCCTGTAGCAATAGAAAGTATATGTATACCTTCACCATTATGTACATGTACCAACATTCTATAGATGGGATGGGTTTGATGAACCCCATGAATTGTGTCCACATGTCCATATAATAGGCATGAAAGCAGAGTGTTTTGTTTGCTATTGTGCCTTTATTTCTGTTTAGATAATGATATGTAATTTTGAGAGTGAAGTTTTTCTTTTCTTTGCGTTAAAACAGCTCTCGTTTAGTCTGGTAGCTTTCCATGAATCAAAACATGCAAGTTTTCAGTGACAATATAAGGTGCTCTTTAATCAAATGTATTAATTATAATATTCCATATGTTGTATAATTCCAGTTACCTGCTGTGTCCATATAGCATTGTGACCTGTGTTGCTCAGTGTACCATCGTGTTTACCAATCTTGCACTTGCTGCCACGTTTCTCTTCACTTTACAAGGTAGGAAATTCTTTATAATGTGTGATTTAAAAAAAAAGAAAAAGAAACTGTTATTGCTTTTTCACTATCTTTCTCTCTCTCTCTCTCTCTCTCTCTCTCTCTCTCCTCTTTCACCTCTTCTCTGTTTATTTTTTGGGGGTGGCAGACTATTTTTTTTTTTTTTTCAACATATACTTTTTTTGTGGTATTGGGGGATAATTTTTTTTTTGAATTTCAGACTTCTTTAAAAAAAAGTAATAATTTGTTTTGAAGCGCTTACAGTGAAACTAGTGTTCTGGTCATGACATTGAAATGTGGAAGACGTTGTCTAAAAGTGATTTGAAGAGGTTGATAACTTTTCACCTAAGCATTATTTTGTGCTGTGAGGTTTTGGAATCACCAAAATGATAAGAAATTAACCCAATTGAGCTTTGAGTCATATGCGCTTACACAGAAAGCATGTATGGGGCTACACAAAATGTTCGGGACCCAAACATGTCAGATATGTGGTATATTTTTTATCATATTATGACTATTAGGGCATTTGAAGAGCAACCTTTTCTTGTGGAGATTTTTTATTATGATATTCTTCCCAAATATCATGAAAATAACTAACAGGAAAGCTCACAATAATTTTCTTCATCTTTCCCACACCATCCCACTTACACTAGATTCCCTTTAATCCATTGAGAGCCATACTTATAATCCAGTATATTGTATGATAGAGTGTCCACTATATATATGTCATGTGCTCACAGCTTTAGGGATGTATACTTGTATCTCACTCCATATGGTCTAAAATATTCCTCGTGTTTGTGTTACCATGAATAATATCTCTTCCTAAGGTAATATTCTTTCTTTTCTGATTTTATTCACAGGAAATGCAGTGGCAGCCACTCTGTGCCTTGCTTTTGCCTCTTACCAGTCTCTGTACCCAGTCACATTGATTGTTCCACTAGCAATGCACATAGCCATTGTAAAAATACAGGTAAGAAATGAGTACCACTCTTTACCTCAAGTCTTAACATATAAGATGGTACTGAGAAATGTACATCCAGAAATTCAGAACTTTTACCAGTCTCTCTACATGTCACGCTAATTGTTCCAGTTGCAATGCATATATCCATTGTAATTGTAGAAATACAGGTGAGATGTGAGCACCACTCTTCTCCTCTTACATACAAGATTATTGTAACAAAGATCAGTTATGTTTAGAAATTCAGACACTCTATTCACCCAATTCTAGGTAAAATTTACCAAATTTTTTTTATGGTACATCCTCACTCACCGGCATTGGGAGGCTCTCAGGAGACAAAGCATTGGAGGCGCAAGCCATTGTTAACACCCAACGGTTTGCTTCTCCAATCCTTTCTTTCCATAGAGCCTTCCGACACCTCTGTCCTCATAAAATTTGATTACTTCATTATCTCATTTAGGTTTGAGGGTGTTTTATTCCTTGTAATCATGTGCAGTATTTTTTCTTGCTGATTGATCTTATAAAGAAATGATTGTTTATAAATCTATTCTTGTGTATCTTTAATACCATCAGAATCATTCCTAATTGTGTATTAAATGACTAAATGTAATTTGCTGCCTCAAAACCACCAGTAGGTTGCTAACAGAAGGCCAGAGCAAATAGCTGGAGAAGCAGGCATTTCTGCCAATGATATCATTGAATGATCTTCTTATAAAGTGCTATTAACTTGGTATTATTATTTCAGTAAACTACAAGAATTTGCTATCATTTAAAAGCTTGGAATCTAGCTAATTTCAGAAAACATATAAAACCAAATATGAATTCTAGTACTCGTTGGGTAACAAATGTTTTAAAAAGTCTTTCATATATTTGAAACACCTCTGTCTTGTTTGTTTATCCTCAGGCTTCTAAGGATAAGACGGTGAATTACCAGAGGCCAGAGGTCGTCCGGTCTCTCTTAGCAACAGGAGTCATCTTCTGTTTGTGGTTGGCCTGTTTATTGGGTCTATCCTACCTCATGCTAAATTCATGGGCATTCCTAAAGTCTACTTATGGCTGCATGTAAGTTCATCTACACTATTCATCATATCTTGATTCTGATACAGTACACTTTCATTGTAACAAGCACAGATACAACCAGGGGGGTGTTTCACAAAGAGTTAAGTAGACTTAAAGTCGCACTTAACTTCTACGCGCATCTTGTTTTATAACGCGCAATTTAATTGATAGCTTTCACGATGGCGCGCATCCCATGAGCATGGTCTGACCAATAACGTGATGCGTAATATGACGCACAAAAATAACGAGGTAAGTGGGATTTTTAAGTCTACTTAACTCTTTGTGAAACACCCCCCAGGTTTTGTTGTGATGAAGTAATACTTCTTGTCCTACTTTTAAATGTGTGCAATACTTTGTGTTTTCAATTTCAATTTTCAATATCAATTTCAATTTATTTGACTCAAGCATAAAAATAGCATCAACAACAACATATAATTGTAAGATTACAAGGTAAAACAACATTATGTGAGATTGGGCAGCAGCCAAAAATGAATTAGGCCCTTATGTGAGGCTGACCTCCAAAACATATAAATATACAATACTATATATATATACGATTCATAAAAAAAAAATAATAACATCAAACAAAACATAACAAATCTACTGGTTTATTTAATAAAAAATTTAGATAATGATTTCTTTGCTTAATGTATAGATTAATTAAAAATGAATTTAATTTTGATTTAAATGAACTTAATGTTGAAGATGGTTTGATGCCATTTTCAGTGTTATGAGATTTTATTATGACAAGGAAATTGGCATATTCCTTAGCACCACATTATAATGGGAGTGAACTGTATATTGTGTATGTTATACCACATTGTTTATAGCACTCAAAAATTTTCAATACAGTTTACTCCCATTTTAATGAGGTGCTAGGAAGCCAGCCAAATACTTTTCTACAGTGAAGATAAATAGGATTGCATATGACTGTTTGAAATTAGGACCAGGATCATTGCCTCATCATAATCAAGTTTACTGTATAAGCCAATATTTCCGCATACAGATATTTTCGCCATTTAGGACTAGACTGGGAAATTACTGAGTGGATAATTACACGATTTTTGTGATGTTTTCATTACTTTAAATAGCCTTTATTGAAGTGGAAATGTTCGTGATGATGGACTCGTAAAATACGCGAGTTTAAAACCACTGCAAAAATGACCACTTAAACAGTATTTCATCCTTGCTCTTTATAATGGGAGCAGATTGTACCAAAAAAGGGCCAACAATTTGAGAAAAATAATACAAACTAACTTAAAGGGGAAGTTCACCCTGGAATTTTATTGGTCTTAAAAAATGAAGAAGAATAATAGAAAAATATTAGTGAAAGTTTGAAGAAAATCGACCAAAAAATAGCGAAGTTATGAATATTTAAAGTTTCGATTGTGTGACGTCACGTGCGAGCAGCTCTCCCATTGGTTGTGTATGTAAATTCCATAAATTTGTCTTTTTGTCATGGTTCTTGATAAAGGAATGGGTCAATTTGATATAGTCATGTATATGAACATATGTTTGATGATATATCGCCCGCATAGGTGACATAATTAATTTCTCTTGAAAAAAATGACATTTTATGGAATTTACACTACATAACACGTAGGAGATCTGCTCGCATGTGACATCACAGAATCAAAACTTTGAATATTCATAACTTCATAATTTTTTGGTCGATTTTCTCCAAACCTTCACTCATATTTTTCTTTTATTTTTCTTTATTTTTTAAGACCAATAAAATTCCAGGGTGAACTTCCCCTTTAAGGATAGAGTTATTAACATTGATTTTGTTTCCTATCTGCTGATTTAAACTTATGATACATTTTTCACAGCAATGATTTGTCCACTGTAAATTCCAACCATAAATCAAATGACTAATAACCACTTTGTAATCCTAACCCTAACCCTGCTTTCTAGAAGATATAATTAAATGTACGGAGTGAGTTTTGCTGGAGCAAATGATGTGTCACCTTACAGTACACACCCTTCACTGTACTAGGAATCGTTTCACACTTATGGCCAAATAATTAACATGGTTCTTATTTTTCTCCTTTTTTTTCAGATTAGCGGTACCCAATCTGCAACCCAATCTGGGTCTTTTCTGGTACTTCTTTACAGAGATGTTTGAGCATTTCAGAACATTTTTCCTCTGTGTTTTTCAAATAAATGTCTTCATCTACATAGCTCCGTTGACATTTAAAATGAGGTAAATTGAATATTTATTTGTTCACTGCCTTTATAGTCTTTTAATCTCTTTTTGTCTTGCCTGAACGAAGTTCGGCAGAGACATAGTGATCACTTTTCCTGTTAGTCTGTTACGAAAATGTCAAAGTTTTTAGTTTTTGTTTAACTTGCTCTCATTTCTTTATTTCTGCATCATTTGTATTTATACTGACTAGTAGTACAAATGATACTTGGGTAATACCTAATATGTGTTGATAAGGATGATGGGGTCAAAGGTCATCTAGGGGTTAAAAGGTCAAATGATATGAGGCCGTCTGGTGCACTGTTACAAAAAATGTTAAAGTTTTTGTTTAACTTGCTCTCATTTTTTTTTATAGCATCAGTTTTGTTCACCCCTGGTATGAATTATCCTTGGTTAATACCACTTGTGTGTTGATGAGGAGGATAAGATCGAAGGTTATTTAGAGGGTCAAAAGGTCAACTTAAAGGTTGAATTTCAAACTTTTTGTTTAACTGTCACTCATTTTTTTTTAATAGCATCAGTTTTATTCATCCCTGGTATAAATTATCCTTGGTTAATACCACTTATGTGTTGATGAGGATGATGAGGTCGAAATTTTGTTACTCCAGCCACAATGCCACTTACATTCATCAAAGTAATTTAAATAAAATGCCTTGCCTAAGGACATGACTCCATGTTAGGGGGGGATCCAAACTTACTATTTTCTTCATGAATATGGATTATCAATAAACTATTCAATAATATATGAATCAGAACCGTAGAACAAGTAAATTAAATAGATACTGTAGATATTTAGATTGTAGGGAGGGAGGGGGGGGTTAGAAAGCCTATGACATTGCATGGCTGAATTTGTTTTATTTAAATCAACCGTATTAGTCTAGACCTTAACTTAATATTTTTTTTTTTATTGTTACCTTTGGTATTGATCCATTTAGAACTTATTTTACCTATTGGATTAAAACTATATTTTCTAATATAATTTACTCCCCCCTATTAATCAAGTTGCTCCATCCTTGTCTTTATTTTTCAGAGAGCATCCATTATTTATAATGCTGGTCCAGTGTATACTCATCACTGTGTTTAAATCTTATCCTTCGGTCGGAGATACAACCGTCTACCTCCGCCCTTCTACCCATCTGGTCACATTCATTCTATTGTAAGTAGCAATCCAGACCCAGGGTGGGGGGGGGGGGACGGGGATACAACATGGTTTTTTGTCAAACCATGCTTCTACTTTTAATAAAACCAACTTTCTTTTGGGTTGGTCATACCCTGTAATCAAATTGGAATACGAACTTTTGAATATTATTATATTCATGTTTATCCTTGATATTCAATAGGGTTATAAAGAAAAATTCTGCTTTTTTTTTTTTTTTTACTGTCTATCAAATCTGTGATATTTTTGACACGATTGGAATGATTTACATTTGTATGGAATTTTTTGTTATACATGTACCTATAATAAAAAAGTCCTTCTTGTCACGTGGCAAAATATAATCTGAGTTTCCGTTTCCGGTTCCTAACCCGCCAGACAAGGATTTCCTGTAATTCCTGGAAAGTTCTTCTCGTCTGACAAGTGCCAGGAAAAGGAACAAATGTGTATATTTTTTAGTCACAACTTTATATCCAAATTATTATTTTTTCAAGGTCCCTCAGAAATTACAGTCATTTAAAGCAAATATCGTTTTAGAGCCCCATAAAATGACCATGAGTTTTAAGTAAATATTGTTGTATCTTAGTTATTATAACTGGAAGGGATCGTATTATGAGTGAGTTATTCATCCTTTGAGGTTAATTTTTATGGTGAAATGCTGAAACCACTTGGTCTATTTGATATACTTTAATTTGGTCTAAACCCAGCTCATTTGCAGTTCATGTCATGTAATCTATTTATCATTTAGTCTTCATTTACTACAGTATTCAATTCAAATATTTGGTCTTATGTTCCTGTAGTCCAATAACCTAGTTGGTCTTTTGTGGTTGGCTCTGCCATCTATATCATCTAATGACCTCTTTTAACCATATCTCTCCATATTTAATTGAAAAAGAAACAACAACAAATTTTGTGTCTTCGTTTAAATGTTCAGGATTTTAGATAGAAGCCCTCCTCTTTTACTCCCACAGATTTCCGGAACAGCCTAGTCGTAGGTGTGATGATGCTCCTAGCTTCGGTCTTAGCGCCGGTTCTTTGGCATCTTTGGATCTATGCAGGGAGTGCTAATGCCAACTTCTTCTTTGCCTTCACTCTCATCTACAATACTGCACAGGTAAGTTTGGTTAAAGTGGTGGGATTCAGGTGAGGGAATTGACTCCAGTTATATTTTTAGCTTTCGGCCATCAAGAAGGTCTGTTATCCATCAATGTATTTAAAAAAAAAAACATTTTCCCCTTTTTTTTGGGGGGGGGGGGTGGGCCTATATCTTATATCAGGAATCTCTTTTTATCAGGGTAAAAACAAAACAAAGAATAAATAGACATGGGACCAGCAAAATTGCCTCATTATATTGCATTATATTAGGTCTCTTTATGACAAGTTTCCACTATACAGTGCATCCCAGATGAAAGTAAACCCAAGTTTGAGAGCCTCGTATTTAAATTGTATTACTTAAGTGTCATTATATTTTATATCATATCAAAGTGTGACTCAAATTCTTTCCAGTGATACCACAATCATACCTCTAATGTCAAGGATGACTGACCACTCGAGTTCTAAAAAAAATTTGGTCAAAAACAAAATGTTCCAAGTTTATCAGAAGCAATCCTGGCTTTCTGATCATTCATTCTTTGTGTGAGGTCAGTCTACCTAAGTCTATTCATAAGGGACAACGGATTTCTTGGTCTATTGAAATGCAAGGGCTGCTTCTCCTCAAACTTGGAACATTTGAAATTTGATGCTTGTTTTTTAAAGCCCAAGTGCTCAGCTATCCATCACAACAAAGAATTATTGAAATATCAAGTTTACATAAGCTATGAAATTTTAATATGAGGCTCTCAAAGTTGGGTTTAATTTTTTTTTCTGGGACGCACTGTATAATAAGCCAAAATCAATCTTGACTATTTGTTGCTTTCAGATATTCCTGGTGACTGATCTTGTCTTTGGGTTCCTACGCCGTGAATTTGCTCTTAAACATGGAATGGAGACGCTCGATAAGGAAGGCAACAAGAGACACATTAGACTACAATGAGAACACCATGTTAAAAACCAATTTGTAGTTTGGGTATTCTAAGCCAACTAGACTGCAATGAAAGCACCATATCAAAACCAGTTTGAAAGTGATGTTTTTAAAAGACCAAGTTCACTAGACTGCATTAAGAACACCATCTTCATGTACAGTTCGAATCTAGGATGTTACATAAGACCACAAAAAAAGTATTGTTTTATTGAAACTCTTTGAAGAGACTGACTGACTACTGGTATTACTTAGGCTACAGAAAGAGCGATGTCTTTAAAACCCATTTTAAACTGGGTTGTATAATTTAAAAGACAAAGCTCACGGAAAAGCCTCTTTTTATTGGAACTATTTTAAGATATTGGCTCTTATTCCTGACTTGTAGACAACAACACTGTACATGCAAGAGCACTATCTTCAAAACCATTTTGAAACTGGGATGTTCTAAAAAGAACAAGCTTACAGAAAAGCCTCTTTTTATTGCGCCTTTATAAAAAGATTGGCTCGTAAGCTCGATATTACTTGGATTACAAAAAAAAAACACTTTCTTCAAAACCAGTTTGAAACTGTCATGCTTATAAAAGACGAAGCCCACAAACAAACCTTTTTTATTGTGCCTATTTGAAAAGATTTGCTTGTGGGCCTGAATTTTAGACTACAATACATGTAAGAGCACAATCTTCGAAACCAGTTTTAAAACTAGGATGTTGTGAATGTACAGACTTAACCCACAAACATGTTTCTTTTTATCGTGCCTATAAGAAAAAACTTAGTTTGAACTGCTTACTATTTTTCACAGATGTAATATCAGCTCCTCCAGACATATCTACAATTTGAAAGATTTATTGATCAAGTTATAAAGTACAATTTACTTGAGTCTTCTTGAGGTGGTGTAAAAGTCACTGTTCTGACTTCTTCCCATTCCAAGCTCATATACAGAATGTATGAGGCATCAACATGTTTGGCGTTTCAGGCCAAGTTAGTACAGTCCACTACTGTTATAATGAGGTCATCTGGAACAAGCCCATTACCTTCTATTAACAAAATCCTTTGGCCCTATATATTTATCTTATCATTGTTATTATTATTGTTATTTCCATTGAATTTCAGATTCATATGTGCAGTGGATAATTGTAAAATGTAAGAAATGTCAAATCACTCAAGTTGTGCAATGCACATAATTTATTGTTCTAAAATCACAAAAGCACTTGATGGAAAGCACATTTTGCCTCATATGCATTGGAAATCAATCATAAATTATAGGCAATTGTGCCCACAAACGAATTTGCAATTTTATAAAATATACAATATCATCCTCAAGTTATTATGTCGATGTTCATCATGTATTTATAAAATATTGAAATTTTTGTGTCATTTTGTACATGTTTTGTTGCTTTGTTTATTCTATTCAAGACGGAGAATAAAGTCTGTTGCTGAAATACTTTCTTCGGATCCCTTTGCATAAGCATTTTTCAAGTAAATGTCCTGGTAATTTACATTTTTAACTGCATAGTGCATGGAATATATCATCATCCTATTTAATCAAGTGTGCTTTCTCTTCATCCCCTTTATATATCTCTGTTTCTATCCATCTGTCTGTCTGTCTGTCTGTCTCTTTCTCTCTCTCTCTCTCTCTCTCTTGACATAATTACAAACCTTCAACAAGATTTTTTTCCATACATTATGGTAATGTACAAATGATTATTGTCTTACATTCAAATTGTACAACACTTGATATCGATATAACCTGAACAATATGTTAATATCTATATTCCAAGCGCTGTGTCTCTGTCTGTCTGTCTCTCTGTCTCTCTCTCTCGAGCACATTTCTTGCTCTCTAAATAGCTCTAATCATTCCCCAGTTGATTATATTTTTATATATGTCCGTCTCCGTATCTCCTACGTCTACACCTTTCTCCAGGTAGCTTCCTTTCTTCCTCTTTTCTTTCATGATATCTCATAATGCCTCAGTCACACCAGACCAACTAAAAAAAATCACAACTATCACCATGGTCAAAATGTATCATGTATGTCCCGCAGCCTGCACGGTGACACGAGACATTGACTCCGGTGACAACCGCTCCGGGCTTTATATCCTCTAAGATGTAGAGTTAGGGTTGAATAGGATTATATATGTTTAGGGTTAGGTTTAGGGTGCACTGTAATTCAAGTGCACTGTGACACAAAGGTTTGCAGTCAATTGCAAATATGGAAGAACAATTCTTATTGGTTACTGGTCAGTCTTTTGAACAAATAGTGCATGCAACATCGATTGTGATTGGCTATTGCAAGTTTGCCATTGATTGCAAACCTTTATTTTACTGAATACAGGCTTGAAATTAGTTATTCAGTTAGTGTATTGAATTCACAACAGAGCAATTGTCGCTGGAGAAAAATGTCATGGTATCGCCAAGAGGCAAACGTCATCTCGTGCCATTCCTTGTCTTTCGACAGGACCTTATCCAGAGTATGGCCACATTGCTCCTGTGTGCTTGAAAAACATTCACCTCCCTGCAATCGACGCACGGATTTTCTACAAAATCTGCCGCAGAGAGATGCGGACGAGGGGTTGTGACCCCGGCAACACCATCAGGTTCTGTCTGGAGTCACTGTGGGGTCTGTCCACCCGTTGTGTCTGTACCCCCTGATGTATGAAAACAGTATACCTTTACCTGGCGTACTGGGACAAGTCATCAAAAACCATTAGACCGCTACTATTGGCGAGACATCTATCCATCTCGGTAGTCAAAAATAGAATAAATGTAACAGAGACTGCCCGACTGGGACCTAATTAGAGACCATATATATTTTAACCACATAAATTCAATATATCAAGACAAGAATATTGCCAATGAATAATATATCAAACAATCATTGTCCTCATGAGGAGTTGGTCGAGCCACTAGATCTAATTACCAATTCATCTTAATAAACTTTTGGTCTAATTGCCTTTCGTCTAATTCAAAAATTGATATTTGATTCTGTGATTTATTCACGGTAAAAACAAACAAACGCACATTCAGTCAAACAGACTGCTTTTCAGTTACCAGTTTGTTACAAGTGGTGTTAGACCAATTGAAAATTAGACGAAATGGAATTAAATCAAATGGGTATTAGTCAAAGTGGGTTTAGACCAAGTGCAAATTTACCTAGTGTTATGGCTTGGGATAGAGGCGGAAGGGGTCCGTTAATCGCGACGTAACGGTCAATTTAGAATTAGGCAAACATTCGTCTAGTCCGGACACCAGAGCACTCTGACCACCTATAATAACCCTCCCTGTACACAGAGCAGGAAGGAAGCTTGATGTCAACGAACAGACGGACATTTCCACTACTAAAAATGGATAAAATATTGTATTTTTACGCTCCCATGGAGTTTATTAAGGAGCTTTCAAGTTTGTTTTTTTTCGTGGATGAAAGTTATATAGAAGTACATTGTATATACCACTGGCACAACTGTCTTTTTATCATTCTTTTCTTCTTTGTCTCCTATATGTACCTCTTCTTCCTTCTTCACTACTTCTTCTAGTTCCTCATTTTCTACTTCTTCTTTTTCTTCTTGAGTTTACTTCTCCTTATTTACTTCTTTTTATACTTATACTTCTTGTTATACCTTCCCCCCATCATCTACTTCTGTTATCTTCTACTTTTTCATTTACTTCTACAACCTCTTATTTTTATCCTATCATTTTTATGGGGCTCTAAAAACAATCCACAGCACGGTAAAAACAAGACCATTCCGTGTAACTCGAAATTTACATATTGAAATTGTGTTTTGTTTCCACTTTCCTATAAATTTCAGTAAGAGTCCTAAAAATATTAGCCTGATGTGACATTTATTTTAAGAGCACTGGACCATAACAGGACGGAGCCGGGGTACGCCCCTCCTGTTTTCTGAGCCCTTAATACATGTTATTCTCCGGTCCAGTGGGTTATCAAAACGATGGATACGCCACAGAAGACCCATCCCTGTGCACCCTTCAGTTTTTGATTACAACAAAATATAGCGTAAGTCATGAGAAGCCATTATTTATTTATTTAATTTTATTTGATTCTAATAAGAAAGAGAACGACGTTTTTATTAACAAAGGCAACTTAATTCATAATATAGGTTTACATTCCACTCCCATTATTTACCTCTCTACCGAGTGAGTCAGAAAAAAACTAGACACCTAGAAAATGTCAATAAAAAGAAAACAAATTTATAAACACTAATTTTTTATACATATTCCGAAAGAGTAACTCTTCCCGCATCTTTCGGTACCAATTTTGTATGTTAAATCTATACGCTTGGATGAACACATCGCAGTGTTTGCGAACATGTAAATTTCGAATTGTGCCAAAGTGGAAGTAAAATCAAAACAACAAAAAGCTATAAAAAAAAGAAACTCCACCCTGATTAGACTAGCATAACTTTTTAACGAAAATATCTTACGCTTATTACCTTGGCAGGGGTGTTGTTACACATTATTGACTACATTTTGTGTGAAAATGAGATAGATCTGTAGAGTCAGGCATGAGTGAGCACACGTAAAGAAAAAAAAAATCACATTTCAAAAGTACCAAGAGGCCCTTTTAGGTCTGTCAGTGACAATTTACTCTTTGATGTGTACTCATTCGTGGATTATTTGACGAATCAGTCTAATTTTTACACAGAATCTAGTCGATCATCGTAACAACACCCTTGCCAAGTTATTTGGCTCAAAACATTTCCCTTAAAAAGTTATGCTATTTTTATTCATAATGGAGTTGCTTTTTTTGTCCGCTTTTGTTGTTTAAATCTTATCCCCACTCTTGCATAATTCGAAATTGACATGTTCGCAAACAATGCGTCGTGTTCATCCAAGCGTAAAGATATAACACGCAAAATTGGTACCAAAAGATGCGGAAAGAGTTGCTCTTTCAGAATATGTATAATAATTTGGGGTTCGTTAATTGGATTTCTTTTTATTGACATTTTTCTAAGTGTTTATTTTTTATTTTTTTATTTATTTTTTTTCTGATTCGCTCGGTATAACGAAATATTGTTATGAACACATCTTTGGGCAAGTCCACGATATTTGTTCCCGAGATGGTGATTTTTCGACTTTTTGACCATTTTTGTGTCAAGTGTGTCAGTGGGTTTGTAAAGGTATACAATGTGTCATACATCACCATAAAGGGTATGAAATGAACTTAATGCAACTGAGGTCAAAAAGTCATTTCAAGGTCATATGACGTCACAAGGCTCATTAATATTCATGAAAAAAAAATATAAAATGCATTAAAAATGCTATTTTCAACCATTTAAAAAAGGGGTTTGTCATAGGAGTACAACCAAAAAGTAAGTATTTTCTGTTTTTATATTTTCTTGGCTAACTCTGGTAAAAAATATCACGAACCTAGCACATAGCTTTCCATATTTTTAGACTTAAAATATTCAGGTCTCAGAAATAGTCTTACAAAAGTTACTGAGCTGATGTAAAATCATACATTTTTATTACCCATCCTCCCACCTTTAGAAATGAAACAAAATAAGTTTTTCTTACATGTGTGTTTTGTATTATGTTTCTTTTGATTTATCAGAGAGATTTTTTAACAAAAGATGTTGCTTTGCCTTGGCTACACCAATTGTTTAATAAAAAATATTACAGGGAATAATTGTCCCGTGTGTTACTGTCCCGTTTGTTACCTGGCATAGTTTTTAAAACTTGACCTTTGCCAGAAAACTCGAAGTTGAATTAACGTTAAAATATGTCCTTACACTGTTTATTACATGTTTAAGAGGATATGACTCTGCAAATTTAGATCTACTTTTTAAATTCAGAGTTATATGTGAACAAAGTCAAAATTTGAAAACACTATTTTTTTGCGGTCCCGTTTGTTACCGACGAATAAATGACCATAAATTAATTATGAATTGAGTTGTTACAACTATTTTTTATGTTTTTGTTGAACATTCTTAGTACCTTCAGGAATATACCAAAGGATTGATATTTCATTCAAGATTTTTCAAATAAGCCCTATTTTTGGCTCTGAATGTCCCGTTTGTTACCGCGCAAAATAGCTTGGACTTGCCCCTATACAATCACTATTGAAACCAGGACCGGGAGAATGGGCTCCTTATAATGTTACAGTCACACATATTTTTACGTTTAGTTACGCTTTTGTTGTTTTATATTTATTTCATCTTCTATTCTATCATTTCTTATGTATTTCGTCGTTTTATTGGATGAACTAAATTATCACTATTTCCACGGCTGACTACAACGGGAAGGCATGAGGATTTGCAGGGGAAAAAGGAATTTTACGACGCAACACCGGCCGTAACTCAACGTAAGTGTCTATGTGACAGTAGCATAACGAAATCTCGTTTTACCTCATTGTAACGAGAGTAGACTGTATTGAATATCTATTTAAACTTTTTTCCATGGCTTATAACATTCGAATATAACTGCGTAAGGGCAATTGTATAAGCATACACCTCCCAAAGAGGGTCAAAAGTTTCGGCTTTATCCAGGGGCCAATTCATCTGAACTGTTCATTTCAAGATCTGTTAGAAATAAACGGAGAGCAAAAGAAAGCGAAAGACACTGGGATAAAGATCGCATTCTAAATTCTGACAATTCATTTCCGTTCGCTAACTTTGACTAGACATCGCTGTCGCGGGGGACAGTGCTATTGGCTCGCACTAGTTCATTTTTTCTTCAGTGCCTTCCTTTAGTAGAGCATTTACTTTCTACATTAATACAGAAGTACGGGTCAAATCTCCTTTAAGTTTTTTCAAAGTGATCCAGAGACGGATTTTGTTGGGGGGTTTTCTTCTTCCATGTATTTTTAAGAAAGAAGAAGATGAACATGCGCTCAAATCAAATTAAATAATTTATTTCCACTAATCTAAAATACAGCTAATATTGACAAATGGCTTGTTGAATGGCATGCTCCCAAATTCGGACCTTTAGAATTCAGAGAGTGCTCTTTTTAATCGATATTCTATAATAATATTTTGATCGTAATACCCATGATTTACTTATCGTTTCCCTTCTCAAATGGTTTTAAACTTAGTATTTTGTCTCCGTCCTCCCCCTCCCCTCTCTCTTCCGCTCTCTCTCTTTCTTTCTCTCTATCTCTCTTTATATATATATATATATAATATAATCAGCAATTTATTTTTCTATTTTGTTCGTGGATTTAAAAAAACAGCATGCACATCTTTCTTTTTTTCTTTTTCTTTTTTTTCCTTTCTCCTTTTTGTAAAAAAAAAGGTCCTCGACTTTTTGCGGTTTTTATGGTCCGTTCTTGTATTGCTCCTTTCAAATAAATGCTGAAATTATAATGGGTAAATGAACTCGAATTGTCTGTGTATTACCCTGGATAAACCGAACGATTATTTGATTGAAGACAATGATAATGGATCTATTCAAACATTTGTTCAAATCATAGAACCTAAATTTAGTTGAATTTCCTTTCCCGCCACCCATTATTTTTATTTATCTTATTATAACTTTAAACTTCAGACACGGGCTCGTTAAAAATACCTCAGAATTCCCTATCGGAACCCCTTGTCTAGAACAGCTTCCCCGGTGAACAGTGCCAATGGTCATTATTATAAAAGACCAACAAAAATTGGTTTATTGTAAGGGTCAGTCATTACGAGTGACAAATCTAACCTAAACGTTCCCGAAGTGGTGAATCAACGAAAAGTTTTAAGATATATGTCTGAGTCATTGAGCTTTTATTTTAGATGACCTAGCACACATCTGCGTTATCATTTTTTATCTTTTAAGATTTTTTTTGTGAGCTGACGGGGAAAGTTAGAAATATAACAATTATTTTAACAATGATTATAAAACAATTTTAAACTAAATTAAATATTATTATTATCATATCTGTTTTTCAATACAAATGTTATTCTAACTTAAAGCGTTCACCATTATATAATATATATATATACATATACATATAATAATAATATATATATATATATATATATATATATATATATATATATATATAAATATAAAAAATATTTATATATATTATATATATATAATATGAAAAAATATATATATATGAAAAATAAGCAAAAATAATATATAATATGAAAAATGAGCAAAGAAAATGGGGTACCATCGGGATTCGAACCAGAGCCTCCTGGATACTAGTCAGGCGCTCTAACCTACTGAGCTATAGTAAGCCCCGGTAGGGTTTGTCCCTAATACCCGTTCAAATTATTCAAAATATATATATTATATATATATATATATATATTATATATATATATATATATATTATATATTATAATACACGTCGATTTGAATCACTTTGGTGTATTGTATTTTACATACAAATATAATATATATATATATATGTATATATACATATATATAATATATATATATATATACTATATATATATATATATATAACATATACATATCTATATTATATATATATATGGTCGATTCCAGCGAAAAGTGTACACGGCGAAAAAGTTGAGTCAAATTTAGAACATCTTTGATGATTTAGTCCTTTGACCCACTAAAAGTCAACATATCAACCTATCCGTGTGATAAAATTGCCACGCTTAATCTCCCAAATTGACTTTGTGGCAGAGGGGTAAAATAAAACATATTTTTTTGGCATGTTACCTACGAATACACGTACCCTAATGTGATACAGTCAGAATTTTGCCTCCTAATATCATTTTCCTTCCAAATATGTCATTCCATTCCATCAATAAGATTCTAACAATAGTTAAAATCTGTAAGAGCAGGGCTTGTGCTCCTAATTTCCTTGTATTTGCCATATCTCATTAAAGTTATAGTTTTAAGACAATCTGTTTGAAAAACATGGGGTTGTGTCAGTTTGCATTGTTTAATCTTCACGACGCTAATTAGATATATCATATCTTACTGAAAGAAAAGAGAATGACTCCTCATTAAAACCCTAAAAAAATTGGAATCCGCCCCTTACTTTTGTTTTTAGAAGAGGTAGAAACATATGTATTCGTAGGTAACAGCTAATGTATTCGTAGGTAACATAGGTATAACTGGCTTACATGTATATTTTAAACTATTTGTTTGGATCCAATTGATACAATAATCGTGTAGGGGTATCAAACTAATTGTTTCTGTGAAAATATCTTTCTCAGCCAATATATGGAACATACTACCAAGTATTGGGAAAACACTAACTTTTAACCAAAACGTCAATATTTGTCCTGTTTATCGTATGTTTATATCTTTTAATCAAGATTATTGGTACTAATAAGTGTAAGGTATTTTTTCTCAACATTTGTGCTTGATAACAAGCATAATACCGATTAAAATGATAAACGTCTAAACTAAAAGATTCACACATGAGAATAATTCATTGCGAAATATTATTAATAGCATTAGCCCCTAGCCAACAATAAAAAAATGAATACGATATCTCCTGTCTAACATAAATACTTTAACATAATTCGAAAAAAAAAGAAGTTAATCAAATGTCTTTCGACGAACATTACATTATAGATGTAGCACTTTTTTTTTAATGATTCATCAACTAGTATAGGTATTATTTCCTCACGTTTATTCTGAAATCATATTTACTAAGCGTGAAACCATAAAGAACAAAAATTAGCTATATATTCATTTTAAAATCTAAATGTTCATTATAACCTTCCTTTAACTAATAAAAAAAAATGTTGTATTGTATGTCGTACACTTACATGCACATATGATTATCCCATTCTGTTATCTTATTCCAATGATACTATTTGTGGTAACAGTGACTGTCTTGAACTGCTTATGAGTTAAAATATTCATAACTGACTGTTTCTTGATATGATATGAATATTGGAAAGAATTAAAGACCTCTTGCTCGAACGTAACCAAAATCAAGTATTCCAGGCTGAATATCCCAACCAAATTGAATTTCTGCTGCACTGTATGATTAAGAAGAGCGATATATCGTCTGCATCTGTCACTTTTACATCATTTTCATTTTCATCAAAAATAAAAATGAAAATGAAGTCAACTTTACTTTAATCAACATGGTTTCGATAACTTATGAAATTATGAGGTCTGAGTAAATACGGCATGAAATCCCAATTTGGAAGTTAAAGATAACTTGAAGATTGGGGCAAGTTTGCTTTGTATTGAACTCCAGATTGCAATTCATTAATAAGAAACATAAACACCTGATAAATGAAGTCTAAAAAGGATAAGTCAGAAAAAAATCAACGTTTACATATGTTTTTGTTTTTTTTTAATAAGTAATGACAATCCATCTAAGTAAATATTATTCATTTCGTATTTTGAAATAAAATTAGAGAAGGTTAATTCACATCTGTTATGTACAGATTGTGTCAATCGGCAAACGTGCCTTGAATGAAATAGGAAAACAGGATTTGTTAATCCGAATAATGCAATAAGCTATAATTTGGGGCACTTTACTTCGAATCTGATAATCACCAATACAATAAAATAACTTATATTATTGGGTCCAAACGATGTCCCCAATATCTATTGGGACTATTCCTCCCTTTTCAATAAAGAAAAAGCAATATGAGGTTAATTGTAAAGCCGAAAATGACAGTTTACGTTACATTGTTACCTATGAATACACATTGTTACCTACGAATACACGTGACACCACTGCAGGAAATGCTATCCCATTGTTTTATTTTATTCCTGAAAAGCTATAATTTTTTGGTAATTAAATTTGAAAGAGTTTCCCCACTTGATAAGCGCTACGAAAAAAATTAAACTTGAATAATAACATTGTTTCAGAGGAAAATTACTTTCTCAACAATAATATATAAAAAATATGAATTATTTTACATTAATAAGGAAATTGTCGAAACATAATGAAAACATAAGATTCTAAACAAGAAAATTGTCACACAATATCCTATTTATATGACAAATGAAACTACAAAAGTTTGTAACTTTAGTCTCAAGACAAATTACTAAAATATATGCCAGAAACACGCTATGCATACTTGTATTCGTAGGTAACATTCGGAATGTCAAATGTTACCTACGAATACAGCACTTATAAGGCAATATCTAAAAACCCATTGTTCAGGATGATAAAGTTTACACACGCTCAGCAAGACATCGTTTGTCAACTTTCCCTACAATATTTGCCACTAATCTCTTAAGGTATAGAAATGGCAGTGGTTTATAGGTGTATTCGTAGGTAACTGAATTTTTTGACCACACGAAAATTTCGGACCTTTGACCTCTTCTGCCCCAGTTTAACAAAGAAAGCAATGTCACCGGGAACAATGCATGTCGATAGGAAATGGTGAGGCGCTTCTGTACGGCAATTATAAGCCGTACTTAGTTATATCTAGTATGGTTTATAAGCTTTAAAAAAAGCTGTATTCGTAGGTAACATCCAAATTTACCACTCGAAAAAAAATTCCAGAGATTGTTTGGATTGCCCTATATTATTCAAATTTGGTACAATTTCTCCTGAGATGTGTGCCATCCTAAAATACAACTTGAATCTAAATTATTTGATGATTTTCTTTAAAAAGTTTGGTCGCGAAAAAAAAATTAAGTTTTTTTTTTAAAAAAATTTGCCAAAAATGGCATGTTTTTAAATCGTTAAAAAAAAAGTTCACTTCAAATGAAGTTGGAACAAATGCGGCACGAATAAGTTCACCGATGCGGATACATAAAACGCAAAATTGAGGTTCCTACATTTTTTTGGATTTTTTTATTGGCCTGAACATGATCAAAAACACCGTGTACACTTTTCGCTGGAATCGACCATATATATATAAGAATACTGATAAATTAAATCTCATTTAAAATATATATATATACATATATATATATATATATATACACATATATATATATATATATATATATACATATATATATATATATATATATATATATATATATATATATATATATATATATATATATATATATATATATATATATATATATATATATATATATATATATATATATATATATATATATATATATATATATTTGTATGTAAAATACAATACACCAAGAAGTGATTCAAATCGATGTGTATTATAATTATACAACTTCATTCCTATTAAATATAAATAAAGAATCTCTTAATTATGTTTATGAAGACAGGAATCGAAAGTAATTTAATTATAAAAAAGCACTCGTTTTTTTATTTAATCTAAAATCCGGTGAAAAGCGTTATTCGATTTAAACACGGGCTATTTAAAATAATAATTATTTTATTCTGGAGTAATTAAACGATTTTTTTTGCCGCTAAAAGCAAGTAGTGTATGAAGCAAGAATACTGATAAATTAAATCTCATTTAAAGTACAGACTGGCTGTAAATTTACAATGATATCAAGATTTTCTGGTCGTAAATGTATTGCATTGTATATTGTTGTTGTTGTTGTTTTTATATTCTATATAATAATGAACGATTCCAAATATTTGTCTTTTTTGTGCTCTCATTCTGTTGTCGTCATAGTTGTTGTTGTCATCACCTCACCGTGATGACAATGATGGTAATCATCGCATTTTGCCGTAATACTGATTACGATCGTCGTCGTCATCATCATCACAACCATCATCACCAGCATATTATAGTCACCGTCATCATTATCATCATCATCATCATCATCATTATCATTATTATTATCACTATCTCATCATATCACCATTATCATCTTCGTTATTACTAATAGAACATGTCAAACTAGGGTCAAGTGGTTCCATATATTGCATGATGAAACACATGATATGATACCTTTTATTTGTAATCCGACACGGAATATAAATAGGCCTACATCAAAATCAGGGTAAACAAGTCGCTTCAAATTCCTTGCGGGTTGGATACATTTCAACGAAGTGCGTATATCGTATGACAATTTTAAAAAGTTATATGATGTTAGGCCTTCATTATTTGAAACAACAATTTTGTTTACAGTGTGAAATTCAAACTCTAATATCATACAATCATCACATCATCAACATATATTTTGATCTCCACGCAATTTGATTATTGCATATCCAAATTGATTATTGAATATAGACTGGAGTCCTATCATCGGAAAAAAATATTTAGAAATCTTTATTTGCAATCAATTCATGTGGTTAAAACAGGTGAGTTGTGAATAATGGCAACCTTAAAAAAAATATTTAAAAAAAAAAAAAAAAAAAAAAAAATCAGCAAAATGCGTTCTTCAGGATCTGAAGAATAAACAAAAACCAAAAAGAAACATAATCATGATAATGTAAAGTAAATGCGAAATCAATTTATTATATGTATTTCATATCCAGGCGCGGATCCAGGGGGCCCGACGGGCCCGCCTCCCCCCCCCCCAAAAAAAAAAAAAACAGGAGGAAAAGGCAGAAAGAAGGAAAAGGGGGAGAAAAGAAGAAAGAGAAGGAAAAGAAAGAAAGGGAAAGGTTTAAATTGAATAAGGGTCGATGTTTATAGACTTTTCGCCCAAATATATTCAATAAGAAGCGCGAAATAGGCCTAATTGGGTTCTAAACGACCGTAACTAAGGCCCTCAATGTATGTGCCCTTTAAGGCAATTCGGCCTCATGATAATAAGACCTACAAAAACGTGTCGGCCGGAACCAATTAACAGACATTTGACAAATTTCTGCCTCCAAAAGAGGAAATATATTAGGCCTTCAAAGCCACTAGTAAGATTCGCCCCAACATGCCCAAAGAAAAAGCAACAAAAAAGTAAGAAAAATACAGAAGAAAAAAACAATGACAGGAATCAATTTAAAAAAAGAAATAAAAGGTTCGGGCCCAAAAGACCGAAGTCAGCAAATTGATTTTTCAGAGAAATGAGTCATTCGTTACTGCGGCATGCCGTCAAAAATTTTGCTCGTACATTGAGTGGTAACTTTTAATTCAAAATGTATATAAAGTAAAAATCTCAGCTCGCGCTTCGCGCTCGTATGTTCCATTTAAGGACCATGGGAATTTGAAGTTGGCAAAGTTCTTAAAAATTTAAGCCTGCTTTCAAAACAGTTTTTCAGTACTTTTCCAAAAGTACTTAAAAACTGTTTTGATTTAGGTCTAATTATTTTGTCCAAAACTCTGACTCTCCCTTTGTGATCGCATGTTAGAGTAAGGGAAATTATGAAAAAAAGTAGGCCCACCCAAAATGTCTTGCTTTTCAGCTTCGCGCTCGCATTATGAAAGAAAATTGAAGCCCAAAGTTCTCTAACTGTTCTATTTTCCTTGCCCTTTTCGAGGAAAAATTATGTTTGCAGTTCGAGCCCTACAGTCTTTTATTTAAGGACAAAAAAAAGGGAAGCCAAAAGTGCTTTAAAATTATTTGCTTTATGTGTCATTGTTTTGCTGAATTTACTGCTCGCGCTCGAATGCTTTATTTGGGGAAAAAGTGGAGCCAAATATGCTTCATGTCATATAACTTTCAGGTCATATAATTGAAAAGAAGATATCTATATGATTATATGTCTAAACTTTTCTCATCTCTGGGCCACTTTATGGCAAAATTTATTATTAGTGAGGAAGTTAAAAAAAAAAATTAAAAAAAAACACGAAAATATTAAAGAGCTCAAACATCTTGCAAAAGTATTTGTTTGCGCATCGCGCTTGTCTCTTTTATTTAAGGGCAAACAATTCTAAGCCAAATGTACTTTAAAAGTGATCTGCTTTCATGTATAGGTAAAATTATTTTGTGAAAACTTTGCTCTTGCTCCGCGATCGACGTGCTGAAGAAAAATGTAGGCGTACTAAAAATATCCTGCTTTTCAGTAATTCCCTGTCAAAACTTTGCTCGCGCTTTGCGCTCGCATTATTGAAACTCAAATTTCCCCAAATGTTCGGCTTTCCGGGTCATTTCATTTAAAAAAATCCTGCTCCCGCTTGGCACTCGCCAATTTGTGCTTTAACATTTTAAATGTTTTAAAGTGCTTTAAAGTTCTTTAAAAGTGCTTTAAATTTCTTAGTTTTATATGTCATTGTTTTGCAATATTTCCTACTCGCGTTTCGCGCTCGCATGCTTATTTGGTTAACAAGTGAAATCTAATTTTTCAAATCAATGTCTTTCTGGTCATTTTATGGCAAAATTTCTGCCCGCGCTGCGCGCATGCATTATGTTATTGAAGATGTTTTTTCAAAAGTGCTCAAACTTCTTTCATATCTAGATCTTATTTCTGACAAATTTCTGCTCACGCTTCGCTCTCGAATTTTTCAAATGAGACAAAAGATTGTTATGATGTAGCCTAAATACAAAAGAATTTCAAAATCTCGAGCTCAAAGAAGATGATTTTATTTATTAATTTATTTATTTCGGAAATTTTTCTCGCGCTTCGCGCTCGCATACTTTATTGACACATGTTTTTTTTAAAGATGGCCAAATTGATCGAAGATTCTTTCTTTCTGGGACATTGTCATAATTATTTGACAAAATTTCTGTTCGCAGTTCGCCTCCACCGTTTCATTTGAGGGAAAGTGATGCCATAGCTTTGCTTCAAATTTTTTAATTCGTGTTGTTGAATGCCAAATTTTCTGCTCGCGCTTCGCGCTCGGTTCTTTATGGCAAATAAAATAAAATAAATAGGGAGCAAAAAGTGCTTTAACAATTATTTGCTTTATGTTTAATTGTTTTGCAATAATTTTTGCTCGCATTGCTTTTTATCATCACTAAAATACAAAGCCATTAAGATTTATATAAGCATAACTTTAAAGGCAGATTTTCTGCGCACCCCCAATTCATCATAATTCTTTTCTCTTTATGCCTCTGATCTCAAATGCCCCCATTTTCAGAAAAGGTGGACCTTTTCAAGCTTGAAACCCCCCCCCCCCCCCCATTTCAAATTCGTTCCGCCGCCTCTGCCCAAAGTGCTCAAACTGTCCTTCTTTTGTGTTATTTTTCATTTCATGGGAAATTTCTGCTCGCGCTTCGCGCTTGAATGATTTAAACGAAACGTTTTGAATCGAAAAACATTAGATAGATAATAAAGTTTAAGCTTTCAGGTAATTAAATTGTATGCCAAAGTTTCAGCTCGCGCTTTGCGCTCGCATTTTTCTAAAAATTTAAGTTGTTTAAAAAAAAAAGGTTGCCAAAACTGTCCACCTTATAAGGTCATTTCATCTTAAATTTATGCTCACGCTTTGCGCTTGAAAGATTTAAACGACACAAATTTGTATCGCTAAAACATTATAGATCATAACATGTTGTTCTTTCAGGTAATTAAATGGCAAAATTTACGCTCGTGCGTCTGATAGATATACTGGGGCAACAATCGCATTCATGATGGATATTAAAAATACCTATTCAAACCACAAAAGTGTTTTAAATATTCCGACGTTTTTTGTTTGTTTGTTTGTTTTTGTTTTTTTTTGCTAGTATATATTATTATTTTCTTTTCACATGAGTAAAATTAAATTGCTTAAATTCCTCGTTTTACGTCAGTATAGGCCTATGGGGTATGTTTAACATAGCGCTTCGCGCTCGTTTGCTCGCTCCGCTCGCTCCGCTCGCATGATTTTTTTTTTTTCAAAGTTGGCCTCTCCTCCCTCTGGAAAATCCTGGATCCGCGCCTGATACACTGTCCGTCATAAAGGTGGAATATTTTTTTGCCGCTATAGCGACATGATTTTGCTCCGGCTTTAATTTCTTGAATATGTTTGTCCCTGCGTTTACTTTTCGGGACCCTGGTTATATCTTGAACATTCTCCCAACCCTTAATGGGGATTCATATTTCCAAAAAAGTTTTGTCAACTCCCATGATGCCCATTTTTGCCATTTTTTTCTCATTTCGGGGCCCCTTTTTGTTTTCCCGGCCGATCAAGCCCCCCTCAGTCCTACCCCCAGGAAACGCATCTGAGGTTAATTGTTTATATAATTGTTCTTGAGGTTAAATCTAGATTTCTGGGGACAGGCTTAGGTCTCTTGTTTAGAGGACGGGTTGAAGTAAAAATTGAGACTGGTAATAATTTGGAATATTTTATTCCATCTTTATGCTGAAAAGAAAAAAAAATAAAAAATAAAGAACAACCTTTAACCCTAATTTAAATATCATCATTTGCCCCTTGATTTTTTACTAGCCTTGATGACAAGGTTGTAAATGGTAATTATAGATAATGTTTTATTTTGATTTATATCTGGTTGAGATTTTACAATACAATTTAAGACAGAAATTTCCATGGTGTAAAAATGAATAAAATAAATTTTGAACCCCAATCAAAATAAATTTTGACACCTCCCTAGATCAAAGAATCGAGTTTGTAACCATAAAACTAGATTTAACTTAAAGAACAATAACAAATCTACACCTTAGACGTGTTTCCTTGGAGTAGGACTGAGGGGGCCTTGGTGGGTCGCGTAAACAAAAAGGCCCCCCCCCCCTCCAAAAGAAAAAAAAATGACAAAAAATGGCTGTCTATCGGGGGTGACAAACTTTTTGGAAGAAAAATCCCCGGAAAAGGTTGAGGGAACGTCCAAAATATAGCCAGGATCCCGGAAAGTGAAAGCGGTGACAGACACATTCAAGAAATTAAAGCCGGAGCAACATAATGTCGCTTGAGCCAGAAAAAAAAATATTCCACATTTATGGCGAACAGTGTATTTTAAACACAAGTTAAATCATAATTTATATTAGATATTATTACATATTTAGCAATGACATAACAGTCGGAAGCAGATCGTGTTAAGGATCATTTCCAAGGGATGAAATGTCAAAAATACAAAACGCGGTTCCTTAATCGATCATGAAGGCCGTCAAATTGAGGAGGGGGAAGGATACACCCCTACCACACCCACTCATCGTTCTATAGTCTTACAATTCAGACTCTATTATGGTTTACTGTGTCTTAGTTTGTCTGTGCCATTTCCATTTAATACATTATTTTCATACTTACGCGTCAACAACATGATAATTTAATGATTTAATATCATAATAATAACATATAAATAAAACAATTTAAGAAGAAACGAATCACAAAATTATCTTCATCAATATACAAACACATACATTGAAAAGTTCTTTTTTTGTATTGCAATTTGACGCTTCTGCGACCCTTCTGTGATTATCTTATGACTACATGTATGTGGCTTCTGTTGGCAGGCAGCTTTAAAAGGAATACGTTTTGGGAGAATATTTTTGTGATTCTATTCCTTAAATTGCAATATGTAACTCAAATGCTTTAGCTTCAGCTTAAAGGAAAAATTATTTGTCTGTTTGTGATAATATCGTGAATCCCTAAGTATTTTCTAAAAGACTCACGAATCACAAAGCTAGTTATTAATTTTCAGTGTTTTTAGGACGAAAATTATGATAACATTTTAATTACAAATTTGAATAATAATCTTTGTTGTTGCGTTCTTTACTTTTCCCGAGCAGAAGCGAACGTGATGTAGAATGTGTTACCTCGAATTGTAAAGTAATAAATCTACATCAACGTGTCTTCTGCATTAAAGACTACGGAGATAGTGGTTAGACCCCGCTTTTTCATTCTCTCTCTATCATTTTCATGTGTCTCTTTCAATATCTGTTTTCTATCTATACCCAAACCTTAACTTTTCTATTTCTTGCCCCTCTGCCTCTCCATCTGTGTCCCTTTCTCTCCCTTTACTTCTTTATACCTATTTTCGTCTCTCTCTCTCTTCTCTTCTCTCCCTCCCTTCTTCTTTCTTTGGCTGCTCACCCTCTCTCTTCATCCCGTCTCTCTTTGTCTTATTTTAATAATTTTCTATGATTTTCCTCTTTCTTAAACCGGGGGATGTTAAACAATTATTTATCTATCATTCTGTCCCTTTCTTCCTCTCTCTCCTTCCCTGTATTGATCTATACCCCTTTCATCATCCTTCCCATTTATCCCATTCTCCATTTCCCCATCTCTCTTATCTTTCCTCCTCTCCTCATCTCATCTTATCGCGTGTCATTCATATATTTCCACCTCATCTTCAGACAATAACAATAGGCGTGCGTGTCGGCCATCGCTCGCGTTAATTTATCTGTGTGAGTAACGTCTAGACCTCGACTTCCTGATAATGAAAGGGGAAAGCTAGCTGAGCAAAAAGAAAGAAAAAAAAATCGAGACTGTTTGAAGAAAGAAGATGAGAATGAATGCTTCGACTATCATGAGGTAATTCCCGGAAAATCGGACAAGGTTCTTGGCATCTTGCTCCACGAGTTGCCAATGAAACGCATAATTTTAGAGCCTTCTTCCTCTTTTGGCGCGAAGCGACGAGGATCCGAATGTTGTGACGACATTTCAAAAGTTATAAATATCCCACCTTCGCTGGAAAAAGAAAATATATGAGTTGATTGTTCCCGATTTCGTCTCCTTGAGTATAAACGTTGTTTTATCCTCATGTCACATTGTCTTTAGGTTATCTTTCGTAGCTCATTTTGACAGGATCAAGTTTATGTCTAAACATTCATTAAGATGATCATCGATCCAAATTTCTTACCGATTTATCGTCACAAAAAAATGATGATTATAAATGTGCTTTGTATGAATTGTGACACAGAAGCTTAATCGAATGTTTATTCTGAATGTTAAGTTTTTTTAACGTTTCTTGTCATCTCATGAGCTTTATTATGGTACATGCAGGTAATGTGGGCCACCTAAGCACATTTGCATAATTTGCATAAAGTTACAAAATGACACACAACCTAATCTTTGTTCATATGGATCAATAACTACTGCTCTAACTTTAATTGTGAAGAAAAACAATTACCACCAACCCCCTGTCTGCAATATTAAAATGTCGACGTCATCACCAAAGTGCCCATATTACCTGCATGTGCAGGTAATATGGGCATATCCTATTTAATGTATTTAAAAAAAAACTACAATGACTCTACTATGTCTGGTATTTGCTTAAAATGTTGAAAATCATTAACTTTAAGATATCATTTGAAATTATAAGACCCTTCAGTAAATACTTTGATTAGATATTCAATTTAATGTATTTATTATTAAAAAAAAACAACATTATTTTCATTATACAAATCAATATACAATAAGTTATTTCTATTAACAATATACTGTAAAATTAATATAAAAAAAAAAAAAAAAAAATCTTAGCGAAGAGATTGATGCCTCATCCCAATACAAGGTACCAGAATCATTTCAGCCATTTTGGACTGCCCATATTACCTGCAACTAATTGTTGCTATGTCGGGCAAGCATTCAGTGCCACATTGCACCCCTTCATTACAGCAAATTGACCTGTACACCCTATTATGATCAAAATGAAGCTATAAGCTTACTAAATATACAAACAATTGAGGTTACCCCCTCAGACACTTTTTATACCATCACATTCTGTGAAATATCAAATTTTACACCAGGGTAAAAAATGCCGTAATTTTTACCTACCTTGTTGGTTTTCAGCAATTTTCTCAGAGAAATTTCGGCATCAGATGCTCTCACTAGGACAGATTTTCGTAAACAGTTCTTATGAACAACATACATGACATATGGCGCTCACACCGGTCACCTGTCACGACATGATTTGCTTCACGTAGCCCATATTACCTGCTAGCCCATATTACCTGCATGTACCCTATGACAAACTGGTCGGTTGTCAGTAATGAAATTACAACATTGTGTACCTGTTACTTGATGAATTTGGATACGCCAATATATTTTTTACGTGTGTAATTATATGTGCCGATGTCTTATTGATGATGATGTCTAGAAGGTAAAAATACACACTGTTATAAAAAATTAAAGAAGTTGTTTAAAATCTTAAACAACTGCGTGTTAACAGGTGAATCGCACAGCGTTGTTTAGAAATTAAACAACCTGTAGTTGTTTAAAACTTTAACACTAATGTTGTTTAAAAGTTTAAACAACCTGTTGTTTAATGGTTGTTTAAAATATCAACATTTATTGTTTAACGCTTCTCTCCAAAAATAAAAACGATCCAACTTTTGGTTAACGCGGCCGGGTATCGAACTCACGACTTTTCGAGTATAAAGCAAACGCTCTATCCACTGAGCCAACACATCTGCACATACACGTGAGGCATAAGTCCTTCGCCATGAGTGAATTGTTTGCCTCGGCCTGTTTAAGCAAAACTGTTTAATATCTAAACTCTAATCTTTAAACATGTCTTTTTTAAGACTATAAAACCTCGCATTTCTGGTTTTAAACAACAATGTTTAAATATTAAACAAGAATGTTTAACATTTAAACCAACATTTTTTTAAACAGCGAAATTTTTAAACCATGTTCTAACAATGCACGAAGAACTTATTCTGCTTTTACATAAACGATAAAAGATGTTGAAGATACAGTTCTTTGTACCATTATTATTGTCTGGGGATAATTAATAGCGGCTCTATCATATTTGGGCACGGGCCGATACTTTTAATTGTGTAACGTAAGGCTGGAACCGCCACTGGTAACCAACTCACCTAATAGTATAACGGGTATAGCGGGTCATCGGCCCTGCATGAATAGCTGAAAAGTTGTCTGTGTTTTAGCGGGGTGACTATTGAAGAAGATTGATTGAGAAGTGACATCTCTCATCACGAGGTATTAATTAAGTGATGAAATTTGCACCCTGATAGGACACAGGAACACAGTGTGTCTGTATTATGCAGTGACACATCCTCAAAGAAGGAGATCTCAGACATGAGAATAGTCATCTTCCTGAACAAATTCCTTTTTCCATCTTTCTCCTCTCTATGTATTCCCGTTTTCTCTCCAATCATTTCTTTTTGTCTGACAGTTCGTCACATTTAAATTTAAAATGTAATTTGACGTTATACAAAATGCTAATACCTAATATTGTGACCTTTTTGCCCTGCTATCTACCTGATAATATATTTATTGGTAACTTTAAATAATAATCTTTAAATGAAAATCTTTAAACTATTGCGGTTTATTTATATTCATTTTTAATTTGTATAGAACTTTCAATGCAAACGCAGTGAACGAATAATTCGACTATCATTTACATTAATTGTATATTTCCACATGAAATTAATATTTACAAGAGCCGTTGTCAAAAGCAATACAAATTACATGATCGTTAATATTCTTTAGCTTCAAGACTGCAATCCAATGATAACAGACATAAAATGTTATGTTTAGTAAGAATTTTTGGTCCATACCATATTTCAAATTTACATTTTCGTGTACAAAATTCATCAAATTATCTTTTCACATATTACAAATGCAAGCAAGGTTGCTATAAACATATTTTAAGCGTAGAGATTAATTAAATAAAACGACATCATAATTACAACATAATGATTTGTAAGTATGAAGCCAAGAACCCCCCCCCCCCCTCATAACTTAAAATCTTTAACAATTTTGAGATATACTTTTTTATGAGTCATAACTTATAATGTTTTAATTTTCCTTTCCGCTTACTTTTGAAGGAATACAGCAAACATAATTTCATGGATATGCTGGTGTCTTTATACCTTTATCACGAAACAAATTAGTTACATGACAATAGCATTTCACATGTCACCACGTCACGCACCCTGCTTTTCGAAATAACATCATTTCCAGCGCCGATCTCACCACCGCATACTATATGCATGTATGCTCATGGCGGTTACATATCTTGCTGTAATTCGGATCATATTTTCTCTCTGACATCAATCGAGTCGTCTGCTAACCAGACAATTTATCAGCTTGTACTTTTCTTATCGTCTATTCACCTCAGCTTCTGACAAAAAGTCTATAAATACAGAAAGAATGGATGGAGGGAAATGAAGTTTATGTCTGCGTCTCCTGTCTTAAACCACGGGGTCGGTCCTCCAGATCACTTCAGAAAGAAAACGGGTGAAAAAATCCAGACATAATGGTAAAGCGATATGAAATGTCAAGTGATTTGCTCGGCCATTTACCTTCCAGCAATCGAGTGGAACTAGTCCGACAGATAAAGGTTATTTTGTGTGATCTTTGTTCTGGATTGCTACAGGGGTTGGGTTGATGAGCTGTTATTTTAGATATACTGTATAAAACCATAGACTTTGCTACGCAGAGAAAGCTTTGCTGGGTTTATTTCCTCAAAGCGCGTACGTATGTGACTCCCAGATTCGATAACTCCACTGACTTTGCGTGAGTTATGAACGGGACTGCATGAGAAAGTTGAGTCCAAACATTGAAAAGAAGTAGTAGGTGATGGAATAATATTTGTTGGATAACCAGTTCATCACAATGGATAATCTACCACAAGGCCCATTGTATGAGTAAATTTCCGAATTCAATAACTCAAAATTTGTAAGTAATAATTCTTTTGCTGTTCAAATATGAATTAGCAAGAAAGAAACAATAAGATAATTGGTTTGTACATTACTACTTCCATTTCCTACTTTAGATTTGTTTCTAGCTTACTAGTTCTTGCTCTCTGTCGTGGTTTTTAATCACATGTTTTATCTTGAAAGAATTGCAAGATATAGACTCAGCATGAATACAATAATTTTTCATTACAGGGAAAAACCCCAAGTAAACAAATAAAGGATCGTTTGTCTGAAGGTTCACAATTACAAATGAACGATTTGGCTCATTTTAAAATTAATAAAGTGAATCAAAAATTCTAGCGACAATGAAAATTATCTCGAATCGGAAGAAGTATGACAGCCTTTGTTGAGTATGATTTTTTTTTTTTAAATGTCATAGACACAAGTCGATTGTCCTTGAAATACAATGATCAATAATGACATTTATTGCGACATCATGAGTGCATTTATAGCAATACTATGTCAGAATTATGACTTGACAGGCATTAATTTTTTGAAGAAGGCGTTAGAGGAAATATCTTATTGGCAATTTATAATCCTTACAATACCTTGATTTGATGTGCATTTGAACAAATTAAAATTTCCCTTTAACAATGGCTTGAAATTGGTCCCCGCCGAACCATATCATAAGCTAACGAGCATCGTTAATTTGTTTGAAAATTTTAGAGGCATCAGGACGAAATGTACCGCTCAATTACACGGTTACTGCGTTTGGCCATCATCCAAAAACGCTTCGGATGTCATTTGTTTCCCCTTCAAATTGGAAAAGAAAGATAGATAGAGAAGAAAATAGATACTAGTATGTAAAAAGGGAGAGAAAGAAAGAAAGAATGGAAGAAAGAAAAAAAAAGAGAAAAAAAAAAGAAAAAAAGAAGAAAGAGTGAGAGAGGGAGAGAGAAAGAGAAGGAAGCGGGAGAGGAATATAAGACGGAGAGGGAAAAAAGAGAGGGAGAGAAAGGAAAAAGAGGAGGAAGAGGAGGAGGGGATGTTTACATGTGTGTTTGCTGTGAGGGAGTGAGTGTGTGTGTGTGTGTGTGTGTGTGAGAGAGAGAGAGA
>CALNVZ010003435.1:9741396-9762065 GCA_940671915.1 Paracentrotus lividus | reverse complement strand
CAAGTCATAATTGGTCATTCATTGTTGGCATAATAATCTGCACCATATACTATCATGGTAAATCATCAGTAACCCTTAGTTTTCAGGGACTAAAACCCATGGAATTAAAATATTAAATTGATGTGTGTACCGAACCTTCTCTCTTATTTGACATCGTACAAGTTGGTTTGGAGGCTAACATCAACTTTAGACTGAAATTTGTTTAAGTGTCAAATTGAGTCTGTGCTTGTAGACTAAGTAGCTCTCGCACGTGACGGCGGAACCGGAACCAATCAGATGATCGGAAAGGGCTAGGGTAGGATAAGTTTCATCCAATGAGCATACTGGTATAGTCGTGTGGTTTGAAGACCTTATATATAAAGGTTTGGGGTTCGAGCCTCGGTAGGTTCTTATGTCCTTTGGCAAGACACTGATCTGCCATTGCATACTTACCATGCCTACGGGACATGGGGAAGTAATTTGGTTTCATCTGATATATTTGAAAGTGTAGTATTTCTAGTAGTCATGTGGTTTAAAGTAGATCCAAAAGTCTACAGGATAAGAACCTCAGTAGAAATTGGATCCATAAGCGGTACATTGCATAGAGACACTATTTAGCATATAAATCCCTCCATCAATCACATACTCATTACACAATAACTGTAATTATCTCGACAATATCTTCAAAGACAAACTTTTTTTTTAAATGTGCTATTTTTTTAACACAAAATACAGTTATTATGTTTTGAATGATAATTTAAAAAAAAAAATGATTTTTTGCAAATTATGCAAATTGAAAACTTATTATGTTCATGAGATCATGATATATCAAACTACAGCCAAAAAATAGCTGTCATTATTGATGAGTAGTTTTCCTGAAATTTACAGCTAATTTGCATATTGTGCAAATTAGACCTTTTTCCCCTTTAGATTTTTTAAGGACTTATCATCAAGGAGACTATAACAATAACATATGTTATGAAATGTACTGTTGCAACATGACAGCGCCACCATATGGTTGCTATAAGTAATTAGGTCAAAACCATCTAGAGTATTGTTTGACTGGACTATGAACTATTGAGTGTGTACATACTTTGGTTTGAACTAGTTTTTCTAATGCACCTAACATTTCATCGAGGAGTCGTGGGTCTGGCCGAGCGGTTAAGGCGATAGACCAGAAATCTATTGGGGTTTCCCCGCGCAGGTTCGAATCCTGCCGACTACGTATCTTTTTATTTTTTTTATTTTTTATTTATTGACGTCAATTTATACATTATTAAACATAAAGCATTCAGTCAATGCTAATGACTTTTTTTTTTCTTTTTCCAAAATGATAAAATATGAATTTTTTAAAATCACATATTGAGGCCTGTTTGAAATCACGTTGGTCAGAGTGATCATGAAAAAGATGTCCTTTGCTTTCTAATATACGTCATAGTTTTCTCTTTAAAAAAATACTTTAAAAGTTTTGGACAAATTTTAACCACAAGGCAGCACTATTTCGTACTCGTTTATGAATTCGTCCATTCCAACGTCAAACCAAACACGAAAAAATAAAAATAACAAAACAACAACAGTTTAAAGAAACAAGCAATAACAATTTCGAAGTTTGTGTATAGTGAATCAACGATGATATTGATATTCGAAAAACACCATACATTATACAAAAATGTGGCATCGTCTGGTTAAAAATCGTAATTCTATAATGCATCCTAATCAAATTTGACAATAAAAATTATAAACTTGAACAGATATCAAAACGTCAATGTAGAATGTTTTGATTGTAGGTCATTTATGATTAAGAGAGACAGAGACAGCAGACAGACAGGAGGAGATGCAGGAGGATAGAAATCGGAAGGCGAGAAGAAGGGAGGGAAGGCGGACCAGATTTCAGCAAGGGGGAAGGGGGGGGCCGCGCCCAGCCATAGGGGGGGGGGGGGGTACCCACAAAAGACAATGACAATGACAGAATTTGTCCTAATTATATTGTCATTTATAAATTTATTTATTTATGTATCTATTGAGAGAGCGAGCGAGAGCGAGAGAAGGAGAGAGAGAGGGGGGGGAGAGAGAGAGAGAGGAGAGAGAGAGAGAGAGAAGGAGACATAGATGTGAGATAGATGTGAGATAGAAAGGGGATAAAGAATGATGGAGAGAGGATTGGGAAGAGGGGGGGGGGAGGGGGTCCCACCCTACACCCCACTCTCTCCCCGGTGACCACCTACGCATTTATCACGAGATGCCTGACACGGTGTCTGCACAAATTGTGTGAAATGGCTCAGAAAATAACGTGTCTAGACAGATTCAAATCTGCTTGATCATAAAATACAGATAGATGAAGGAATTGTTAGCTTTCAATCTATATTAAAATAGATGATAAAGCTCCACGATTGTGATTGGAAATGAACGAATTTCTTTTTAAATGAAACCCTTTGACGGTTCAAGCATTAACCTGGAGTATTTTCATTATCTCTAAATCTAACTGAGTGCTTAATAGCCTTCAATAAATAATCTTAAAATATCACTTACTCAAATATTGTCTAGGCCTATCGTTTACAATTCTGATTGTTATTGTTGACTAGCAGAAGTCATGAACTGAACTTATTTTCGATTGATCTCCTTTTGTGTTCGTTAAAAAAAAAAAAAAATAATAATACAGACTTGTTCTTCTCACTGGAACAATATAGATGTCACTTATAAATATAAACAAAATACTCTGCCCCCTTTTAACATTTTGTATTAGTTCAATCTTAAAATAAGCAAACTTACGTGTCTACAAGTTCCAGTTGCAATCAAGTATTCACACGTTCCAAAGAAACATTTATGGCCTCTTCAAAGATGGATGAAGATAATGCCACACACAATGTTTTCAAAGGACATGTACGAATAATTTATTATTTATAAGCAAAAAGGGATATTTATTTAACGCAAATATTCATCCCAAAGAACGTTGAAGAGTTTAGTAATAACATTTTACAAAATTTCAAAACAAATATAAACTTAATTTTAAATGACCTTTACTAGGTACATGTAAATTTAAAATAATCTTCCTCTTGAAATTCATTCTTGTACAACACTTCAAACATTTAAGAACAAATTGAAAACACATTTGTTCTCCCTCTGATCTATACTTACTTGGAAAGTAAGTCGTCTTTCTTTTTGTTTGTTTTTTTGTGAAGCGAATTGAGCACAAAATATATATTTGGAAGGGCCCTATATAAGAATATGCTATTATTATTAAATGGTAGGCTTTATGCTGCAAGAGATATTTTGTTAAACTAATGTGAAATCGATCTTTTTTCATTTCAATTCAGCAACACAATCAAAGATTGTTTTAATCGAGGAAGTATCATCTTGTGGAAAAGAAAGAAAAATGTCATTGTGAAGAATAACTATTATTGTGAAATACAAGAGAGGGGTAGCAACATGAAATGGTTTCTTTATAATCGATAAAGTGCTCGGTTGAATAGAAGTACTTAAAGGGGAATACAAAACAAATGTTATTGGGAAGAGATAAACATTGAAATTTGTATACTGAGACGGCTTCTTTTATCTGGACATATAGTCTTTATCTCCATATATATAGTTCTGGCTGTTTTCCCTTCTTTTTCTATTTTATAAAGATGATTTTCACATGCAGCCACATACTTTAGCCTATTACATTGAGTACAAAGTTAGGAGTTGGTTAATAGACAAAGGGGTACATCGCCTCACCCTTCGATGATCGGTTTTCAAAAGCCCCCCCCCTCTCTCTCTCTCTCCCTTAATCTCCTCTGTCTTCTCAATACACATTTAAAGATATTTACCAATTATATTTATTGAAAAGAAATAAATCGAATTAGATGTATCAGAAAATCATAAATATACTTTAACTACCAATCAACCATCCCCTTTTCTATCATTTCATTTTGAATAAACATTGCATTTTCTAATTTCGAAAAGGGGGCGAGGTTTTCAGGAATACTAATACCTCCCCTATTCTCTCTCTATCTCGTTCTTATTTCTCTCTCTCTCTCTCTCTCTCTCGTTTTCTTTCCGTAACCTTCTCCTTCTATCGTCTGACTTTGTAACCATCACGTTGCTAAATCCAATTCACATAAACACAGGGCTTCTAATTGTGTCTTTCACTCAACAAAACAATCGCAACTCATGAACAGGCAAGGTTACACATTATTGAAACAGGTGAAAATATTGGCGGTGACATGATAGCCTTCTTTTTGTTTTTATTTTTCCTTTCCTGGATATATCTCCTTTTTATGTATCCTCATCCCTTTCCATCTTTTGATGTTTCTTCTGTAATTTGGAACCTCTCTCATTTACTTTGTTTATCTTTTCTAACCATCTCTGCCCATCTGTCTCTCTATGAATGTCTGTCTTGTGCTCCATTCTCTCTCTCTCTCTCTATCTCTCTCTGTCTCTCTGTTAACATGTCTAATTTTCTCTCTTTCGCCTTCTAACACAGAATGTTTAAACGAGTTTTATTCAGTAATAACCTTCATTGTCTAATCCTCTCTTAGTGTGTAATGGTATGGGAGGTTACAGTATTGATTCGAATGTGACAACATCATTGCGTGATCTATAGTTACCCTAATACCTCATCGATACGAAATAATGGTCTAGACAGTTAAAGTTACAGTTACATTTAAAGGTATACAGACGTGAAGTTTGTGACATAATAGAGGACGTTATATTCATGATGTATATTATTATCTTCTCATGCGTACGTATGTGAATTCTGTGCTAGAATATTTCTGTGAATCTGCTGCATTTTATATTATACATGAAAAAATTCATACGGGAAAGTTAGACCATGTGTTGACTGGCAATGATTATTTAATCATGTTTATTGCTTATTGTTATAAACAATAATTATTCTATAGGTATGTAAATACTCTACGACTATGTTGACATGATAATAATAAAAAATAGAAATATCCAACCAATCATAATGGTGTTTATAGTCCTTAAATGCGTGCGTTCGTTGTTTATCTTCAGTAGATGTTGACACCTTTCAATGATTCGAACAAAAAAAAAAAAAAAAAACCCAACATATGTCACTCTTTAGAAAAAAAACATTCACTTTTAATAATGATCTCTTTAGCCCAACCCAATCTTTCTCCCCCTCTCTCTTTCATTCTTTTCTTTCCATCATATAAATTATCTCTTTTTCTCTCCTCATCCATGTTAGCCATTATTGCACCTCTATCTCTCTCTCTCTCTCTCTCTCTCTCTGTCTGTCTCTCTTCTCTTCTCCTTCTCCCCTCTCTGTAATTAAATCTTCATGATCGACTTTCTGCATGACTTCACATCCCTACTGTTATCCGTTATTTTATCCATGTTATGTTATAAATATCTACTTGCCATATTGATACATTAGTCTACGTACACGTCACAAAATATGTTTCATGTTCGATTATCAATATTGTTATTGATCCCCATTCGGCCTCAGAGCATTCTCCAAGCTTTTATACCCCAAATGACCTTCTCCAGCACAACACCGCGTCAGAAATTCAGTGAGAAAGCCATCATCCCCACACGAGAAAATTCGTGTTTCTCTTCCGTATCCCGCAAATTTACACTTCTCAATCTGTTATTGATCGATAGTGTAACATCTCAGGTGATAGAATCGATCGACTCACGTCTGAGGGAATAATTAGTCGTCCAGCGACAAGTCGAATATTTTTTTTGTAATAATGGAAACAAACGAGAGAGAAACATGAAATAGAGGGGAGTTATAACATCAACAGTGAGATTGCGGTAGATAAAAGTTGAGACATTAAGGCTTGCAAAGTGTGATTGAAATGAATTTTGTTCGTTTAGGTGGGGCTATTGTTATGTTGGGATTGGGTTGATTATTCGTCCTTCACACGTCTTTTCACACGTTTGCCCATTTCAAATACCCGGCACTCCCAGTGAAGTAATTGGTCTTTCTTGTAGTAATATCGCCTAATGTTGCAATCATGGGTATCACTGAACTAGCGGGGCTGAAAACTTACTGAAACCCCCTCCCTCAAGAAAAATGTTTTTTTTTTTCTTACGTCCTCCATTGTGCCGACAAATTGAATTTTTTTTCACCAGTGCCGTCAAGTATATTCATCTCCCAGTTAGATATTGAAACTATGAAACATTTTTAAATATAAAAGATGGCTTATGCTCACATTCACTTGCGAATACAAATCGATACAAATCAAGAGTACTGATCAAACCAAAATCAACTTTCTCTTTAAAAAAAAAGCGGAAGCACGATGTCACTCAGAAATAAAAAGTATCTTTTGGATGCAAGGAGAAATTGACCACAAATCGGATTATAAGGTCTACTGGATATTCAATGGTGTGTTGTAAACGGTCTTATTGATCGTATGTTGTGGATTAAAGAATCGTTTTTAATTATTCTAAAAACTGGATCACGTGGCAATTGTGACTCATTAAATGTTTCGATCATATTTTTCTTCAAAATAAAAATAGGGTAGTGACCCAAGGCACAATATAATTGATTTAGGACCGTCTTCAGTTTATTAACATGACCAGGCCCTTTTTAGAATCAGACATTTCTGAATCGACATGTAGTTTATCAATTTAATGGTGACACTTTCACAGGTGCGTCAAGTCAAAATGATAATAACTGTTATATCTAACCTCACCCCTTCGTAATGTGATCATTTATATTCATGGATTCATTTTATGGATTTTAACAAATAATAATTTAAGTGAATGAGCAGAATACATTCGCAGTCTTACTAATAGACTTCAGGCGGATATATCACTATAATCTTCAAAATCCAATCAGGAGGAGAGACTCAACATTTAGTTGGTTTCAAGGCGTGTTTCTTCTAAAGTTACTCTCCCCGGAAAAAAAACATGAAAACCCTATAAAACCAAAATATAAATGTCGAGTTTATGATACCATATTTCATCCAGGTTTAGGCTCACATTTTTAACTTTGGAAGTTACTAAATGCATTTTAAAATGCATATATGTTATAGAAATCATGATATAACCATAGAAAAAAAAGAGGTATTAAAAAGTAAAAAAAATAACACGTGTCGTGTAGTCGGTTGACAAACTAAAAAAAAGGCATACAATCAACCAAAATAGAAATGTTTTGATTTCATGATATATTCCATCCTAATTTTTCACCTTAAAGACTTAATGTATTTGTTTAGAGCTCAAGAGTTTCATTATCTCCTCTTCGATATTGTGACTTTTGATACCATCACCATGTAAATCTAAATTGATTTTCAATTTTTCAATTTTCAATTTTTTTTTTTTTTTTCCATTTCCAACAAAAGAGTTCAAAATTCATACAAATATCATTGGAATAAACATTGAACATAGCAAAACATGCAATACAAAGTATATCAGAATTATATATTCCAAACTTGAATATTACGTTGGAAATAGAGAGGTCCATTGAGAAGCAAAGCTTGTTAATTTTGGACCCCTCGAAAAAATAGTATTCAATATTCAATAATAGTAAGTTACATGACTCAAATAAAGATAGTGGCCAACAGAGAAGACGACAGAGAGAGAGAGAGAGAGAGAGAGAGAGAGAGAGAGAGAGAGAGAGAGAGAGAGAGAGAGAGAGAGAGTGTGTGTCTCAGAGAAAACCCCCAACATTATATATAATTATATATATACAAAGTATGAAAATAAATTGACATTGTCCCCGAAATTAGTGTGAATCGGACATGTCTAGCCTCCGAATTGGGATGATAAATAATTCATTTATTTTCCTTCACCTGATTTATGTGAGGCCAATCGGTTAGTAATAAAAGTCGATGTCGTATTTATTTATTATTTAGGTCGATATAAACATGACCTATAGCCTATATCCTAATTAAGCTAACGATAATTTACCCTCATCCGCAATAAGAATTGCATCATAGCTATAAAATACGTGCATTACAAAAAAAAAAAAAAAAAAAAAAAAAAAAAAAAAAAAAAAAAAAAAAAAAAAAAGTCTTTTATAGTTATGTTGTTTTATTTTATTAATAACGAATGTGTTGATTACCATATTTTGTATATTCGGAAAGGATATAGCATTGTACTTTTCCTTTTTCATTCCTGAGAGCAGTAGATTGGATGACGAGACCCGGTCATTTCTGAAAAAAGGGGAGACAAAAGAACAAATGTCCGCCCCCCCCCACACACACACACACAAAAAAAAAACGAAATCAGTATATGATATCATGGGCCATGTTTTAAATTTTCAGGTTTCGTTATACCATGGACGTATCACTTTTGACGTCCATGGTTATACCTATTGCAAGTGTATTATTGGCAAAGATATCAGTACTACTGGCAAAGTAAAAAAAAAAAAACACCCATGCAGGGAAGATAAATTTAATTATACCTTTGCCAATGTAAATTAAGTCATATCATGTATATTGCGGGTGACAGTAACATGGGAGGTAGAATTTTCTGATAATATAAACACGTTTTGCTCAGCTTTATCTGATTTTGTTTAAAAATACATGTACATGTACGTTTTGAAATAAAAACATGTAAAAATGTATTTATTTTGGGAACAGCAGATAACATTTGATGTAACAAATTGTGGATCACTCATTATTAAAGGCTCGAACATTCTTTTTGCTTTGTTCGTTAAATGATTTATCATTCTTATCTATTCATATACATGAGTATTTAAGTCATCAAACTCATAATATGCCGTATAATGTTAATGTTTCAATCCCAGTTGTTGTTTTTTTTTATTATTCCATGGACAAAGTTTGAGCTTCGCGTCTCGTATTTAATATACATGTATATTAAATGCATATTTTGAATAATATTTAACATGGTATATGTTTAACCTAATTTGATCACGCACGCCTATAACTTAATAAATACCAGTTGAGTCTTCTTAATTGGTATAGTGGCAGTTAAATACCCAACCAAGTGTGACGCCTTCAACGTTTTCCACTGATCTTATTCTTAACACTTTTTATGATTTTGTATCAGGTTGATAAAATTGGGAAAAAGTCGGTTATAAATACATTAATCATGACTCTATTAGTTGACTTTGAACAAGTCGCAGACAAGAATCTAGTTAAAAATTACACACGTGATGCTTACTTCGGGATCACGTGACATAGTAATTGGCGCCAAGGCAGAACGACGCCACTTCATTGAAATCTTACACACGACTGACACTGTGTTTGGTGCGAGATTTACACTTGTTTAGAAATATCTTTCCAATGAAAGCTTGTCCTTATAAATCAAGTTCACTTGCATGTGTTCAGTTATACGCAAATCTGTAATTACTCTTGAACATTTCTCTAACTCTCTCTTTTTTCATCAACAATTTTCCACTCACAAATCGCACTCACCGATGGGAAATAACGTACAATTGATGACACTAAGACAAGTCAGTCACAATGTGTATTTTTTAATGGACGGTGTCTCTGATTTATTCATTCATAAACTTCGCAAAAACACTTCTCTTCAAGACCTGCTGAGGAGATAAATATCGCAGAACATTCATAACTTCTTTTGCACAACAAAAAGTGACATTCCCTGTGAAATAAGTCATTCACGGAAAAAGGGGTTTTAATTACAAATACGAAAACAAAAAGGCATACTTTCTTTCTAGGCCTAATTCTTCATTCCAACAGGTACTGAAGATATTTTCAAGCAATAAACAATACTTGATGTCTTTGATTTAACAAATTTGATGAAAACTAATTTAAATGATTTCATTAATATTTCGGTTGTGATGTAAAGTCACAAAGAGCCAGCATTGTAACACATCTGCAGCTAATTCAATAGAGACAACAATATCAAACACTGCAAAAAAATTACTCTTCTTTCACACAATTCTATACGCTATCCATAAAATTGCAGTGGCTGATGCTATAATGATACCTCCGCAACATTGCCAGATGTTCAATGATAGAAACTGGCTGTGTTTCTCAATATTTTCAAATTAATGATTTTATGGAGTGTGCTTTGTGCGATTAAAATAATTTGGAGAAATATTAAAGTGTAATTTATGATACATGAGCAGAACATATGGCAGAAGCCATGAATAATGGAAAGAATTGCCAAGTACATTGCTTCTTTGTTTACATTAGTTAACATATTGCTTGTAAATATAATTCTACAAATATCTGAACACATGGGCCATTTTCGATGCCACTTTCATACAATTAAACATGCTACTATCTTGACAATAAAAGCTAAAATAAGTTTGAATAATGATCTGAATTTGTTATGAAAATATTTGTTAATTATTGTTTAATGTATACATCAAACTAATTATTATATAATTTTGATAACATTTCTTTTACAATATAAAACCTGATTGTATTGTTAGATTGCATATTTCTCTTACTTAATATCACATACAATGTACATTTAACTATATTGTATATTCTTCACATTTAAGAAAATGACATTTACTAGTTACATAAAAATATAAATATTGGACGGTTTTGTGGAAAAATTGCATAAATGGTAGAGAAATATAGCAAAATGTATGTGCACATGTTGTTAATGGTGCATGGGAGCCAGAAGGGCACTGACACTATAATGCATGATATGCATGAAGGCCCTTTTGATACTAAAGAAGCAATATACACTTCATAATAACAATAAACCAGTGGTGAATTCAGCATTGGCCTTGACAAAGGAATGTATTGGATTATTGTTTGAGATATAAAACAGCATAATATATGGTATAAGTGGTTATTTACGCGGTGACTTTATTTTTGCGAATTTCGCGAGTTGTTCATCGCAAAAATTTTTTACTTCTGTACAAGGCTATTTAAAGTAATGAAGTCATCACCAAAATCGCTAAATTTTGCTCTCGCAAATTTCCCCAACTAGTCCAAAATCATGAAAATATATGTACCCGAAAATATTGGCTTATACAGTACCCTAGTCAAATAATATAATTAATATTCTTTGTCAGAGATGATGCTTGATCCGCCACTGAATACCCATAAGGGTCGCTGCATAATTTAATTTGGTGAGAATGCAAAATGCAGAATCTTTTTAGAGTTTAAATAAAAGAAAGAAAAAACATATAAAAATGGATACATTACATGTGAAGCACAATACATGCATGTAAACATCCATAGTGAATAAAGAATACAAACAGTCTATAACATTTTTTACAGAAAAAAAACAAACAAACCCAAAACTGTGTTCGTATGACCATGTCCATGTCTAAGGTTGGTCATCACCTGTAATACTGCCCTCACATGGCGAACAAGGGAGAATAAGAAATGATGGAGATCTAGAGGCAAAAATTGAAGACAGATTGATGTATAAAGCAATACACTCTCTCCTCAACCATGTAATAAATTAACCATTTCTAACATGCAATAAAATCTTGAAGATTTTAGAACAACATGCAAGCCTGATGCGGGAGACGTGAGTACCCATATATCAGACTCCTCCATACAGAGTTTATTTTTTCTCATCTCTCAAAGTGTTTTTATGCAGTCTGCACAATGTCATCTCGCCTTGCAATGTCAAACAAGTCATCACATACCATGGGGGCATCGTGATCAAAGTCACGAACAATGTCATGCAGAAAGTCAAGATGGAAAAGGTCGCAGACAATGGCAAGCGAACAATCTAAAGTGGATGCTCCTTTTTATATAACACCTTCAGGTGGCCAGTTGAGCTGTCGGATCAGGCCTCCCTTGGGGCGTGCATACTTTCCGTAGATCTCAAGAGAATGCTGGGGTTCTGCTGATCGCCAGCCGATCTTACCCGACGTCGTCTGGGGGAATGGTTTGGGGGAGGGGTCGACCTTGATATACCTAGAGATGGGTGTGATGGGGGGCAGGACCAGTGGGGGTGGAAGCTCAATCTTCTTCACATCACGTTTCACAAAGTCATCTTTCACAAGCTAGAATAGTAGTGAAAACAAACAAGAATGAGAACAAATTAATTAAAATGTATGAATAGCTTAACAACAGACTTGACAATATTTGCCATAATAGTATTTAAGGATATTTGAAGAAAACAAAATGACATGAAACATAAAATTGAGATATAACGTTAACACATCGACTCATTAATGACCAACTTTCTATTTTTACTTAAATGTGTAAACTATTACTATTTTAATTTATTTATCGTTCATGTAATTTTGCTATACAACTTATTAAAGTATCAAGCCTAAATCATTGGAAAGTGAAAAAAAATGAAATAATAATCTAGAAACACTATAAAACAATATTTAATAAAAAAAACAAGTAAATATAATGCACATGATGTCATACAAATCAATATTTCTTCTTCAGCCTATATAATTTGACCATAGCAACCACCTACTTTTAATTATAAGAGGTAAGAATATACATGTTAATGTAATTATAATAAAAAAACACTAATGGGAACATGAAAATATATTTTAGATTTAATCTTTGAACTTTGAATGACCTGAGGTGACACTTACATCTTTGTAACTTCCTCCGAGGAAACCCCAATATTCCGGCCATCTTTTAGACGCAGTCTCTTCATACCTGATGTGGTCCTTCCTATAATAATAATAATAACAATGATGACTAGGACGATGATGATAATAATAATGATATAATAAACAGTTCTTTTAAAGCGCATAGTGCATAACTCATTGCAAAATGGAATGTCCCTATGCGATTATAACGAAAAAGAAAAGAAACAGGAAGTAAAGATATATACAAATGCACTTAAAGCAAAGAAAACACAAAGATAGTGTTGGACACTGAGTTCATATACAAATTAAGCATTGAATAGATGGATTTTATGGAAGATAAATTAATATTGAGAAGAAAAACAAATTATGAGAGTTTTATAACTGAAGAAAAAAGAAGCATGATATTGCTGTTCTTTACATCTTTCATATCTACATTGTAGGTATCACATTCACATTAATTGTAAAGGTAGACTCATAATGTAGGTATACCATTTTTATACATGTGATTGTTAATGTATTTTCACAAAATTAGTTGTTGATTTTTAAATTCATAAATTGGTAAATATGATTTGGAATAATTGTACTGTTAATGAATTTTTAAAGACAATATTATTGTGATTGTGAACTTTTTGTTTGACAGACTATTATTCTCATTCTCAAAACTAAACCACATGATAAAGAGTGTATTCTTTGTTTTAAAGTTAATATCTATTTAGTAGAAAAATATATTTCACGAACTTCATGACTTTGAGTTTTGACCCAATGGCCTACAGTGTGATGGCATTAAAAAAAATGATAAAGATTACTTCAGGTGTATATATTAGCCTACTTGAAGGAAATTATGAAATATAAATGGTTTAACAGTACTTCTTTGTATGTGGAAAATATGCCTGGGAAATGGTTCATAAAATAATTATTGCAAAATGAAGTATATATAACTGATAATGTGTGAGGCATATATATGTTTATTGCGAGTATTCCTATACGCCTATGTAAAACACACAACCGAGCACAACACAACATTCCTACAACCAAAAATCACGCAAATACTCACCAAACTTGATCATTAGCTACAAAGTTGAACCCAGCCAGTGCCTTGCCAGTTGCTTGAGGAACCTTTTCTGCCATTTTGCCCCCAAAACTCACAAAATATCACAATTTTCCTATCGAAATGATTCTTATACCACCTGCTAACTCAAAACTACTACCAGAAATGCGTGTACACTGCACTCTATTTGTATATGCACCGCTGAAGTATCCATAACAACTGGACGCCCATCAAGGTCAAATGGTCCGTAATGAATTGATAGACGCCTCCATTATGCGTAGGGGTGTAAAAATCATTGAAGGGACGTATTGTTCGTCATATCCTTAAAATCCTTGGATGTGTGAATTACAGTGAAACTTTATATCGTTAAATAATCATGAAAATAAACAGTTTATGTTTCATGTACTGACAGGTAATTAAATGAGGTTCTTTGGATCGAGTTTTAACCGTCTGCAGTCCTCGCTGAGGTTTATCGCCAGACATTTTTATAGCTTCCCTGTCTGCATTATGGTAGCCACCCGTCTGGAGAGGCTACTCATTTTCCACACTCGGTACTCGCCCCATTTGGATGGAAAATATCACCTAATACCAAGGAAGTATACCATCTGGCCGTATGAATTGGATAATTTCATGTTCTGAGGTATCGCAGCTTGATGCTCCTACTGTGAATTAACGGGAAAAGGGACCTATTTTGGCATAATTCTCCCTGGCAAGTTGGAGAGGTGTGGACTATCGGGACCGTTCGGCTGCATTCGGAAAACCTGGCTAGACTTCGGCCTTGCAGATATTATTAGCCAGACTGGTGCAAATATACATGGCATGTTGTATGCACATACAAACGTGGGCATAGCAGTATGCAACCCTTGTAGCGAGCCATCTACACAGCCGTGCATGTAGTGTGCGGTGGTGCTATGTGCATTATCGGATGAGGAATCATGGCTGGCGAAAAACCACATGAAATTGAAAGGCCACTGCGAACGGACGGTTCGCCGTTTTAAACTGGGGACGGTGCGTAGCCTGGCGATTTCTGCATTAGTTTGTTACATGAGTATGGACCGCCAAACCGAGTCTTTTGTATGCATAGGTTTGATAGGTGAGTTGTTAGGCAAGAGAATGTTTATAATCATTTTAATCCGGTGTTTACTGTTTTATTTTTCCGAACAAGGATTAGAGAATGAATGAGTTTCACGGCGGCGCACCTGGGGCCGGGAGCCGGAGGTGCATTGAATGAAGTGCGCTATGCCAGCTCGCATGATTATCGGCATGTCCAGGGGCCAGCTGGGCGGGCTAGTGAAAATACAGTAAACATCATTCAATTCAAATTGGGAAGGAAATAATATTTCACATTTACACAGATTGCATTTTGGCAAATACATATTCTGTAGATCTACATAGACCTATACCTTGTTAGGTATTTAAAAAGAAAAAAGTTTGGAAAAACAAATTTTTCTAACCTAAATTTTCAGGCTAAAAACTTGTCAAGTAAATGCTTTGCAGCTGAAAATTTCAATACCCCACAATACAAGAACTCATTCTTCATCGAAACAACAGTGGACTGGAACCATCTTCCAGATTCCATAGTCAACTCCACAACAGTAGCAAACTTCAAGGCTGCTGTTGAAGGCCAGTATCTTCTCTACTGCTAGTCTTCACCAGCCCTCTCTCTTTCCGTTGCACTATAGTATCTATACCGAAACGGTCCTGCACTGTCAACATCCAGATCCAGATCCAGATCCAGATCCAGATCCAAGAATTCGACAACTTTTTCATTTCAATCATTCTTTCTTTCTTTAGACCGACCAACTTTCTGAAGAGGGGCTTAGACTTGGTTTGTAGAGTACATTGCGTAAAGTTACTTGGGTAGGGCCTATGCACAATCTGGCATAAATTGTGAAATATCGTAGGGCCTAACGTTAAGTGTGTGAATTCTGGTTAAAAAACAAAAACAGACAAGCATAATGATTTAGCAATAAGTAGGGGCACTAGACTAGTAGAGGTCTACAAATTAACAAGTACATGTAAAGCCTTAAAGGAAATGTTTTTATTGACATATCTCTCGTTAAACTTGTTTCCTGAGATTATTATATAATGCAGGATCCAGACACTTTACATAGGCCCATAGCTCAAACTTTTTAGCTCATCAAGAAGCAGTTCTAGCGAGATTGACTTTCAAGTTCCTTCCAAAACCAAGAAGCAGCTGAGCTGAAGTGTTATTTTAATGTTTTTACACATATTAGAAATTACCCATTGTCAACAAAGTAGTCACTTGTGTTATGCATCACAGCAAGTGGACCTGCAGTTTAGAGATCTACCGTATCTGAGGAATTACGTGTAGGGACCAATATCTCGGTGTTGAACCTGTCACCAACTGGCCATGATACTACCTATCTATCATCATACACACTGACTATTTAGGATGCATTCCAGTCTTCATGCAGTTTCTGAAGGAAGACGTGGCTAAAAATACGGCACCTGCCTGAAGAACAAATAGGACCTGCCGTCTGTCAAAGACACCAACAGATTGGAACCTACGGTGTACCATCATACAGACTAACTGTTGCTGCACCCCATGTCTTCATGTATTCTCTCACCTAGCCAGAGAATGCTGATGGCTTATAGGGCACGTGATGAACAAGTAGGACCTCTTGTACCCTCCCTCTTAAAGACACCAACAGATTAGAATGGCCTGGGTATAGGATTAGGACATGGAGCTAAAGTGCAAGTCGGCAATGCCAGGGCTTTATCATGAATGTTGTCATCATGGTATTTCTCTACGAGCAGTAGAACACCACGCCAAGAACCTCTCGGCTAAATGTGTCTTATTTGTGAATGGAAGATTCAATAACTTTTTTGTCAATTTTGGGCAGGGTGTGATTGATGGAAGATGCATTTCAGGATTATGTCCGCGAGATCATTCTTCAGCCTTTCTTGGAATCGACTTCCAGGGATGCATACTTCACATATTATTAGGCAGCAGCTTTGGGCCCACCCAAATGCGTTCTCCTGATTTGCATGTAACTTGCACATGCTGTAACACAAACAAAATTTTTCCTAAATTTAATCAAAAGCCATGTTCTAGAAGGAGCATTAATGTAAATTCATCACAAAATATGCAAGTTGACCAAGTCATCATTTCACCACATGGCCACTTGTAAAATGCTCTTAGATTGCTTAACTATATAATAAACTTTGTGAAAGAGCTGAAAATACTGGAGTTGTTTGAACATTTCCCCAGAAAATGAAGGTCATCTAAATATTTTATCTACATTGCTTCCTTACCCAGGTTCACTCTTTAGTGAAAGACGGTTTGATTGAATATCTATTTCTGAATTCCCAGGGATGAAAGAGAGTAATTGTATACTGTACATCTATCATATAATCATGGAAATGATAGAGAAACTATTCTCTTTTTCACATTAGAAATGAAAAATTATATTCAGAGTTGACAGCAATTGTATGTTCATGTGACTAATTACACCTGAAATGGAAATAAAACTATAGGGAGAACCTTTCAAAATAAGGTACTTTACTAAAAACCTATATTTTTTTTCCCATTCTAAATCCTTGTTATTGACAATCTAAACGGATGCATCTATTTTAATTATCTGATTTCATTTTATTTGGCAAACTTGTAATCCAATTGCTTATTTTATGAGAAAATAGTTACAAACACACATGCATTAAATTATTTTAATAGTTCTATTCATATTATTGAACTAGATTATAATTACTCCCTTGTCCAGGTTTATAATGTCATGCATGGAAATAAGCTGGAAAGCACCTTCAAAACACCTTAACCAAATTTAGATTTTGACCTATTATGTATTATTTATGCTGAATAGAGTTTACTTTTTAGCCTGTTTTAAGTTTTTTTTTTTATATGTACCACCTCATGGTAAATAACCTGCTATCTCCATGCTGCTATCAATGATTTCATCATTCATCCCATGTGTAGGGGGTAGGTACAGAATCGTAAATGAATCACAAAATTCTGTTGAAACTGAAAGTTGGTGAGTCTTCCGTACAAAATATACCTCGGAAATGTGTATTTTCTACCTAAAATATCAAAATAATATGTCATCGAAAATGGTCTAAGGGAAATACTGCCTAATCAATAACGTGTACAGAGAAATCAATTTTATACATGTGCAATGTGCATGTATGAAATGTGAAATGTGAAGATTCCCATTCATTTTTAAGAAATCCTTTTAAATTTGAATATTGTGGTTGCCAAAACCAAATTTAGTTACGGTAGTTGTCCCATGCATAATCGAGGTAGTGTTGATTCACCATTCAGTTTATTACTTTATCAGGATAACAACCCATGAAATATCTACAAAATTAATGATGTGTGTTCTACTCTTACTCTCCACCTCTCTCTCTCTTCCACCCATCTACTATTCACAGTTATCCTGCTGCAAAATACTGGTCGGTCCCAAGGTAAGTTTTGAAATTGATTTGTTTTCCTAAGATAAAATGTCAGAAGATTAATGGATTTACATCACCAGTCCAAGTTCAAATTGATAACAGTTATAAATATGCATGTCCCCTCTCTATCAAGATTATTATTGTCTACAAATAGGTCCATTAAAAGATTTAGTTCTTAAGATTATCATTGTATTTTTCTTCTCCTTGCCTGTAAATCCTGATTTCCCCCCTACATTAAGGTGCCCCACTGAAAGGCTAGACAGACAACGTAAGGCATTTATTAGCGTGCAGAAATTTTGACACTGAACCCTGCAGAATGCCTACACACTACCAAGTACCATACACTCACCCCTGCGTTCGAACAGCCTGTCATAATTTTTCTTGGCTAGACGGCGGGTCGATGCGTTATCTCTCTCTTATCCCCGCTCTACTCAGGCTGCTGGGCCGTGGGATTGGGACGTTCGTAATGCGACTTGTAGGGCTTGCGCAAGCTTTATTCAAGCAGGGTAATCTGTTTCAAATCTTGTTGTGTTCTGTTCTTTTCTTAGTCGCTCATCTTTAAGTGGTCTCCAACTTGCTCTTTGTATTGCCCGACATTTTGTGACAAATGCAGACAAAATCAATTCATAATATCCTTATTTTGATTGTGTAGATGATGCAAGCTGGATTATTTGTCTGTCAAATACAAAGTTCACTCAGTTCTTGGATGCAAATTATTTTTAGATATTTTTCAAAAGTAAGGAAAGAATATTCAAAATTATTCCTCTCATGCTATGCTTTGTAAATATGATTTCATATCGGAACTTGCAGTAGTCAGATCCAATTTGTTTGTTTAATTTTTTTTTACGGAGTACTGACTGCAGTGTGTAAATGAGATCTATTTTTAAACTGAATTGATTCTTCGATTACACCTTTGATCTGTGTAAAGGTTATATCACTTACATGTACCCCAATCACACCAGGAAACTGATTTCTGATCAAATGATAATTTGTCCATTGGGGACAATGTAATATTCTGTTCAGTCCATTGTAAGTCTGGTCTCTTGTCTCGCCAGTGTAACATGGGTATTGATCTCTTCTCAGACAAGAAGACCAGTAAAGAAAGGGAAGATGAGTCGAAGGGAAAAGTAGAAGTTGACAGAGCACCAAGTTATTCATGCCACAATATCCTTTCAATATGGGCTGACGCAGGACTTTGCCTTTTATTCTCCGCAAATTATAGAATTGTTTTGTATAGAATTATGGAAAGATGAAGTTCTCAATTCTGTAGAAATCTGGAAGTGATTATCATCTAGTCACCACATATGATGACACTACAATGACATATTGGCCTCTGGAATTTCATATTACATGTAGTAATGTGAAATGTCAAAATCTATTTGTTACACATACAATGTACGTCCACAGTGATTACAGCCTAATCAGTAGGTTGAAGTCATTAGTTTTCAAAATTGTTTCTCAAATTCTTAATAAACAAGTGTAATAACATTTGTGTGAAAGGGAATATTACTTGTACAGTATTGTCCATTGCTAGATGCTTAGCATACAGCTTCATGTGGGCTGCCTACTATGTGTGGAGGCATAGTCTCTAGTAAAAGACATTGAATAATTGAATAATACCTACTCTAAAACAGCATTATAAATGTGATCATTTGGAGGTTGGGGAAGGGGGACAATGAGGGATAATTGGCATTTCTAAAGTTTGTAATGTGAAAAACAATTTCCCCCCACAATTTGCATATTCATAGTTTATCAAACCAAAATAAATGATTTTTTTTTAAAGTCATATATTTTGCTGTTATTTGTTAGTTTGTTTGTTTGTTTGTTTTGTTTTGTTTGTTTGTTTGTTTGTTGTTGTTTTTTTAGGGGGGGAAACAAACTATGGGTATCTGCTCAGAAGGTAAAGATAGTATTTGTGGAGATGGAAGACTAGTTCAACATGACCTCCATGCCTGCTCCTAGTAATAATCTCTGCTAATTTATGAACTTGTTTTTTTTCTTTCAAAGTATGTAGCTGAACTTGGACATGTTTAGCATGCATTTATATACTCTGATGCAAATCATTAAAGTGCGCTGTTTGATTCTACTTTAATTTGTGAATAATTGAGGGCGATTTCTTTCTTTCATATTTTTGTTTGCAATAAGCAAATTTATATTTTTACCTTGTTTTTATTTTTTCCTTCGTCATACCTGTACAAAAATATGCAGATTTATTTAAAAGTTATTCATGGAAAAGCTTGAAATGTAAAGGTAAGGGAGTTAACATACAACCGTCATTCTGATTGTATTCAAATTTTTAGAATGTCTTTGGTATCATAAGGGATTTTGAGCGAGATTATATTTAGTAACGATCAATTTTCAGGCTTGCGTGAGGGGGCACAGAGTTCAAGACTGTTGTGTAATTCATATATCGTTCGACTGCTCAGAAAGAAAAATACCCTGTCAAGATTCATTTGCAGTAGTCCTAAGGAGACGATTAGAGTCTTAATATTTTCATCCAAGTAATCAGTCATCAATCAAGCATTGTAAGATGATGATTGTTCACATGATGAGGTGTTCATTGTGCGCATTGTTTCATGATGCTCAAAATTTACCTAATTATGATCGATTCTGGAATCTGCGCGCATTATAATTGGTATAGACTGTATTTAAGATTGTAGAGTGTAAAACAAATTGTGCAAATTTGGGAGTATCATAAGAAATTGACATTAATACATGTACAGTAGGGCTTCACTTAATTAAAAAAAAGAAAAAAGAAAAAAGGAAACTATTTGCCGGAATTATGGATATGATCGAAGCCCA
>CALNVZ010003435.1:9721944-9740177 GCA_940671915.1 Paracentrotus lividus | reverse complement strand
AAAGCGAAAGATGATTTTCAATTTAAATTTCTGTAACAGAACTCTGAACCTTCATACATTTTAATGTGGGGATTTAATCATTTTTTATAGCATTAAAAAGTTCATTTATTCTTCTTTATATTGATACCCTATTTGCAATAGTAAAATCATGTTTGAATGCACTTAACTCACAAATATAATGCAAAGTAAAAAGTGAAAAGTTGCGAAATGCATTGTTATTGTTCGCAACAGACAATAATACTCACAATAGGCATTCAATTTGCAACATTTAACTTCTGACTTGTCCTAACATTCAGGTGTACTGTGCATACAGGAACAACACTATCGTTACAATTAGGGTGTCATTGAAAAGAGGAATAAATCATCTTGACAATCGTCTAAAATTCAATAAAAATTAGAAAATACCCCGAAAGTTATCAGAGCCTAAAGTCGAGTTGCGGAACTTTGCTTTGATAAATGCGTTTTGCAACATTTGACTTTTTACTTTTCTCCATATTCTGATATTCTGTGCATTAAAGCATGACATAATCATTACAAGTAGGATATCAATAAAAAGGGGAATAAATTATCTGTCCAATGGTATGAATATCAGGAATGACTAAAGCGTACCTGAAAAGTTATCATGGCCCAAAGTCTATTTGCGAAACTTTTTGTGAGGGGTTTAGATATAAAAAAAAAAAATCATAGAAATAAAAAATTACAGCAAACTGACATAAATATGAAAATGTACATTTATAATGAAGAATTTCAAAAGAGATTGAAATTCATTGAAATTAGAATTAAAAATTAATGTGCAAATTAAAAGCTGTATGTGCCTTTGTAATTAGTAGTGTAATTACACAAGTAATCGCATATTTTGGCAGTATTTCTTATGCACTCTTACCAAGTGTTTAATAATTTCTTTCATTTTGACTTTGAGAATGATTCCAATTTATGAATGTGTTCCTTTCATTTACTGTCTTCTCTTGATTTTTTTTTTTTTTTTTTTCTTTTTCTTTACATTCTTCTTTTATATGGCGATGTGTTTTGAACTCGCCACCCAAAAAGGGTGGTTTTGTTACGCTTTCCCAAACTTTGTTTCAGTAAATGTATGATATCTCAGGGTTCCCACGGTCATGGAAAATCCTGGAAAATCCTGGAAAAATTTGTGGTCATGGAAAGTCAGGGAAAAGTCAGGGAATTTTGGAAAATTTGTGCAAAGTCATGGAAAGGGGATTTTGGTCATGGAAAAGTCATGGAATTGCATTTACCTCTTAGTCTTGGCTAAGGCAGCTTTCCAGTTTGTCGTGTCTTGCAACTCTCATACTCTGTGATCATACTCTGCTATTATAATAGGTGTTCATCATTTCCATTTTTCCCAGTTTTGTGATTTCCAATTTCACTATAATTGCAGTGTTAGTTGCCAGTTAGAGACCCAAATTAAATTGCTTACTTTGCTAAAGATATGTGCCGAGTTTCATGAATTAACTCATAGTATAACAAACAAAAATTGACAATGAAAATGGGAAATATTTTACTTTTGTTCACTTGTTGTTCAAACTCTATACATAAGAAGGAAAATCAATAATGAACAAAAGTCAAATACATGTATTGTCCATTTTCATTGTAACATTTTTTTGGTTGTTATACTGTGAGTTAATTCTTGAAACTTGGCACAAATCTTTAGAAGTCATTAACTACCGGAACTAAGGTCCAAATTAAGAATCGGACGTGCCGTTTAGCCGTGCCAGGGCCATAAACTTTCTTCCTTTTTAAAATGTTTTTCTCATATCTTGTGTTCACTTAAGCATCAAATTTTAGGATTTTTTGCGAAAATGAAATCAAATGAATACTTTTAAACGAATTGTTATGGTTAAGCAAGTAAGCAATTTAATTTGGTCTCTAATAAAATAAAAAAATAGCTTACCAGAGCCACATGCTCAGTGAAGCATGAATTTTTAAATAAATGCAATATGATCATGTACACACGTGCACCTGTCATAAAAAATAATACAAAACAGATATCCACATGATTTTTTAGTGTACAAAATGGAAAGAATCCTCCTAGTGTTTTTCACATGGTATTTTAGGGTTTTCATTCAGCTGTGAATTGATTTAATTTTTTTGCAAAAGTTTAAAAATACTCTTCCTAGAAATGAAATCCCATCATATTTGAACAATTTTCAATGGAAAAGAAGCAAAAATCGCAGTTTAGGCATTTTTTGCTGCATGCTCACTCAACCGTAAAATTTTGCGCAAACATCCTTTCCGTATGTTTTGAAGCACGTTTTTGCGTATATTCTGATTCGTGAAATGTTTAAAATCTAAAAATTGGTTCCGATATCATTGAAATCAAAGTTGTGAATTTTAGCTTGTGAACTTCAAAAAATGACATTTTTGCATTCAACCATTGCTCACTGAAGCATGACTCCATGATTTTTCTCTAAAATTCGGCTCCCATGGTAGCTAATTAAATTCCCTACATGGAATATAATTGATTTTTTAACTCCAACCTATTTTGAAAAATTATTGATATTTGAAATAGGGGGAACTTTCTTTTTGTGTTGTGTTTAGTTCAAGGAAATCTGTCAGTTCAAGAAAATTAAATGAGTTTGTGTTCAAGATAATTTTGAATTTTGGGTGTTGGTGAAACAAAATGGTACCCTGGGCAGAAACAGTCGATATGCTAATGATAATGTCATGAGTAAGATAGTGGGGTGGAAACGGATGGCTGTTGAGGGGAGGTGGAGTCCATCATAACGTGTCTGATTTTGAAACGTGCCAGAAAGGAAGTCATGGGAAAGCAGCAATTTAGTCATGGAAAAGTCATGGAAAAGTCCATGGAATTCTGTTTTCAATTTCTGTGGGAACCCTGATATCTTGGCTAAATAGAGGCGTATTGTCATTGAAATTGGTGTTATTTGAAAGCTGAATGCAAGCTCTATCAGCACTGTGAATTCTGAACGTACTCGCACTTGAAATGCGCGACACGGCAGGAAGATAGAATACGAAAGGCAAGGGTGGTTGAGGGGGGGGAAGAGGTACACACAAAGTTTATGGGATTTCACACCTCCTGTGCATTTGACACATCATAACCATGATAACTTTATGGATATTTATTTTTGTGCTGTGAGCTTTTAGGACTTTATAGCTTAGAGTCTCATGCATCTTTTGATACCACATTTATAAAGCTTCCAGCAATTTCGTAATGCGAAGCTCCGAAAATCGACGCGCTGCGCGCAGTTAAAAATGACAATTTCCCCATTGACTGTGTATTGTACATAAAGTAACCACTACAGTTCCTGCTGTATGTGAAGCGACATTACATAAATGGAGATAACTCAAAAATTAATTGAGATACTGGTCTGAAACTTTATGAGCTTATTCATTACAAGATAGCCCACCTACATGCAAGTTTTTATAAACTTTGGACTCACCATGGCTGAGATCTTGAGGAGGGGGCGACCCCCTCCCCGGCCCAGGTTGACCAAAATATTTGGGCCCTTTTATGGTTAAGAATTTTTTTTATTAAATGAAGAAACCCCCTATATTTTCTGAAAGGAAATTTCAAGAGCAATTCAAATATGGTGAGAATTTAAGACCTGGATTAAAGGGAGAAAAAATATTGGGGGCTGCAATAAAAAAATATTAGGGCTCCTAAAAATTCAATATTTTAATTAAAATATGTTACTACTTCACCCTACATTATAGTGGATGGAATTTATGGAATCCACAGGACATTTCCTTTCAGAATATGTATACTTTTGTAGGGTTAGAGTTAATACTTCAAAAGTAATTACACTTTTGATCCTGGTAGGTGAACGATTTTTAGATTTAGGTGGTGTAACACAAAAGGGGGTGAGTTCAAAACGCATGGCCTTATAGGATTTTAACAAGGGCTTCAGTTGCTGTTCCTTTTGTTTCATTACCTAAAGAACAATCTTCCAGCGGTCTAGATACTGAGGGTACACGTTTCAAATTTCCTCCTTGGTTATTTGTTTGCTTGTCAAAGTCTTTCGTTTTGTTTGTTGAGAAATGCGAAACCAATATTTGTTTATCCCTTTCATATTTTGAAAAGATACGTCATCTGTCTGCAATAAAAGGGATTGAAAGGATTAAAGTTGCCCTACATGTATGTAAAAGTTCATGAGTTAGCGTTGTTTTGACATTATCCTGTTAGAGATTATATATTTACATGTACATGTAGGTGTGCTTCCCTCCATTAACAATATTTGAAAAGGAATCAGATTGACATTCTCTTTCTCATTATGGAGCATGTTAATTAGTTTGCATTGTTTTGGCTCTTAAAGCGGACAGTATCCGGTTTGAGATGATGTTTGTAAGCATATATCAAATTGAATTAGACCTCCTTTTTCTCTTGGGGAAAAGGAAAGTCATTTTCACTCTTGACAGACCTTTGTTGTATTAATCTGTCTGTAATATGTAAGTGGTTTTGTACCTGATTTTTGAGAGTCTGCCCTCCAAAGAATTTCCACTTCTATAAAAGGCTATTTATACATGTAGGAATGAAAACATCACAAATATTGTGAAATTACCCACTCACGAATTTCCCGAAACTGTCCAAAATTGTAAAACTATCATGCAAAAAATGGGCTTATATATTGTACATGTTTCAGAAATTTAGGAATGTCTGTATTTTATATATTAACTTTTCAAATCATTTTTAATAATTTCTCAACTTGTAGGGTTAGGAGTTATAGACCTACATGATGTGAAGCACCTTACCAGACTCTATATAGTTCCACCCTGTTGTCTTTGGGTGTGTTCAGTGTCCATTTTAAAATTTAAATGCCAACATGTATCATGATACAAAACACAGAACACAAACGTGATCAGCGATACACCGTTCAGTGTCGAAAATTTCAAGCTGATTATACGTCCATCATCTTCAAATTTCCTGCTCTCTCAAACAAACATCTGCGCTTTTTTCACTCGCACTGGGAGCTTCCACTGTAAGAGCACAGACGTTTGAAAACTCAATTGTGTGCAGTGTCGCATTTCATTACATTCGCGATGCTCAAGGTCATAAAATCGAAGCTGATCGCGATTCAAAATGCATCTTTTTGGCGTTTAAATTTTCCTCCGAATGAAGATCTGAAACACGTGTACTTTTACGACTGGGAATGGGGACAATGAACACCCACTTTGTTTCTCTTTATATCAGCGTGTTGTAATTGTGTTTTGTATCATGATCCATGTTGGCATTTGAAATTTGAAAATGGACATTGAACACACCCTCTTTTGAAGAGGGTGGGGTGGGTTCAAAGTCCTGTGAAGTTTTTATGTTTCATAGATGATGTCTTCCAAATGACTTGATTGCCATACAAACTAGAAAGTGTGAGAAAACTTTTCTAGGCCAAGGAATGGTCGTGAGATGTGCTTATAAATGTCTTTATAACAGGCATTTTTTTTTTTTTTTTTTTTTTTTTTTATTTATTTATTTTTTTATTTTTGCATGTACTTTACATAGCGGAGGTGTTTTCATTGAGTATTTTGGAAATATTTTCCGCTCTAACTGTGTGTAGACTTGAACACGAGATTGATTTGACGAAGTTGCAGCCAAAAGAAATTGTGAATTTTCTATACCTAAAATTGCAAATTTTCTGCGGGAGGGGGAACCCCCTCCCGAACCCACCCCAGATCGGGAAGTTCGGTCGCTACGCTCCCCTCACTGGTAGCAATTTTCCTCTTTTTTGAAATTTTCCTCTTTTTTAGAAATTTCTCTGTCTACATGCCTTTATAATCTAGTTCTGATTTTGTAGTCTAGTTCTGCCCAAATCATCTGAAGTATAGACATACTGTCTCTCAATGCCATGGTATATGTTTTAGTCCACATGAAGTTCAGTTTATGTGATCTTACATGTATGACTTACAATGGTTTGTGCTTCTGAACTACCCTTCGCCCCCCCCCATGTATGGTGTCCCTAAATAATAAATACCTCGCTCTTGTTCAGTGAATGGTTTACAAAAGCAGTTGTTCATCAATGTCTTGCTATCTCTTCTATTTGACTGTATGATCAATACCATTTGTTTGTCTAAGCCAGGCCCCCTAAAATTTACATACCATTTCCTGTGCACTTTTATGAATCGGTATGTTGAGTAAAAAAAAATAGAGGCTTTGCCTGTATGATTTGCCTGGAACCCTGGCTTTTGATATTACGTAAGACATTTTCATACCATTATTGTGCACATTCATAACGATTTTTAAAAGTGATATCATATGTGTTTTATCATTTAATCTTTCATGCTCAAAGCTCCAGTAAAATCAAAATTTGAAACATTTTATTTGTAGATTAATGCAAACTATACCCAGGCTTTATACCCCAGCTTTATACCCAGCCCTTTCCCCCGCCCCCTTTTTTCCAAACTTGAAAGAAATAATAAACAGTTCTGAAGAAACTATGAAATACACACACAGTCAGGGGAACATTGAATGGGACTGTCTGAACATTGAACACTGTCTGTTGCTTGTGTGTGTACCTTACCAGTCTGCCAGACATGCAAATGATCCCATGCCTAACCTTCAAGCCCATGTTAGCACAGACACTGTGAGTGTGTGTGCTGTGTGTATGTAGTACAGGGCAGAGGAGTATGTGCAGGGGAACATATATATACCTCTCCTACATATGATGTGCTGTGGATAGTATATGTGGCATGCACACTACTAGTATAAAGTCTGGTTATAATATATGAAAGTTGAGAACTACATAGACATAGCAGTGTAGGAACTCGTGTAGAATAGAATTAGAATGTCAGTTTTGAAATTATTTTTTTCTTCAGAATCATTTTTAGGCGTGTCAGATATATATTTTTAGCCAGACACATACATGTATGTATAAACTACCATACCCACCATGTTTAAAGATGCACGTTCCTCATAGTGTAGAGGGAGTTTAAAATACGTACGCGGTAACGAATATTGCAAGATGCCCATTCATACCAACGATGTGCGACTCTTACGCAGTGGTCCAAAAACCGAAAGCTAGAACGCCCGAACGATTGCCGAAGTCATGAGCCAAATTGTTATCGGCATTGATTCGGCTGCTCGCATGTTTGGATGCACGAGAACACTGTATTGATACAGTGCATGCTCTACACACACACACGCTTGTACGCTAATGCAGCGCGATTGGCTGGTGTGTGTTTGCATAAAACCGTATGCAAATTAAGCCATGCTCTAAGCTTCGTGAACAATATGGCTGCGACCACACAGCGCATCTTGAATTCTCGTTTTAGTTTAGCGATGCTCGTGAATGACCACCTTTAAAACGCAAAATATTATATCTGTCCTCCTAGCTCCTTTTGGAAAAATGATTATGAAAGGTGAAGTTTCGTATGTAGGGTCTAAAGAGTGGATTTATACAAGAAGATACTAGTATTCTAGTATTCCATCTTGGAAGACAGACAACATTTTTTTATATTTGTGACAACCAAGTAAGCTTACTTAAAAAAAAACTGACAGAGCATGGAAGCTAGTGGTATTATTTTAGGGGAGGTTTTAAAATTTAAACTACACATGGTAGGGCTCGTAAACATGAAATTTCTCCTGTTAATGGTACATGTAAATGTATAGGCCACCTCTGAAATGAGCTCATTCTTCCTTGGAATACATAAAGAACATTTTCAATATTTTTGACAACCATGAACTAACTAGCTAGGGGCCTATTTTATAAAAGCCACAGAGCTTTGGAGGGGTGTGATTTATGGGCATGTTCAAAACTTTTATATTTTTTCTTCAAAAACTTCTCCCAGTTCAAGAGTTATCTTTAGGTGTAGGCTTTTGTTCAAAGGAGTAACATTTGTAAGAGGCAGTACTATTAACGACAGGTCTATCCTCAGACACCCCTCTCTTTCATTTAAACTCTGTATTTATATGAAAAATAATAAAGGAGCGCATTTTCTTTTAAAGTTAACCACTTGACTGCTGCATGGTGATAATTGCATAGTACGGGTATGACCAATGGGTGCTGGTGCGTCCAAACAGACAACGTTCAGACAATAGCATGATCCCGTAATATTACGTGGTACGCGCACAGTGTACAAACGCCAAGCACGTAATATTACGTGGGCCGCAGCCAAGTCGTTAAGAAGGGCAATTTTTCTTGGTATGTGAAGTTGGATAAAAATTCATAAAAAACAAAAACAATAAAAAAAATTTGTTAAAAGTTTGAAAGCAAATCTGAGAAAAGGTGTTTTTAGAAGTTATTAGTTCATCCATATTTTATTGCAAATACGCAAGTCGATTTATCTTGCGAGTAGTTCTCCCTGATAAAAATTGTAATAAAACTGTAAATAATAGATTTTCTTTTTCATTGCAAGATATATATAGTGTTGAACTATTTAATATCAAATTTGTTGTGTCACAATATACATGTGCCCCATATTTTTCTAGGGCAGAGGTATAAAATCCTCAATCTGCAAAGAAAAGAGCCATTTATGAAATGTTAAATATTTTAATATTTTACAACGATAACCATACTTGCAATTTCTCCGTGAAAGGGCATTGGCGTCAGGTGAAAGTCTTCCCTGGAATACGGTTGTGCAATGCATAAATGATGCACGGGGGGAAAAGGGTCTCAGAGGGAAAACCCCTCTTCGCAGTGGGCATGTGAAGAATATGGGATGGATAACATAAAAAAGGACAGATGCACGTCTTGTTAAATGACTTTCAGTCCCAGGCAATATCCAATGACATTTATGTGTGACAAATGGACAATATAGTGAATTCTGTTGCCTGGAGAAGGCCTGTTACACTATAGCAATAAAAGTAACTAGAAATTACAATTTTTTGAGAAACATTTGCCTGCAGATTATTTGGTGAAGGCAGTGGCGGATCTAGGAAAAATCATATGCTGTTTAAAATTCTGCGTCCATTGTGCGTATCCTCCGTAGCACTGGCTGTTTCACGCCCTTTCGCGAAATCGCTTCCCTTTGGCTGGTGTGAACTTGGTTTCTCAAATCTCGAACTTTTCTTGAAGAGGGCTGACCTTGCTAGAATCCCGAGATTGAGAAAGCTGGGGCTTATATGGAAGCAGCTTCTTTTTCGTTATGGTTATTGCTGTGGTGTAACCATAGTGATCTTTCTAGTGAAAGCGGCCATGATATATTCTGAAGCGCAGGCTCCTCTCCAATGAGAGTAGAATTCTTTTCATCCTTCACGTATACTTTCGCCAACAATAAAGACATGTAGCGTGAATCGGTGAAGCTTAACTTGTTGAAGACGGAATTCTCTCATTTCCATAGGTTTATCACAGGAAGCACTCTGGTTCTTGTCGTTAAAGGGTTAAATTTGAAATAAGATGGTGAGACTTCATTGAGGGTTTTGTAAAACAGAATAAAAATGCAGTTGAGAATAAAAATAGTTTTACGACATTGAATTCTGTGGTGTATGTGTGTACATAATGATAAGTGTCATAATAACAAATCTCACTTTTTTTTAATTTTCACTTTTTATAATTTTTCATTTCTATTACTAGTATACAGATTCAAAGCAATGCCATAACATTATCAATTCAAGTATTTAGGAACCAAATAAATATATATCAAAATATTATGTTGCCATGGGGTGTGGGGGGGGGGGTCACATTGGTAGATCCATGTGGCAAATTTTCATTTTGTTGCACACATGATCTTACCTTTTCCTTTTTCATGAGAAATTCCTCTACTTTCACTATCATGTATGAAATAAAAAATAGTGAAATTATTAAATATACTAATTTAAAGTGGGATTCTCCATTTCTCTATGCAAATACCATACTGTATAATCATCACTATCACAGAACATACCTTTGTACACGTGGCGAAACCACAGTCTACTCTTTGAAAACCGCAATATTAGGCAATGCTAACCGCAAAGTTTAAGAACGTCTCACCGCAAAGATTACACACTTGGGGGAATTACTTGTAGACTGATTAGTTTATTGATGGGATTCTTTCCCTATCATTGTCGGGTGTCTGGTATTCATTGGGGTATGAACACTCAGTCCCGCCTTATTTGTTTTTGTGTAAGGAAGAAGCAGTGGGTTGTAACTCACCCTGTTATTAATAGGACAAAACCTATAATGCATTTGACTTGTGAACGTCGACCACAAATATTTGCTCTGTCTGGAAGAGGGAAATCAAAAGCTAGATATCTCACAATTCGTCGTGTTCAGGAATTTAGTTTCATTTTCAAATCTTGATATTACCCAATCTTGTTGATTTAGGAAAACTCTGTTGATGATATAATTCTTTAGAAAGGAAGTCACATCCCATGTCAAATTGCGAAACGCTTGTGTTAACTAATATTTGTATGAGCATGTACTCTGTAGAGCCATTATATAGCTCTTTTTTAAAATTTAAAATTAAAGAAAAAAAGAGCCGCTGTTAAAACGTGTCAAGGAATGGGTTCAGTATCCTTCACAAATAATATTTGTCTCAGTTTTACCCTAGACCATCTGGTGTTTTTTAGATGTCTTTATTACTATTCAGTATATTCTGCAATTACATTACATAATTTCAAAATTAAGTGTAGTTTTCATGGACCCTTAAATTTTTACCCATGACATCAAATTTATACCCATGACATCAAATTTATAAAATATAATCATCCAAGCAGAGTGCGCACAATTCCTACAGATTTTGATCCAGATCCTTAGTGTGGATCATGCAATGAGAATGTTTCCTTAAATGCTCATGAAATTTTGATGGATGTTTTTATGTTTGTGTAGAATGTAATTAAAATTTACTTCATACATGTTGTATTTTTGTCATTGTAGCTGAATGCTCCAAGAGATTCTCCGACCTGTCTGGCCAAATCATTGACACCCTTCACAGAGACAACCGAGACAACAATCGAGGAACCACTCACACCTGTCGCTACCGGGTCTGCGCCCCTCCGGACCACTACATAGTGCTGAATATAACACGGCTGGAAGGCACTCCTATCCCCACCGGCCACGGCTGCTCACCGAGGGCAGTGATAAAGAGCGGCGGGGCCCTGGGTAAGGCCGCTACCCCGCTGGCCACGCTGTGCCGAGGGGAGCAGCCCTTACCTCTGGTGGTGCAGTCTCAGGGGAACGAGCTCCGTATCGTCTTCAGGAGCCAGAGCTGGCAGACCAGCACTTTCCAGGCTTCCTTCACCTTCCATAAGAGAACAGGTGAGGGAGCTTTCATTCTTTTGATGCTCGATTATCCCTTCAGAAAGCGTTTTTAGATTTAGTTCTAAGAAATTTCTCACTTTTAGTTGCATATCGTTTCTTTTTCTTAATAAATTTGTTGTAAAAGTCTAGCTGATTTAGTTTTATTAGAAATAATTTCTGACAACATGAATAAAAACACCATAAAATGAGGTTATAAATCTTGACAAAGAAGGAAGAAAGTTTGGTTGAATGCATGGTGATTGCCTTTGGGAATTTATCCATGTACACATACCAAATCAAGGGCATCTTTAAAAAAAGCAATGTGTATGGATGGAGGGCTGAACCCCCCCCCCCCACTTCACTTGACAGTATTTAGGATGTTCAAGACTCCTTCAATTTTAAAGAATGTTGTTGTTGTGTTTAGTTTTTATGGCGCTGTCATTCATAATAAATATTTACGCTAAGAAATAAAATATTCAGCCTCTCATGGTACCAGTCGTCAGTTAACATCCATATCATTAACTACAGAGTCATGAATGATCATAAACTTGTTACCATATGAAAAACTATCACATATTTTCATCAAATCCTGAGGCATTTATAGTTGAATGCCCCTCACCCTACTATCCCTCTCTTTCTACTCCGTGATTGCTCCATGTCATATTTCTTTCTATTTGAGTGACGATATCTTAAACTCTTTCAATCGCTTCTCTTATCATGCGATCTCTCCACCTGATTAATTCCAAGTCGACCGGCATGTTTTGGAAAGCCCTCGTTTGCCCAACTTAAGGCAAGCCCGAGCGTCTAGTCACGAGTGTTAATCCCGTCTGGGTGGCTGATGAGGCAACCAAGCAAGCCGTTTCACGTTTTGAAGTATGCCGCACCCTCAGACAAAACAATTACAGAGAAATTACGGGGGTTGCCTGTCATCGCCAGCGCAATGCCCAGATTAATCAGCGGGGATGTCTTACGTGCTTCTCTGGTTTACATAATTCCGACGTTAAAGATGGTGTCAGACATTTGTAATAAACAAAAGAGGGCTATGAAATGAAATGAGGGCAAAGTCGTTGAGGCATCAAAGAGTAAACACCGAGTGTACTATTTCTGATGATATTAAAGTTTAGAAAATTACAGTGCAGTGTGCATTGCCTAAATGAATGAATCTCCAAGACATAGCGTTATTAATAACCCCTGTTCAAGTGAGCAATAGCAAGGCTGTAAAAAGTTTCATAAGATTTTACACAGTAATATTGATAAAAGATACCGACCCCTACTTGATATTAGGGGCTACATGTACATGAATGTTTCCAATCAATATTGAATACTGCCAATATATTTTGATTACAATTTTGTTGTTTTGTTTAGGATCTTGAATCATAATCCTAAAATTTCTGTCATAGAATTGTCTGCTCATACGTTCGTTGAGGTGGTCGATGATTTTCAAAAGTACCTGGTGATACCTTGATCCTCCTTTAAGATGAGCCAGTGACTTCTTGAGATCCGGGGGAAGCTCATGGCTCCTTCATCTGGCTCGTGGAATGGAAGTGGTTGAAGAAGGTCTTGATACCACATGCTGGACGAAAACACTTGGTATTTACCATGACGATGAGAAAAAGTTCACGATTATTACCCTCCTCCTTAAAGGTCTATCTGTCTGTCCTGGAGATATTCTTAGCCGTGACGTGTTCCTAGATGATTACGTGGATGAGCTTTGCATAATGCAGGAGTTTTAATCTTAGGCTATATGATGGCTTATGACATTTTGCGCTTGTGTAATAGTAGGGCTAGGTCATGAACGTGCTTGAACCTGAACTACTTTCTCCTTCCATGTCATCATCATACTTTGCGTCTGGTCACACATTATACAATACAGTCACTGGATCAGTTTCATTAAAGTGAAATTACCATTCTGGTCATGAAATTGAAATGTGGAAGACACAGACTAAAAGTGCTTTGGAAAGATTGATAACCATTTACCTAAACATTATTGTAAGCTGTGAGGTTTTGGAATCACCTGAATGATAAAAAATTAACCAAAATCTGCCAAGAGTCACATGTAAATGCATGTTGGGGACTACAAAACCTGGGTTTGTTGGTAATGATAAACAATAAGTTCTCACAGAAGCAGAGGGTATTTAATGTTTAAAGCTCCAAATTGACAACTGCAAAATCATTTTTATAGAAAATGTGTATGTCTAGAGCTACATGTAAGTAATGAACAAATAAATGCTGTTTTGGTCATGAATGATCAAGTCACATCTTTCTCTGGAGCGGAAGCCAGAGGGTTATTCCTTTGGATGGCACATTCAGTTCTGGCACAAAATTTCTTGCCAGAAAAAAAAAATTGTATGTTTCTTTTTCTTTTTTTTTTCTTCATAATATGAAAGGGTCTTGTGGAACCCGAATCCTGGAAATTACTCAATAGACATGTTACAAGTACTGTTGTTTTTCATATCCTCTAGAATTAATGCTCTTCAGTCAAACCATTTTATATAATTTGAAGTTGAATTATGTTCATGAAATCAAAATTATTTCATATCTGAAGTTCAAAACTCCTAGCACCTGGATCTTCAGTTCATTGACATTTCTGGATCAGACCAAGTATGCTCTGCGAATCTCTAATAAGTCGATGAAAAACAGAAGATAGAACGGGATGAAAGTGGTTCATGAGCTGATATTATCCATGCCTGTCATAGGGATTGTACACGTGTATGTTGTATGGAGCATTCAAAACGAAATAGCAGGGGCCTTGGAATGAGTGCTTGATGAATCATAGAACGGAGCTGTTATAGAACATAAACCTCTTTTATCCTAAATTCATGTAGTCAGCTCAGAAAAGTCATGCAGGGTTTAGGCTACAGTTATAACGATGCAACCGACTTTAGAGGAAACACAAAATCACACTACTCCCAAATGTAGAAGATTGTGTTGGTTTGGAATATGTTTGGCGATGTAACTGGTGCATTGAATGGCTGGTTTACAAACATGTAGTTCCGAGACATTCTTCACAGATTTTCTGGGTCGTATTAGTTTGAAGGTGCCATTTGAATGCTTTAGACAGAGCTGCCAACTAGTACGGATTTTCCGTAATTTGTACGGAAATCAACGGCAATTACGGAAGCACGGAAACCCCTTCAAAAATTACGGATTCCCCGATTTCTGGACATGCCTAATGTATTAACACATGCATTATGCATGTGCGAGTGTTTTTAGCGGTAATGATCGCGATACTTCCCGGCCCTCGGCCGGTGGTTAACTTTTGAGCGCACGGAAATATCATCCGCGCCTCAGCCACGACCACTGCACACACATGTAGCTACCATCGAAAGACATGCACACCGCCCCTAGCCCTGCCTATATGGTTGCGTGTGCTAGCTTTCAGCATGCAAATATATCGGGGAGCGGCAAACTCGTCCCAAGTCCATTTAGCCACCTTGCAAACCAACCCGTACGGTACCATGTCCATGTGTAGTTTATAGCGGTCTACAATTTTTTTCCCCTTAGTGATGGGTTCTCATTGTTATGATATAAAAGTACGACTCAACTAATGATGAAGATGATGATGATGATGATGATGATGATATGATGATGATGATGATAATTGTCATAAGGAAAATGAAATGTACTTCCTTGATTAAACTTGAATTTATATTCAACAATTATTGTTCATTTGTTTTATTTCACATTATTTGTTGGATCATGTTTTATCATTCATTTTATTCATATACCCCTTTTCATTGTTGATAACAAAATAATATACACGAATAAATTTTTGAATGAAGCTGACACACAAAGTTTTGAACCAGATACGAAAGCGCATGCATGGTGGATGTGCTTGAAACAAGTGGTACGATATTTTATCTGGGCGAAATATGCATTGGCCGAGTGTTACACTACCCGCGTGCAGCAGGTCGGCCGTGGTCGCCGTCAAACTTTGAGTTTGACGGAGAAAGAAAATGACTTCGACTTCATCGAGAAGCGTTCTAAAAAACTGCAAACCTTCTCAGGTGATTACACCAAGAAATGGTCATGCATTGTTCCGTCGAAAGGAAATAAACAGTGCCTGTAGTACACTTTGCTCATCGATTTTTGGAATTGGTCATTGGCGGTCGAACGATATCCAGGTACATCTGAATCGGTGAAGCACCGGACTGCAGGGCGGAGGCAGTTCCAATTCCCGCAGTCATGACATCGCCCAGTTTTTCGTCGCAAAGGACAATTCTGTCACGAACGCCGAAGTGAAGTTTACTCAATTTTTGATAGAGCACAACATCGCGTTTTCAAGCAGCAGACCACCTTTCACAACTTGTCAAAAATGCCTTCCCTGACAGTAAAATTGCAAGTAAATACGCGTGCCGTCGCTCCTAGGCTACAGCAATTGCAAGAACTTTGGGACAGGAAACAAAAGGTAGATCTCTAAAAATATTGAAAATTGATGCTATTACCATGGTAACTAGTAGTTGTGTTGTGGTGTTGTGTGCAGCTCTACAATGTACGTGCAAATGCAGTCTTCTTGATGTTGAAAGCGCCGCGCTTTGAAATTACTGATTTCCATCCAAAATTACTGATTTTTACTTTCAGATTACTGATTTTGGTTTCAGAGGTTGGCAGCTCTGTTTTGATGGTTAGGTAATATGATGAACATAAAAAGAAGCTGTTACACAACATGAACTTCTCTTATCCTAAATTTGTATAGTCAGCTTTGTTAAAGTCACGCAGGGTTAGACCACAGTCAGACTTACTTTGGACTAAACAGAAAATTATGCTTCCCTGAATGTCAAAGAAGCATTTGGTTTTGAACAGGTCTAGCGATGTAGCTGGGGTATCGAAGATGTATGTCGGGTTAAATTGTGGAGCCTTTTACATTGTACTAGTGTTTACATGTAGGATAGGGTATTGGGACAACTACCCCCTATAGAATAGGTCCAGTGTAGGGATTAGATGATAACATTCTGGCAGGGTAGTTGTCGGAGGGGGGGGGGTGGGGGTAGGGTTGGTGTTTCCTAACACAGGAAAGTTGCTATTATTGAGTGTTTATTATAGATCCTAATGATAAGCCATTAACATTTATCTTTTCATTTCATGTAGTTGATGAATACAGCAAGATACTGAAAGGTATCAGATGTTATGATATGTTTCATTTTACAGTTTTGTAATGGTAATTTGTCATGTTACATGTATATCAATGCTTTTTCTCTCTGTATTTGGTAATTTCTTCTCAGATAGGCTTACATCACCGGGGGGGGGGGGGAGGGGAGGTCAACATCAAGGCAGAAGAACTTTCTATACTTATGCGCATCCACACACACTGGAAATAGACCCCAAATGGCGTATTACACAAAGTCTGCTTTGCTTTTATCGTGAATCTCTTGATTTCATTTGGCAAAGATCATTTTTCAATACCAAAATGAAAGGAAATCATGTAGGACAATACCAACAAACATGTTGTAAAATATGCTATTGTTTACGTGTTCATTATAAGCCCATTATTACCATTCATACAGGTTGTCCATTGTAGTACATCATGCATTGTATGTGCGTAACACACTAGAATCATGACTGCTTGTCTGTACAATGGATGTTAGTGTAAGCTTAGTAAACATTATGGGAGAGAGGCAGGCAGTAGCAGCGGCAACCCACATTCTACGACCCTTGTTTTCTCACATGGGGGCATGCATTGACCCCTAGAACCTGTGCCGTATGGTAGCATGCACCCCTATGGAATGCGAACTGTTGCATATTTGAAAATACCATGATCATGGGTTTAAACCCATGATCATGAGGTTTTATCAAGAGCACCAGAAGTTAAAACCTATGCATGGGTTTTATCAGAGCACGCAGAGTTAAAACCTATGATCATGGGTTTATCAAGAGCACGCAGAGTTAAAACCCATGATCTGGTTTTTTATCTAGTACATCGTAGAGTTAAACCCATGATCAATGGGTTTTATCAGAAGCACGACAAGAGTTAAAATCATGATCATGGGTTTTATCAAGAGCACGCAGAATTAAAACCATGATCATGGGTTTATTCTGCCACGCGCAGAGTTAAAACCCATGATCATGGGTTTTATCAGAGCACGCAGAGTTTAAAATCCAGTCATGGGTTTTATCAAGAGCACCAGAGTTAAACCCTTGATATGGGTTTTATCAGCCACCGCAGAGGTTAAAACTCATGATCATCGGTTTTTATCTACTGCTTGTAAAATGAAACCTCTGCGTGTAGACCGAAAAACGATGTTCATTGGTTGTTGATTCGCTGTGTGTAGAGTTATGGGACACTTTTTTACAACTGCCCGAAATTCTCATTGACAGTGCGTTAGATACATACAGGCTCGTTTGTTGTTCGTGGATCTGCCGTACTCTGCCGTACATGTGGTGTGTTATAGCTGTCGCCCCCTTGTACATGCATTGATATAAATTGTGCTCAATGTGAATTGGCTTTTGTATTCTCTTCATTCTGAATAATTATTATCATATCTTCAAAATCATCATCTCTGTTCTTCACATCGAGCTGTAAAAATAAAAAAATCATATTTAAACTAAATAATTTATAGGTTATAGCCCTCAGCCAGTAGCGTATCTAGAGGGGGGGGGGCAAGGGGGCACGTGCCCCGTGCTGAGCTCAGGGGGGCCAAAAAACGGAATTGGGAAAAAAGAGAAAAGAAGAAAAAGAAAGGAAAGAAGAAGAATGAACGGAGGGAGAGAAAAAGGAGATTCGGTGATCCAAGTGAATATTTAATTAATTTTGCCGCCCCTACATAGCACGACTAGTTTAACTTTTTGGCGCCCAAAGTTTCTAAGTAATTTGTTTAGGTTTAGTACCTTCTATCTTAGTTACGGGTCAATTTTGCGCCCCCTGTATAGGCCTATTTGAAGATCAAATATCGGCGCCTTAACTTCAATTTAGCGTCCTTTTATAAATGTTAAAATCAATTGTGTGCCCCCGGTGTGTGCGGCCTCCTAATCCTAATTTTAAGATCAATTTTGACATCCCCTGAGTTTCAATTTCATTTAGAGCCTCCTTTAAATAGTTTAAGATCAATATGGCGCCTCAAATTCAAGATCAATTTGCCCCCCCCCTCCCGCTTCAGATAAACATGAAAAAGGTCC
>CALNVZ010003435.1:9700259-9715287 GCA_940671915.1 Paracentrotus lividus | reverse complement strand
AATTATGTCAATTTATTCTTTGTAAATGCATCGCTATTCGGCTTTGCCCCAATGATGTTTTGTTTTTATCAATAAACCATTTGACACTGACGCGTTGTGTGCAGGATAGAAGTGGTGTTTATTTTAAACATTCTATAAAAATTCGAATAGTTGTAAGATGTTCAACATTTATAACACCCCAAATTGTTATTGTTTCATTTAGAAGTAGTGCATTGTCTATACTTATGTATAAGCCGAAACAAAAAATATTGTTAGATAGACAATTAATTTATTCATTTGTCTCCAACAGTAGAAACCATGCAAAGTGGTAGAAACACACGCAACTGCTGTGTGGTAAATATTGGAACCAGACAGCCATGAAAAAGATTTTGGGCTGCCCGGGCGGGATTCTACGAACCCACGACCTGTGGATTGCTAGACCACCGTCATAACCGCTAGACCACCAGAGTGCCCAAAAATATTGTTGTTTTATTATTTTCTTGTTCAAAAATACATACTTTGGTTTCCAATTCTATTATATATGAATTGGTCAAAAAATCTTTAAAAGTTAATTTTCTATTCCCTTAAAACACTGCTTTATTTACCATGTTTGTGATATTAGAAATAATAACTTTTTTATAATGGCGATTGGCGTACATTTTGTGAAAAAAAAATCGTAAATCAGGAGACTTTTCTTCCACCTCCCTGTCTATACTTTTATTATTACTTCATAATGTCTGCATAGTTAAACGGGATCGATCTACCGTTCGTCTTAGACCCTGATTTTACCATGCACTCCTATATTAATTATAATAGACGTATCCGTAGTGCTCTTTCAAGATAAGCGATTTCCTGAAACGTTCTCGGTTGATCGCGAGGAAATTCTCAGGTATGTTCTGCAGACATGAATAGGTATGTCTGGCAGGGTCAATCAGATTGCCTAAATAATTAACTCTCGGACTTTGCTGACGCGGGTATGCAGTGCTGGATTACATAAATTTCCATCGTCACCTTCTTGGCCTTGTCTTGCTCCAGTGGACGCCCGCCCCATAAAAGTTTTTTAAAAATTATCCAGGAAACCTTGAAAATAGCGTGCATTTCAAAATATATTATGAGCAGATGAGAGGGGGGGCACAAAAATATTGCAGACCCTCGCAAACATTTTTTGAGCCCCAGCTCGGAATGACCAATCTCCGCGACTTCTCCCTTACAATTAAGGTATAAAAAATCAGTTCGTAATCAAATGCGTCAAAAAATAAGTCCCAAATCCGTCTCCAAACCGTCTCATGACATTGAGATACGCACCGTAATTTCAAATTGGTATTCTCTTTGGATGAATAAAGCATTGCTTTCAAACAGGTAATATTTCCGTCTTGTAAGAAAATACATAAAAGAGAATGATTGTGGTTTAAAAAATAATAACAAAACTATGTTTTCAAAAATAATGTTGTTTAAATCATATTGTCTAAATTTTTAATCCATTAAATTGACAAGAGGCTATTAAAATCAATAAGTTTGACTGACCACATCAAAGCTAATTGGTCTTTACAGAAAAGGCTTTTTATATTTTAACAATTTTTATTTATTTATTGTTTAATTTTTTTCTTTCTTTATTTTTAATCTTAAGTTTTTGCAAGGCAAGTCTTCACTTTTAGAATACACCAAAATGGTCGACAACATTCTCGTTATGAACTAATATACAACATAAGACTTTTATAGTAGATTTTATTAAATCACGTATTTTAGCAATACTTATTGCGGGCATAAAAGTAGTTACATGACGTCCTTGTACACAAAACATCGAATAACAAGGAAGTTAGTTTATAAGCCACAGCTGGCAGCGGGATTATCGTTATCAGTGTTATCACAGACCAATCGCTGCCGCTGTAATCATTGCATGGTTAAATTCTGACTGCCGTAATATGTGTCCCCTCGCTCTCACTCACTAGGGACGTGACCTTGCACGAACCAATCAAAACCGATAATCACAGGCTGTCGGTCTATAAGCAGAAGTTTCATTTTACAAAGCAGTAGATAAAAACCGATGATCATGAGTTTTAACTCTGCGCGTGGCTGATAAAACCCATGATCAAGGGTTTTAACTCTGCGTGCTCTTGATAAAACCCATGATCATGGGTTTTTAACTCTGCGTGCTCTTGATAAAAACCATGATCATGGATTTTAACTCTGCGTGCTCTTGATAAAACCCATGATCATGGGTTTTAACTCTGCGCGTGGCAGATAAAAACCCATGATCATGGGTTTTAACTCTGCGCCGTGGCAGATAAAACCCATGATCATGGGTTTTAACTCTGCGTGCTCTTGATAAAACCCATGATAATGGGTTTTAACTCTTGCGTGCTCTTGATAAAACCCATGATCATGGGTTTAAAACCCATGATCATGGGTATTTTCAAATATGCAACAGTTCGCATTCCATACACCCCTACCTTCACCCCGCCTGACACTCACGCAGCAAGTGAGAGCTTATGCACCACTCTTATCCCCTTTCAGGGCCTATTGATGTGGAAATCGCATGTGAATGTATTGGAATTGTGAATGTTGAGAACAGAGGACATTCTGGTATTTTTTGCAAAGAGCCCTGGGAACTGAATGTTGCATTTGCCACATTAAACTTGTTCCATAGAGATTGGTAGGGCGTTTCTTTGTAATATTTAAAGCTTTTGTGTTCCCGAGTTGATTGTTGCTATACTGTAGAAGCTGAAAGGTTCTGCATGTGTGTCAAACAACAATAATTCAAAATGAACCTATTGATAGAACTGTTCATGGAATATTTATTTTGTGTCCTACACACACATTAATTTTAAAAAAATATGATTTTAGAAATAACATTTTAGGTAATTTTTTATCACTTAATTTTGATGAGATATCCTTTTTTCATAATGTTGAGAAATATCAAGTGTGAAAATCCTATTTACAGTGTGATGTTCTTTAGATTCTAATTAACAGTATGATTTCTTTCTCCCTTTCAAAATGTGAAGAAGAAAAAAACTTTTTAAAATGTGGTCATTGCTAATATGGCCTTGTAACGTGAATGTGCCTTGATACATTCATGTATGTGCCTTGTTAATACATGCACCCATGGACAGAAACTCTGATATTTAACCTCTACATGTATGACGATGCTAGCTAGCCGAGTTCCAGAACATAGGCAGCTCATGGGGACTGTTATAGAAACTTTTTATGTTGTGTACAACATGGGGATGGGCATGATGCCAATATTCTTCTGCCAACTGTCTTGTATTTGATCTAGTCTAGGCACCATCCAAAGGTTGTGTATTTTATACCTTCCAACTTTGCAGTTTAAGCAGTGTACATGTAGTAAGCTCATTTTATTGAACTGGGTGGGGGGGGGGGTAGGCTAGAACTGCTCCAAACTGCATGATTTTAAAGTCACTTTGTGAACAAAAACAAAGCTTTGGGGTTTTCCCCTGAATGATTAAGAGGTTGGGAGAGAGAATGAGATTGATCGAGAAAGATATTACTAAAAGTATGTTGATTGACAAGGGAGGGGGTCTTGGAGAACATTGTTTTAAAAGTAATATACATGGTTGTATATATATATTTTTTTTTACAGGGTAAAGATACAATGTAACAAGAAATATTATTATTATAATTTGGATATTTTTAGATGAGTTCAACCATTATGTAAATCCCAGATGCTATGTTTGCTTAGCAAATTCACATACAATTTTGTAAGGTAAATAGTTCCATTCAGTCTATGAAGAAGGCAGTTTTTGGTTAAGAATGTACAGACACTTTATGAAGCATTTGTTTTTTTATGTTTGAAATGTACAAACAAACAGAATCATTACTGACTACCTTTTGGTGGTCTTGAGCTGAAGGGTCACATGTTGTTCACTTTTATCAACATGATACATGTTTTTACTGTTGTTTGAAAATATTACTCTTCAGATTAACCCACTTGCTTTAGGCAAAAACCCATTTTCATAATTTTCATCTTGCCAATTCAAATTTATTTAATGGGCCTGTATAATGTGCATGGAACCAGATTAGTGGAATAAGTTCACAATGACGTAAAACATTAGTACATTAATGGACGCTCCTCCAAAGCGATTAGGCAGACGAATATACAGACATACAGAAAGATGAATAGGCACATTATGGTGTTGAGCTTCAGTGCAACCTGTAGGCAAAACACAAGAGTAATTATTCTGCTCATTTGTTCACAAGCTGGCTTTCCATCATCGAATCAGAGACGGTATCGGGAGGAAAAAGAGAAGAAGAAGAGAAAAAGAAGAGGAACAGGGGAACGAGAAACGAGAAACGTAATAATATGTAAATTGGGAGTCCTGTGTCTAGACATAGCTCTTTATGATTGCTGCAGGGAAGTGATGTCTGTCTCGTTTGCATACGGAATACCTTGCCTCTCCCCCCGCTCTTTCCTCGTTCAACGTCCAACGTTACATCACATTACGTCTGCAATCTTTCTTTTTATGGGATATTGCTTGCTTCTTCCTTTTTTTTTCACTCTCTAAATGTCTTGCTGTTCTACCCTGGATATTTATGAAGAAAAGCATATTATCATTATGATTTTTGAAAATCTACATGTCTGCGCTTCTGTATCATTCCAGCTTCTTCTTTCAACAACCCTTGATTTCTGGTAATGAACAAACAAAAAAATGAACAGAATCCAGCCAAATCGTCACAATTAACTCACAATTTTATGTATTAATTGCATGTATACAATCGTTTTAATTAACTTTCTTCCGAAGGCTCATGCTAGAGGATATGAAAAACAGCAATACTGCATATCGTGTATGTAGATTAATTTCGATTATTGACATTTTCATATTATTAAAAAAAAAATATAATGAAATAAAAGAGATAAATGTACTCTCTGTTCTCTAAATTAATGTTGCGTGTAAATAGTTAACGGTAGGCCTATTTTTCAAGTGATTTGGAAAGACATGAGTGTTGAGCAAAGAAGCAGGTCATTTTATAGAAGTGTACCAGCAGTTTCTTTCAAAGATCTCTGAAGTACATGATTTATGCACATTTTTTTTTAAATTGAAGGAAATATTATATTTGTCCCTTCACTATTGTACTTCCAATCAGTGTACACTATCATAGATTATATTCTCTCTCTCTCTCGCTCAAAAAAAAGATAAATAAGATATGAAGAAGAAAAACTGGCTCTTGAAAATTTTAAAGGTGATTAGTACTTACACACACTGTACATGTAAATGGTGTAAATATTCATTTTTTTTAATGGCAGCAATGTAATGCCACTTTTCCAGACGTGAACACATTTTAGACCAGGACTGTAAACATTAAAAGCAACCAGTTTTTGATATTCAGTATTCACCTTCATACCAATATAACAAAACTCATTTTAGTTTCGAGGTACAATATGATTATTATATTTATAAGTGCATTGAAGCCCATATGACCTCATAGTACCACTTTTCCAGACTCCATCCCATTTTAGACCATGAATAATTAACGAGAAGAATCTACTTCGCACCAAACATCGCTGTCGGGAATACGGGTGTAAACGCTGATCATGATAAAGCGATGAGGTGGGACTACACACTACCCCGTCTCATGGAAATTGAATTTAACATGCCATTATTATTCATGAATTCAAGTGTTGAGGAGTTATCTGCGGTACTTTGACAAAAGGAAGCAACTAAAAAAAGTAACATTTTCTGTATAAGAACAAATTGTATCCATCATTTACATTGATGTCTATGTGATCTAACAATGCCTTACCTTAAATATCTCAAAGCAGAATAAACTTGTATCTGAAATTTGGCTACCACAACGATGGCACTAATAATTGGAATATTAAAACACCAAAAACTCAAAATTGATAGTATGTCACTTGCTTCCTTTTGTCAAAGTAGGGCAGTGATGGTGTAAGATGTGTATTGCGTTCACATCTTCCCTAATGAATGTTCAATAATGTAGTGATGTATCAACATGTATCTTCTTCAAGGTTACCGGTATGGAGCGTCCATATTACTCTGGCTAATAAACACAGAAGTCGCCAACCAAATAATACGTCTGGATAATCGTATGCCTCCCTCGATTGCTGCAATAATGATATTGTCTGTGATGCAGAATATTTTGCTTGGTTTCATAAGATTTTTCAATAGATTACCTTGTAAATTATTAGGCCGTAGAAATTGAACTAGATCTATGAATATTAATCAAGGCTACAGTTATATGATCAGTGTAATGGAAGTTTTCACTGGGGTTCTTTTTATACAATTCTTTTGTATACGTTCTCTTAGGAGGTGATGATCTTGAATATATTCAAAATTTTCTTTTCCTAGAGTATGTATTGAAAAGAAGATTAAATGAAGACATGGCATTATTTGTGCTGAATTTTGCATATTTGTGCAGACCACACTTAAGTACTTTGCTTTTCTCTCATCAAATTACAGAATTTCTATGTAATGCATTATAGAATAAAAGGGATGCATAAATCATTATTTTAAATGGAATAACATGTTATCTAGTGTGATTAGAATAGATGTAGGCGTGTGGGGAGGGGAGGGGAGGTGGTCAGGGCTTTACAAATTTCCATCCCCCATTAACAACAAGGAGACAATAAAATACATAACCATGTCAATCATGCTCTTTAAAATGTTGTATATATAAACACTGTATTAAAAATAGCGATTGTCTGCAGACAGCTACCGCTCCCTAGCTCTGTAAATTTTATCAACGCATCCAGGGACCAAATATAAGGGCATGCTAACTTTGGCTCATCTTCAGAATTGGAGCTCCCATGTATATACACATTGCATCCCGACACAACCTCTCTCACCCTCTCTCTCTCTCTCTCTTCTCTGTTTGTATGTTTCTGTATCTCTCATTAGCCCATCCAACTCCTTTTCACTTGTTTTAAAGCTAATCTTAACACCTAACCATCATGTACAACGACTAAAACTAAACGCCCTGGATACGATTTGGATCCGGTGAGAAAATACCGTGGCATTCTGTAGTGTAGCACCTAGCTGAAGGTATCCTGGGAATCGTCAAAGCGTTAATCCATTCATCCATCTGTTCGTCTGTCATCTTCTGTCTACTCTTCCTTCCATCGTTTTCTCTCTCTTTCCCTTTCGAGGTCTCTCGCTCTCATTCTCTTTTTTCTCTATCTCTTTGCTAAGACTCTCTTCTTATTCTCCTATTTTTCTCAAAATAGACATGCCACTAGAGGGCCCCTTCACCCCTAATTCATACTGTTCAACATTTTCTGTCAAAAACATGACTAATTGCACTAATTATTGCTTCTTATTTCAAATTTAATTTTGAATCTTCAGCGATGACATGATCTGTGAATTTATACACGGTTAGATTATTGGTAATATTTAGTACAAGAATCGCCAATGTGCAGAATGCCAAAACGCCTCCCCTTTTTTAAGGCAATTTTATCTTAGGCATATATTTATGTACACTCATTGACTTCCGAGCCGCAGTGCGAGGCGAGTGTATGTAGCGAGGCTTCACGAAGACTAACTGGTATTGGAGGGGAAAAATTGGTGATTATGCGTAGCCTGTCTAGACGAGATGAAGCCGATGGCTGCAAAGTTATTAAAATCCATGGAAATTTCCTGTGGCTGGGCATGATACGTAGGGACTGGTGCTCTCTCTTTCTCTGCATAAAGAGGGTACATATAGCCAGGGGTTGACCACTCGTATCGGTTGACGAATCGCCCATCGGCTAGCATGTACATGTTCATGTAGGCCTATATAGATATACATGTACACTGTTCATGTATATTTGCGCTGGGAGGCACTGGTATAACGTAAGGGACATTGATCGATAGGGGATTGAATGTCTATCGTTTTGTTAGATTGTTTGGTTGGTGGCGCACTTCGATATGCTCCAGCATGATCTACATTTGGGCCATATACAGGACTCGATACCAACTTATTTCCCCTGGAAGTCTGAATTCATTGCAATCCCCCACCCCTACCCTTAAATTGCAACATTTTTGGGGTTCATCTTCAAATTTTGGTACCGGTTCAGAACCATGTTATTGTTGGTCTCTGTAATGGTCCTAACCGTTCGTCAATGTTTTCGCAAGTGTGTGTGTTCCCCAAGCCTGTATCTGGTGATTCCTTTGGTTTAGACATAGCTGTATACTGCCACCTTGGTCCTGCGAGTGCATCATGCCTGTGTCCGATTCAGGAATTTTTTCTGATGCAAATCAGACGCAGAGAGTTTCTTGACCGCTTATTCCGGTGGCATTAGCTATAGGGGATTCAAGCACTGTAAAGTTTGTGTAGTAAGTACTGTAATCAGGTCATGTGTATTGATCTATATTGATCAATTGATTTTTATTGTGACGTCTTTATGGGTGGGATTGTGTGATGTCTGGTTTTCCGTTGCAGTCAGACAGAGATAAATGAAAAAATAATCGGTACAAGGAGAAAGAAACGGACCCTGAGAATGACATATACTGTACAAGCAAAGGAAAGAGTGATGGAAGAAGATAAGTAGTTTGCAAGGCCAGCAGTCAAGAAAGTCCATTGCAGTATCTATCTGTCTATTTGTCTGTTTATCTACCTCCATAGTCCCGCTCTGTCCTTTTCTCTCTTTCTCTCCCTCGTTCTCTATTTTGTCAAGAGATATTCGTGACCTCGTTTCATATCCATCTGTCTCTATATACTTTAACTAAAAATATAAAGATGCCTTTCCAACTTCATGAATATGAATGGCCAAGTTCATGCCTATAGAGCGTATTCCCAAATGGCTTTTATGTCTGACAGGTCTACTTGTATTTTATCACGTTGGGGGTTTACGAGATGACCGAGAACGTTGGCAGAGGCTGACAATCTGGGAAAGTTTTTTTTACGTTGCTCCCGACTATGAACAGGAACACTGGCGGAGAATGACTGCCTTACACGTGGGGTGTTATAGGGCTTCCGGAATAGCTTGCTCTTAAGTCCTAAACTTGTGTGAAATGATTTTTTTTGTTGTTTTGCCTGGTGCATTAGCAGGTTACTGTATATACACCATATATTTCGTGTCCATATATCTCCACGATTTTGCTTCAAGATGGGGAAATTGAAAAGTATATATTTTTAAATTTGTATTTTCTTTCACTTTGTTAAAAAATATCAGAAGTGAATATTTTTGCCTTCAGTAAGTTGCGAAATTCTCGAAAAATAACACCATTGCGAAATATTCAGCATATACGGTAGTAGTTGTTAGCTTAGCACTGCACATGTTTCTTTGCATATCCTCCACTTTTCGTCATGCTATTCTTTCTATTACTTTCCATGGGCATTTAAAACCGAGACGTTCAATTGATCTTTAACATATGAATTTTGTTTTGTTTTCTTCTTCCCATGTACAGGTACATCTTCTTGTATAGCATGCCCTTTGGTGCAAAAACTCAACGAGTCAATGAATGCTTCTTTCACGTTGCAACCTCAAAACGAGTCACAGAACAGCCACTTGGGGGTGCCAAATGGTGAGCTTTTTAAAATCCTTCCTTTTTCCATTTTTCCCTTTTCATTTGAGGAGCTCTGGAGCTCTCTCAAACCCTACTTGGCTTTGTTTCAAAGCTTACATTTTGCAAATTTATGGACCTCACTTATAAGGAGCTGATAAAAGTTGTTGCGTTGTAAACGGTCACTCGCCTCTTGGTCGAAACCCACTTAGACCAATGTTTGATCTCATTCCACATGTTTTAATTCCAGTTCATCTGCAACCAGTTCTTCTAATTAACTTTAAGGTCTAATTGCCACTTCACCTATTTACAATTTTGTCTAATTCCCATTTCGTTGAATGTCAATTTTGCTAATGTCCGCTTGATCTACAAATGTAACACCACTTTTCCTGTAACAAACTGTTAATTGAGTAATTATTCATTTGGGAATTAGACAAATATGCCATTTTATACTTTTGCCATTTGATGAATTTTCAATTAGACCAAGTGGTTATTAGACCAAATTGTTAGTAGACCAAATGGGTTTTGCCCATGTGGTATTAGACACTCAGAGAATTGGACCAACTGCTGTTAGACCAAGTGAATATAAACCTAAACATTAAGATGCTCATAGGGTACTTACCTGTCTTTCTGACACTTAGGATAAAAAGTTGTTATTGGTAAAACTGTGGCTTTACAAGTCTATTATATTCTGGATGGGTTTTTTTAGCTAAATTCAAGGATTAAAGTAGTTTACAAGTAGGGGAAGTGCTGTCAATGATATAGATAGATACTGCATCATTTGATTGCTGGGTGTGTCTCCTGTATGTGAGATGATTTGTAAATTGAAATCATCTGGATTTACAGCTACCCTTAATACAAGAAAGATGCTCCTCTAATCCTGTTTGTCTACAAAATGTATGTGCATTTCTTCTGAACTATAGACATGATCCATATAGAGCAACAAGTAAATTGCTGCAAGAAGTCTGGGTTAATGATTATAAATTTCTGCATGCATATGTGTAGCTCTCTTTAATAATAGCAATACAAGGAAAATTGTCTCCATGTATTTGGATACATTACATTGTACATTGCATTGATTCAGTGCACTGGTTCCCCCAAAATACATATTAAAATGATTGTAAGGATTTATTGAAAATGTTTCACTGGACTGAATAAGGCACACAGTCATGCTAGATAGGGAGGAAATTGTATTTTTAGGGACACATGTTAAGCTTGACTGCATTTATGCCTTCACAACATAAATATTATTGAGCAGAGAGAATTGATTCCCATGAATGAGCAGTCTCAAACTACACACTCTTCCAGTCCTGCATGTCTAAACAGTATAGCGCCCTCTGTTGCCAAGATGATACCAACTGGCTAGACACTAAGTAAATAAAGGATATCAGACTGCTATCTATCTCTCTCCATTTCTGCATGGACTTTGTGATTGTGTAGCAGTTAAAAATATACAAGTCAATGCCTTTCACTGTAAACTTTGGATTGGGTGTGTTAAATGTTGTCCTGTGTGGGTTATGCCAAGTTTGTTTTTCAGTTTTTCTTTTTTTGAGTAATTGTATATTGTTTGTTTGGGATGAGGTACTTTCGATTGTTATATCAAGGACATTTAAGCTGACAGGGTAAGGTTGGAAGGAGTGTGTTTGGGGGTCTTCCGGGTAAATTCAGCTTGCATACTATGTTTGAAATTTTCTTTAAAACTAGCATATTTCTACTGCTGAACAGACCTGAAACTGACCAATATCCTGCCCTTCACTGCAGTGTTAGAACCTTGTTTCGACCTTGTAAAGATCAAATATTATACAAATAGTGCATGCTAGCGAGTGCAATATACCATAATATGAGTGTCCATAAATTTCAAATTTCTCGCGTGCGTTTATATTTCAACGAGGCCGTAGGCCGAGTTTAAATATAAACGCACAAGAGAAATTTGAAATTTATGGACACGAATGATATTGTATATTGAACAATAAGCATGTGCTATATGTTATATTAGATGGGAAAACAGAAATTGTATCAAAGTATATCTGAACTTACCTTACTATTTATCATGTTTATATGATGAATCCTCTCTTCAAGAAGACTTGAAAATCCCTTAACACGTAAAAACAGGAGAGTTTTTAAACCTTGAAAGTTAAATGTTCAGCTCTTGAAGTATTTAGTTCTATTTAGTAGCTCTATTTAGTATTTGCAGTTCACATAGTCAGTAATGTGCATTAATAGATGCATGCAGTATTTATTATAGTAAATAGACCCCTAGATATTTGACCTTGCCTAATCTGGTTTTATCTTTGCCAATATGTTGCCAAACTTTGGTGCTAATTAAGCTATTGTGACGTATATTGTTGCTCCGCGTATCTATTGTTGTGCGCACCATTTTTTTTACTTGCGCAACAAGGCAGTGCAGAAATTGCCGGTATGTGCACGCGGTGCACCATATACCGAATTACGGCATTGCAAAATAGGGCAATTGACCAATCAGAAGCCTTCTCTCATACCACCCATTTTATATATATTAATATGGTTGGTTATGAAAGAACAATTCTGCCAAAAATAAAATATGATGCGATACAAGAGTGGCGACAGCTGAATTTTAAAGAAGCACAGTAGTCAGGGATTTCCCCATATTAACTCCAGACATGAAAGAAAACTGGAATTTCACAAATGTTGTTGAGTATTAAATATTTGTTATTTGTGTCCGTTTCTGCGTGCCAAGGTTTAATAGCTTCTTTGTGCAAACAAATGCAAGATGGAAACAATCATGCATACCGTACATTGATTTGGGTTTTATGGTATAATGGGTGTATTATCATGTGATTCTTTAGATTAATGTGGTATTATCTTTCTTAAAAAAAAAGAAGACAAACACAGGGTTGAGTTATTGTAGGGAAGATTTGCCCTGTTTCCCCTTTTTCTTTGCACAACAGTATTTTTAAAAATAACAAACCCTTTAGTGGATTAGCCTGTTTTGAAATTAAATGAGTTCCTAATGGTAAATTCCTACTATCCTAACACAGGCAACCTATTTTAATTTGAATTCAGTCATGCATAATGCCAGGTGATTAGCAAGTATGTCTGCCACAGTCATCCATGCTAAATTAGTTGGCAGTTAATGAGAAATAAATCACTCTTGACCATTAACTGGACATTAAAAGTCTGTTCACCTCTCTGTCCTGAAATGACTCTAGCCGCCTTGCCAGGTCATCTCAGGTTTGCTGCCGAGGCAGGTGATCAGGCCCATATGGCCATTCGCTCCCTTTGTGCTTGGCTTGAGCCATTGACCATGAGTAGCCAGTGTCTGTGAACCCACTGGTCCTGCCCATGGTAAATGTGTCTTACATTGTACTTGAGTGACAAAAATGCATCTGGACTCGCTCCTTTTGTACTGTCCTTCAGTCATTGATGATGAGTGACCAGTGGCCGTAGTGCTTGGCCACTGGTCAGTTCTATGGTTGATGGGTTTTGCATTGTGCCTGAGTAAAAAAAAGGCACTAAAACATCTGCTGCCCTTAGTGCATCTTTCATGTAATGGATAGTGTTGATGAATTAAGTGTAACGTTCTGCTTGATGATGAAAGAAAGGTGTAGGGAGATCCAGATGGTCCGTAATTTTACAAAGTGCAACAGTGTCAAGAGATATGACTGTTACTTTGTGCTGAAAATGTAGAGGGGTCATGACCTGATGTCACTTTGATGGCAACTTCTTGATGGGAAATGGCATTGTGGTGAGAAGGTCAAAAGATCACCCATGAACCCAATGCTACTCATACAGTGAAGAATGAACATTTTAAACCTGGTGTATAGTTTTGGTAACAAAAAAGGAATTGGCACAAAATCGATCAAATGTGGTCACATGTTGTCCACATTGCATTAAAAGATATGTGTGAGAGATCTTGTGACATTCCTTTCATTATTTCCGATGAATTTCATTGAAAATGTTTGAATGAAGCGTAATTCAACTGCCGTTTAGACCTCTGCTGAGACGTTCTCACGCCGGAGTTTACGGCATGAATTAGTACGAAGATCTGTGTGTAATACCACACAAGAGAATCCCCACTGGTTTTCACGTGAGCGCTAACCTGAGACGGGTCCCCGTCTTATCTTTTTATACTTATATTATGAAATAAAGACACTAAAACAAGATTTAAAGTACTATAATTTGCTTTATTATTGTTATTGGATTCAATCTTTCATAATCTATCTAAATGTGAATCCAAATTAATTTTTTCTTTCTCCCAAAACTATACACCACCTTTAACAAATTGCAAAATTTAAAACTACGATTCTGATTCAAGGGTCGGACTTTGATGCAAGGAGAGCAGCAACAAAGATCCTGATTGGCTGCTATCAATTTACAATTGATTTTAATATGTTGTTACGGTGCCCTGGTCACACACATTTTTTTTGACAGTCTGTTTTGACAGTGGGCCCAGGGTATGAAGAATGAAGACATGTTTAGGGTTGACCTGACATGACATATGATGTCACACCCCACACCCCCTATCCCCTCTTCCATGAAAGACTATTGAATTCAGCCCACAACTCAATGGCATAGCAGCCATTCTATGGTTGTAATTCAGGGGGTTGCGTGCATAGACCTTCTTGCTTTTAACTCATCAGTCCCGATCAGTAGAGAATGTGGCAGCCCTGGATGATCAGGCAAATGCTGTTTGTGTCCGCTTCTCTCCCGCTTGATTTCATTACGTACAGGAGAAGCAAGGAAAGTGAAAAGAAAGACGGGAAGACAAATCGAGGCCCCACGTCTGTGAGTGATTTTGCAGGCGTGCACCCTGCATTGGGACTTAGCGGAGAGGGTGAATAATCGCTGTAGTAATTTTTCTTCATAAAGAGCATCCCTGTCGCGATATACATGTCAAAAAGGACAGTATGGGTTATGGATGTAGATCATTGACCGCACTCCACCCATCTTGTTTTCCTCATCTCTCTGCAATGTTTCATTTTCTTTGTCTCAAGAAACATGTCCTGGTGGGGTTCCTATGCATGATTTCTAATTTGTTGTGTAGATGCCCATTTCCCCAGGTCTTTCTGTTTTGTCCTATCCTGCTTTGCGCTGTCCAATAGTACAGATGCCATTTAATTTCGTCTGCCGGTTTTTTCTTCTCTATCATCTCCGAAGCCAACCTAACAATTTAGACATCCCATACAGATACCTTATTCCTTTTTGATTTCCAATTGTATTATCTCTGCAAGATCTTGTTTCTTTTCTCCTCTCCACTTATTTCCAAATCCTAGCTTCATTCTCGTTTTAGATTAGCGAAACTTCGCTTGTACAATGTAGCCGCCTTCCACCAAGACCTTACCCGTACCCGTAGCCCCCTCTAGGCATCTCCTACGTGCTTCATCCCCCCTCTTTGTTACCCTTCTGTCCATTATCTTGTTCCTTTCATGTACCCTTACCTCCGCTCGATCCTGGCCTGCCTGCACCCCCTTCTCCAGTTCTGTTCCATTCTCCGGGGCAAGAAAGTTAATTAGCCAGGGTCACTCCAGTGCAGTGACATTGGTTATACCTCCTGCATGCAATGTACATGTAGGTATATTATGGACTAAAGGGAGCTGTAAGAGAAGGGAAAAGAC
>CALNVZ010003435.1:9662701-9698224 GCA_940671915.1 Paracentrotus lividus | reverse complement strand
CTCTTATTTTATAACCGATTTTGATGAAACTTTTTTTAGATTGCTCCTCTCATTTTCCTCTTTCCTGTAAGATTGATTCTCTCCTTGGGTCGGATTCCCCTTTAAAAAAAAAAAAGACTGTATACCGGTTCATGTAGGTGGGACTTAGATTGAGGAATTGAAATGTATAGAGAAAGGAGATTGATGGTATTCATATTTCTATTTCTTGATGAATGTAATGGGCTCATGGATGTGCTATTTGACATCTCCTACTCTGAAACTTTAGAGATATAAGAGGCGGTATTTGTTTGACACCAAGAAGATTTGAATGAAATACGGTTTCCAACCCTTTAATCTCGAGAAGCATGAACGAGGGAGGGGAGGGATCGTGCTTTTCTGAGTGAGAGACACCCGATCCGTGCAGCACGTTTGACACTCTGACCCACCCGCTTTGCTTTCTCCTCTCACTACTGCTGCTTCTCCATCGACTTCCACCCTCGGAACTTGTTGACAAAACAGAAGACACAGGAGGAGGAAGAAGAGGGAGAAAGCGAGAGATGGAGAGAGAGGCGGGGAGAGGATGGGAGAGGAAAATATCTAGGCAAGTTGTGAAACTGAGCAGGAGACATAGGGGAATCCGTCAGCTTGGGCTAAAGTGTATGATGATGTAACGGTAGTCGTGCCTCCCTCGTTCAGCTGGTCGCTTTGCTCGCTGTTGGGGTGCTGCTGCTGCCGTGACGATATTCGTCAAAGTGTGAGCCGTGGACACATAGCTCAGCACTACGCTTGTGCCTTTCAATCGCTTTTCACACTGTCGTGTGCGACTTGTCTGGCTTTGACGTTTAGATGCGTCATTGGTGTCACTGTGGCCTCGTTTTAATTGATCCTCCAACCTCTTGGATCTGACTTCCATGCTGAACTTTAAGGAGTTCCTCATTCCAAAGACATCTTCATACTCCAAGAGCGTCCCCTGAAGGAAGTCTTCAAAGACATGGTAATATTTCATTCTAACATTCGACTGTGTTTTGCTTTCAAAGTTGCTATGTCTGCAAACATTGCTCTAACTGGTGCGGGGTGAGGGCGGGGTGGGGGAACGCGAGACGGTGTTATGATCTGTTGCGTAGCTATGTGACTCTAGGGCATGATCGTTTGTAGGTTTTGACATTGCACTTCTTAATTTTGCCAAGCATCTTTACCCTTGCAGCCCACATGTGTCTGATTTTCTGGAGACATTTTATTTCTAAAATAAGAATGTTTTTCTGAAGCCTTTTCATTATCATTTATCTACTGATGTGTGTTTTGCCCAGCTTAAAGACATAAAATAAAATAGTGAGTCTGTAATTTCGCTGCTTTTTCAAAATGACACTGGACCAGACAGTTTTCAAAAGACGTCATATGTTCCAAGGGTGTTAACTCAGTGTTTAAGTATGAGCCAACAACCTGGCTCTCCCAGTACAAAATTTTGATCACTGCTTCATACTTTTTTCCCCCCTATGAACAAAGTACAACATTTTGTTGATTGTTTAACATAGTACCTGCAAAGTGATTTCAGAAAGAAATCCATCTAGATTTTGTTTACATATGTCCTTGTTAAAATTTTGGGGGAAAAAATTGGGAAGTTCAATGAACATTTTGCCCATTGAAAGCCAAAAGGGTGTTAAATTTTGTAATTTCAACATCAGTGTTAGAAGTCCTTCTTGGTCTCAACATCTTAAACCATTCATTATTATGCATTTTATGTACCTATGTTAGATGTTTTCTTTTGAAATGACAGAAGGTCGTTAACTCCCGCTGTACTTAAAACAAGAATTAAGACCCAATAGCACTCAAACGATATAATGATATAGCTCAGTAGGGGGTAGTCTGGTCATACGTGTGGGATGACTAGGTTCAAGCATAGGAGATACTAACTAGAACTAGTCCATAGTTCAAGTAGTATCTTTAGTTTAAAGAGAAAGAACATTTGGGCTAAGTTAATATCTTACAATAGCAATGTAGGGAAGAGATAATAAGTAAGGGCAAAGAATGAACATTTTCGCCACATTAATTGATATACAGTCAAACCTGTCTATAGTGGCCATTGTCTATAGCGGTCACCTGTATTTAGTGGTCACCTATATTGATTCCCTCTTGATAGAAATGTGTGCTTTAGAACCTGTCTATAGAGGTCACCTGTCTACAGTGGTCACTTTTTATGTCTCCTTTGGGGTGGCCACTTTAGACAGGTTTGACTGTATTTAGATAGCAATAGAAAGAAGAGGAAAAACATAATGGAAGTGAGAGCAAGTGAGAGAGGGAAAGATATGGACAGAGGGGGAGGGTGGGGGGGGGGGGAGACCGGCTAAGTGACCATGCTGGGAAAGCGAGAGATGGAGAAACAAGAGTAGAGAAGATTAATAATAATAATATCAAATCTAGGACTATCTATCTAGAAATAATTTTCCAAGGTGCATACAGATAGACAGATAGATGAAAGGATAGATGGATAAAAAGAAGGAAACATATAAGGGAGAGGAACATTGATCAGCGGGTTGCCCTGAATTGGATTGTATGCCTTGGGGTCTTTTCTTCATATCACATGGGTCTGAATAACACTGATTAAACGATACAAGAAAATCCTTCCATAATGCCATGAGTCAGGCAGTTTGTCTGTCTCTGTCCTCTCTTTTTCTCTATCTCTCTCTTTCTCTTTCTCTATCTCTCTCTCTCCTTCTTTTCATTCCTGTCCTGTATAAGAATGTTAAGGTATCCACATCTGCCTATCTCCCCCTCCCTTCCTCTCCCTCTCTCTCACTCACTCTGTCTCTCCTCCTATCTGTCTGTGATGACACAAGCTTCCCTGTCTATGCTTTGATAGTGCGGGAGGGAGAGAAGTTCAATGACCTTTCCAGCCTCCCTGGTTTGTCCAGTCCATGACCTTTAATCAGAGTGCATGTAACCATGTAAACATTGGCATTATGAGGGCATGAAATGTCATTGAGATTCAACAACCCCCAACCACCTATCTGGCCTATATACCAGAATCCAACGATGTACAGGGATGGGTTGGAACATATAGGTCCTGTAATAATTTTTCTCTTTGCTCACGCTCTCTACAGTTCTCTCTCTCTCTCCTCCATTTTGTCTTTTCGTTCTCCCTTTCTGTCTTTTCTCTGTCTCTGTCTCTCCTCTATCCCTCTCTTCTGTTATTCCCTTCTCCTTTCTCTGGAGCATTTAGGTCCTGTAGTAATTTTTCCTTGCTCTCACTCTCTGTCTATTTGGTCTTTTCTTCCCCCTTTCTGTCTTTTCTCTGCCCCTCTCCTCTTTTTTCCTACACTCTCTCTCCCTCCCTCTCTCTTCCTTTCACTCTCTGCCCCTCTGTATCCGCTGTCACTTCTCCTCTCACACCTCCCTACACTCTGACCACAGTCTGGGATACGGGGTGAAATGTTCATTAGTCATTCCATCGTAGAAAAGAATAGCTGAAGGAATTCCAGAAATCCTTTACCACAGAGAATGCCAGACATTATCAATAGAAAGCCGGCTATTGATTGCACAAGGCTTAGAAAGTTATTTACGTCTGTATGACCATTGTGTGTGGTACGGCAACAATTGATTTGCTTCTGCGTACGAAGTCCGATGCAAATTTAGGACGTAAATTGCTAGTTAGTAGTTGTATGTAAGCAATAAAATAATAATGAAAAGTTTTGAATGGGTAATAGAGACTATCATAACTGAAAGGATAATCACCTTGGCACCAAATTAGCAAATTAGGATTCTTACATGCATATAGGGGAGATTGTTTTAATGGGGACGTGGCATATGAGAGACTGTGTCCACTCATTTGTAGAGTGCAGAGCTATGGCACTGGGGCAGTGGTCATGGGATCACATGTATAGACAATGAGTAAAGTGGTCAGTGGTTTCTATGGTCTTGGTACGTAGCCTGAACGTAATCATCTTGGGCTTAGTGTCTGTCTGTCTGACGGAGGACTTTTGTGAATCATTGACTGGAAAGAAAGGAGATCACATGTAGATTCCCCCGATCAGGGAGCTTCCTTCTTACGACAGATTGTCGAGAAACAATGGATGACCGGAATTTGACATTTGCTGCTTGCGGGTGTCACTTTGGATGTTCTTCGCTTAAATGCTTCTTGTTACTCCCCTGTGCTTCCATGATTTCATTCTAAATGAACAGTATGGGGTCGCAATTTCAAAGAAACAGTCCGAAGGTATAAAACATAAATCGTCAAAGATTTTAACAAGAGCTTTTTATTTATTTGACACGTAGAAATGTCCCTTGAGACTCGCATGATTTCATCGTTAGCCAACAGTATTCGTTTACAAGGATGGTATTTCTAAAAGATATAAAACATGTCCCTGAAAAAGGAGAAGAGGGAGGGGGGCATATAACATTGTTTTTTCTTAGGGGGGGGGGGGGTTAAATATTTGTCACATCGGAATATGAATTGGGAACTGGAAGGTCATTAACCTGATTGTCATGTTAGGATAAACACCGTTCTCACTCTCATTAGCTAATCATTCAGTCATTCCTGCACAGAAACCTCACTGACGTAATCTTTGTTCCCATAATTTGATAGAGATGTAATACTGCACAGAACTCTTCTATCTTGTTGACTGATATTCTCTTAGTGTAATGACATAATAGCATAAATCCTGTCACAGTGCGGCCTGAATTAATGCGAAATGAGATTCATTTTCAGACAGGGAATCCTGGCCTTGGGTCTGCCCGCAAACGTAGTTGGCGTGACCGGTTTTTGTTTACTCTGTTTGGTCGTTGTATTACTCCCATGGTTGGTCCAAACCGATTCTTGGAACCAGGGAATTGCATCGTTACCCACTTAACTACCATACTAATTGACATGCGACATGAATGTTGAAGATATAGCCGTAAGCACGCTATGGGCTATGATATCAATTCAATATTTCCCCCTTGAAATATATCGTACTCTTGTTTTAAATTACTTTGATGAAGGTTAATAATCTGGAATTAGCAATCCACTGTTGTAATTTGTTTTAGTTTAAAAATTAGGCTCCTTTAATGTTAATCAGGTAATCCATGCTTCAAAATCATTTATTAAACATTTCAGCAAAATTATTCTGCATTGTATTTTTGTAAAAAGTTGAAACCTATAAATTAAACTCTAGACTAAGTAAACTCTGAAGTTAATATTCCTGGAATAAAACTTCTTAGGTGAAGAATTACTGGAAACCCTACATTTCTCGCAGGAAATCCTGAAATGTTATTACTCTCTTATTCCGGAAGTTCCATACAAGTCTTGTATTGCTGGGATGCTGGTGGAAGTCCATCAGGTTTCTTGACATTCTAAGTTTTTAAACATCATGAGATGTAGGAAACAGGAGGAAGTTATGTAGACAATATTTCTTCCATATTGGTGAAATCATGGACGTATCACTTTGATACGTCCATTGTGAAATGATTATCGTAATATATCAGGACAACTACTCCCCCCCCCCCATCAGGACAACCCCCAGAAATAGGAATGGTTTTCTGCGGGTAGTTGTTCTAGAACTGTTCAGCTTGACGGATAGTGGGGTAATATCTGAAGCGACGAATTAGCCCGATCAGAAAATATCATTCGTTTTCTCTTAATTAGCTTTCTCTCTGCATGAGGTGCTTGTTTTTCTGAGGCACACAGGAGGAAGTACTCCTGCTGCAACCATTGCTAAACACATTGGCTTCTGTGTTCTGAACTGAAGACTGAGTTTGTATGAGTTGAGAGTTTGTGCGAAGCTCTTTAATTGTCTGATGTTGACTATTGCATAAGACAAAAGGATCGCACAATCGTACAAACTCGGTCTTCGTTTCAGAATATAGGGCCTATCAATCAAATAAATTGGCAGGCTGGTGCACATCTATATTATCAAATACATACTCAACTTGTTGTAACCAGGGCATAAAGCATTAGTGATAAATGCACATTGTTTATTTTCCTTTATTTATATCTTTTGAAATGATCATATACTAGTTTGCAAGCCCGAAGGTCATCTATTAAAAAAAAATATATGATTTCATTTTGTACTCACATGCAGACAACAAATATATTTATCTTTAACTGCCTGGAATGATATCCTTAGAATAAATGGAATTGTTGTGTTGCATGAAGGGAATTATGTTTATAACTTATGATAAAAATATGTCCATGCATGATCTATCTTTATGTAGCTGTGTACCATATCTTTTTTTTTTCTTTTGCTCTTTCCCTCTTTTCTGTGTATCCTAATCCTCTTCTCTTTCCACTTTTTTCATTCATTCCAATCCCCACTATTTTGTTCAGTGGTCCATGTTAATCTTTGAATGTGTTCTCCTTTCATAAAACATTACTGTTCAGTGATAGTAAAGTCGTAAAAATCATATTGCATCCAACCGGAACAAACTTTTTATTTGACGAGCAAATCCTTTTCATCGTTAGACCTGGCACTCATATTTGGTTATGATACCTACATGATTGTAAAGACATACTTTTCAATTTAGCATACATTGTATGTAGATGTAGCAACAACAAAAAATGTGAAATGAAAAAAAAAAAAAAAAAAATCTGGGGTCTATAGCATTTTTTTATAATTAACAAGACATTGTGAGTTGTCATGTTGTTTTTGGCAACATTGGTATTTGCCTGAAAAGGATAATTCTAATGATTGGATTTTGGGAAGTTTATTCTGGAAGGCTTATTTTTTCTGAAACTTACATACAAAGACTGCTTCATTCACATTACATTAACATTGGAAAAGGATATTGTGGCTGGCATAGTTACAATATAAAGATTCTGATTGAATTCTTTAGGATATTATAGGCATTTGATCAGCAAATTGAAGCGTCACATATCTTTATGAGGCATAGTTTGATGATAATTTAGTTCACTGAAAATTTTATGACCATATTATATTTGAAGAATTGACCATTGGCATTAAAGAAAGCTTAAATACTCAATGGACATATTAGTTTTCATGTGGTAGCCTATATTATTACCTCGTTTACACTGTGACTCGGGTCGCGGGTTCGACACGGCAATCGTGCTCGACACGGCAATTTTATGCCATGTAAACGGGATCAGTGTGATCCGCGACCCGGGTTCGACACGCCTTTTTTGCTCCGCCAGAATCGTAGGTTTCGATCCGGGAGGCGGGTTCGACACGGCAATTTTTATGTGTGTAAACAGAAAGCCGTGTCGAAGTCGATGACCTTGAGGTCAGATATGGAATTTGGCTATACATCGCAACACACATTAATGACGTCCTTTACTTCCGGTCATGATCTGGGAGCCGTGTTGAACTCGCCTTTTTTGTTGTGTGTAAACACGATCATAGGTTCACTCTTTGCAGTGTCGAACCCTTCCCGTGGATTCGACACGAGAGCCGAGTCTCAATGTAAACGCGGTATATGTTGAACAGGAAGAGGGTACATAGCCTTCATTCATGGATAATGCATTGTTGTCCATAGATCCTTTTCTCATTCAAATACAAGTACAATTCAAGTGGGATAAGTACAGCTCAGACAGTTAAATGAAGTGTAGTCTTAATGTGCAGTCTCTTATGATAGTCATTGTGCAGGCAAGGGAACTACATTTAACTTTTAAGATAAAGATGTCACTTTATTATTGTATAGTTTTTGCATAACAGTTGTTACACTGCTGCTAAAATGTTGATAATATAAAAAATATGAAACATAATTGGTAATATGACATTTGAATGATAGTTTCTTTCATTTTTTTTCCACATTTAATGATCAAAATTGTATTGTGTAATGTAGGTACATAACACAATTTTTTTTTTAAAACGTTGTAGAAGACCAATTCTTATTATTAAATTGAGCAAAGGGGTTAGATTTTCAAAATATGGATACCAGTATTACTGGCAATGTAATCATGGGAAAGATGTATGTTTCGCACTCCTACCTACTTTACATTCATTCACCATTTGTTGGTTTCCTTGTCTTTAGGGTTTGCTTATGTAGACTACAAACAATAAGGGGAGCTGGTGCACAGTTGACTGCACAGGGATGAATAGGGGGACATGAAGAGGTCCATTGATGCCCCCCTCTCTCTATTGAATTGACCAGGCCCTGGCATGGTCAAGCAGTCTGTTGTGCTCTGGCATTTTTTCATTCTTTTATATATTTTTGAATGGGCCATCCAGAGATTAGCTCTTATGTGTGGTTAACAGTACACAGATAGCTACTAAACCTGTAGCAGACACTGACCAAAGTCACGTCCTCACGATTTGGACCACTTTTGGACCAACCAGTCAGGTCGAGGACTAGATCTACATTGTAAACTTTGTAAACTGTGATACAGGACAGTTCCTGGCCATCTGGATCTGGACTACATGTAGGTCTGGCTTTTGATCTACACATCTAATTTTGATCTATGTGCCATGATGTGGATCTAAGATAATTTTGTGTTCTGGATCTGGGACTGTTATGCAGACACATCTCAAGGTATGGTGGAGATTCTTTGAATATCAGCTAGTCATTTTGCTGAACTTCTTATTAATCTTCCAGAATCCCTGTTTTTTTTAAATATTTTGTAATTAATTTAATTTCCTAATATTCTCACACATGTGTAATTGGGAGATATCTTCCATAGCTAAAAAACTTTGCTTTTGCCACTCGTACATGTACTTGATGTTGTAATTTGAGACGACTGCTTGAGCTTTCTGCTTATTACAAAGTACTAGTTAGAAGTAAAGAAATTCCCAAAACAAATTTGTTAAAAGTTTGAATTCTTCTTCCTTGTTTCCCACTGCAATCAGTAAGCTGATTATCATTCCACTCTAAAAGGAGGTTGGTGTCACGAGCAGTAAATATTTATTAACACAGTATAATAATTTGATGCTGTTTATTCGTACATCATAATGGCTTGGAGTAAGATTTCTTCAAGATAACAGACTATACATTCATGTACATACATGTACGTGTATAAAGTAGATAATACCTGGGCGCTGATTGTTATGTTATTTTCTGCAGACTTTATTAATTTGGCACATCTCCAGGGGGGCATTTCATCAAAGGACTTGTCGGACATTTCATCTGACAAATTTGCTCTCAGCCAATCAGATACAAGCATTTCAGTAGCTTATAACAGCTTGTCGGATAAAACGTCTGACAAGTCCTTTCATGAAACGCCCCCCAGATCCCACTTGAGCTCCCATTATGCTTGCATGCAGTTTTTATTATGTTATGGAAAGTACTTGAAGCAGTTGAATCCAGGGCGATGTCATCCATAGAAGAAAAAATAAAATAAAAATAAATAAATGGCTGAGAGAATAACATGTAGGTCATGTTTAGTCTGAGAGTGGGAGGTCATGCTAGGAGAGGCAATGTCAAGTGTTCTTTCTGCTTTGTTCAAAAGTCTAACATTTCACAATAAATATAAAGAGATGGGCGATAATCACTACAGTGCAATTAGACACATGTGACAATGTTATTGTTGTTGTAGCTTGTCATTATGTAGAGAAGGTTCATGTATGTTTGGCTAAACCCTAAGATTAGGGTTAAGTTTCTGGTCAGGGTGGGGTGTTTGTGTGGGGGAGGGGTCAACAAATAGGAACAACTCATTTGCCTATGTACATGTACATAGGAGCTTACATTGTATAACCATAATGAAATATTATTTAGCCATATTATGTTTGAAGACTGCAGCTGACAAGGCCTACTTGATATTGGATGTGTACCTGAGAGACTTATGGTTCATTTCCCACCAGCAGTACATATTACATACCGGTCTACGGCTCAACTACAAAGAGACCGTAGGTGTGAGCATTTATCAATAAGAAACAAGGCCTCATCATGTGACTGACATTCTAGCAGTCATGTCCTCTTTCTTCTTCATCAACATGAATCCTCAGGGTACCCCACGTTTACAACCCCCCCCCCCCCCACTATAATGCACCCCTCCTCCTTTCTGCTACCTGATCATCGAGCCATCTTCTCCGAGGTGTCGCAGCTCACTGTAATCAATTTGCATATTGCGACCTCGTTTCTGTGACACTACCTGGATACTACCTACAACAGTAACACAAGTTCGCTTCTTCTCAATAACTTTATTAACCTTTTTTTTTTCGAAGAAGAAAGAAATCCAATTGATTGCCATGGAAACCATGTGTATGATCCTCTTTTTGGTCATGTTCTTGACACCTGCCCAGGAATTATCATCTAATGTTCTACCTATGGGCAACCGTTTCAGTTCTTATTTTTGTTATAAATACAGAGCTTGGGGGAGAGTGGGTGGTTATTTACTAAAAAAAAGAGGGAGTGAGAAAGACAGGAAAAGGATGGGAGATAGAATGAGAGAGATGGAGAGGGGAGGAGGGGGGGGGGAGGGGTGATCATTACCAGCTTTAAGGATGATCTTAGGGGATCTTTCTGAATGAATACACACTCATTCCTCCTCCAGCTAAAATGTTACTTACAAACATACTTGCACCCCTTTATACCCTTCTTGAATCCTGTCGATACCTGCTGATTGTGAGATTGAAATTAAAATGACTTGAAGCATGGTGTACAAGCCCAGTCACAATGTGATATAAATCAACATTGTTGCCCATCAAAGGTGCCATAATGTCATGTTTTGTCTACTGTCGAAGAGGTGTTAGAACTCCATTTGAAAAGTGCTTTATGAATCATTTTGTGAAGCTCTTTTTATGTGTGAATGGGACTGTCAATTGCCCCAGTTCCTCACTGTTTCAAAGAGGCTTTGCTTCAAAAATAAGAGCACTACCATTCACAAAATATGTCACTGATTGCTATGAATATGTCTAGGAATGTTCATTTTGAAACCAGAAAAAAAAAAAAAAAAAAAAAAAAAAAAAAAAAAAAAAAAAAAAAAAAACTGCTACATTCACCAAATGTGTTAGTAGTTGCTACATGTACAAATTCCTCTACAAGTGTATGATGTATATTCTGATAACCTTTTTCTGATTAATTCATCAGTAGGAACTTTAGAGTGAATGAATGAGTTGTCTGCAGAGAGTGTGAAGTAATTAACGGAAGAATCAATACCTGTTCATCACATTGTCTTTTTATTCTTTTCGTTTCTTCAATCTCGCATTCTCCAACTCTGACGTTCTTTTAATGTGAGAGCAAAAAGGCCCTACACGAAACAAGAAATAATAATGGTAATCACTTTTCATTTCATTGAAAATAAAGTTTAGATGGAAACATTCACATTTTGGATATATACCTTGGGTATTCTTAACCTGTTGGAGACGAGCTGATTTCGCTATCACACGCATTTCCCATAGACCTCAGCTCGAATATATTCGGGCTCAGTCCTCAATGGGTTAAGTCACATGTAGGCCTACACTGTTAAGTTTACTGGTAAGAACATAATATCTGGCAATAATATTTGTACCTCTTTTCACCTGAACCTTTTTCCTAAGAACACCATGTTTTTCAGATTCACACCTTGTTTTCTCATTCATATTTACCCTATTAATACCTCAGGCGATGTTTTTCAGTCTGTTGAATGTCATGTTGATCAGTGTAAGAAATGTGTAGCAATATGTGATGTAGACATCACCTGCTTATGAAGGTAGCTCGTCTATAGTAAATGAGCACAATTTTCCAGTTACCTTGAAAAGGAATTATGATTTAAAGTGTGCTGGAGGAAAAAAGGGGTATGAAAATACCATCTGCTGCGTAGAAATACAATTTTCCTTGTTTGCCTTGAGTGGTCTTTCTGAACAGGTTTGGATGTTCACACCCCTACCAGTGGCTATACTCCTAACCCTAGACCATTCTCTACCTTCTCCAAGTAGAAACCCTCATCCTATACCATTCAATATGTCGACACATTGCTTTCACCTTAGTTTCTGCCCCTTTATGCCACCATTTCTTCTTTAGAACACATTAAGAAATATCCCTACATTTGTACCTCAATTCAATTACAACACCAGAGCTCACGTATTCAGTACCAACAGCATATCCCACCCCTACCCCATATAAATAATTCCATACTTCCAGCCATCACCTGACTCTGTGCCCCTTTTGCTTCTTTGTTATTTTGCACCCTCAAATCGGACCCATCCCATATCAAGCGCCCCCCCCCCCTCTTCAACCCTATTTTATATCCTATATAAATTTGGTTTCAAGCCATATATCTTTTTTTTTCACGTACGTAAACCTGCCCTACCTTTGCTTCAGCTTCTCGTAATAACAACTTCCCCCTGGCATTGTACTAAATCTATTCCAACACCCTGTGCAGAGGACCCATCCCATACCTAATATCTCCCCCCCTCTCCACCACCCTGCCATCCAGTTGGCCTTATATGACTGGATACCCCATAGTAAACCCCTGGCGCCGGGGGTTGCTAGCACACCTGTGTCGAGGTATTTGCAATGTGACCTGCCACTCTTCTTGCACGTGTATGGATCGACCGTGCTAACTCCTACCGATACCAGAATATTATGCTCATCATAGATTTCTTGACCATGTCACCACTGCCTTACTTCTGTTACATGTTCCCTGGCCTCAAAGGCATTGTAAGCGAAAAAAACCAAACAGTAATGCAATGACTTGATGAATGGTGGGGGAGGAAACAGGCCCACCTTGCTCTCCCTTATTTCCATAAAATATATCCATCTCCCTAACTCACGTCCGCCACTCCGCCCCCCTCCGCTAGATTACTTCATGCTAACCATGTCTAACTAATATCCAGTGGCTGCTAGGTCACACACCTGTATTACTCATGCGATATATAAATACTATTGCCTATAACTATATGCACACAGGTAGAAATCACCTTTTCTGGCTGCCGGCCCACATGAAATGCACAATATAGCATGGCACAGCAAAGAAAAAAAATCAAGGTACTCATGAATTTATGAGCCCCGCAAAGTTTCCTTCGACTGCGATGCTTCAGAATATATATCCATCAGGTACATTTATGTCGGAATATAGGATGAGGTAAAGCACCAGGCTAGCTCATCAAACCAATCGTACAGAGAAGGGGTACCTTGTTTTCATATTGCATTTTCAAATTATTTGGGGGGTAACATATGGGGTTGGGGTTGAAAAAGAAATATTGCGCAAACTTTTGTAGCATACCTGACATCAATTTTCTCTTGCCAACCCAGACCTGATGTCTGACACACCTGTTCGTTCTGACTCACACATTTGTTGGGTCTCTCTCTATCTCATTTCTTTTCTTCACATCTTTTCTTCACATCTTTCTCTCTATCAACCATTTCATCTTCACTCTTCCCTCATCTAACCAAACCGTGCATGTACTTCTTGCACCACGTATCTCATACCAAGTACCTTGCTGCCCCAAATCTACTCGTATCTGCCACCCCTTTCTGTTAATATTTCTTTTATGATCTTCTTCTATTTGCCCTCATTAACCCCATCTTTTTACACCCTCCTGCCATTTTTAATCACGTATCAACATACGAGGACAATTCTTGTCCCTTCTGGGACCCACCCTGCCTCACTTTCATGTACCAGTGTGTGTTTTTCCATTCTTGGCCCAAACAATGTTGTAGACATGAACAATGTTCAAATAGTCCAATCCCAGTGTTCCCCCTTCTACACTTCTTCACCCCTGCCCTATTTTACACCCATCTACCACTTTCCATTATGTGGCTTCTACCCATACTAGTGATGTGTTACCTCCTCCCCTATTTTACATGTTCCTTTTGGCTCCACCCCTCTTTTGGCTTCACCCTCTTTTAACCCTCTACTTTAACACAAAAAGTGCACAAGTGCCCCTTTTCCCTTCTTCTCACCCTTCCTCGCCCAATCTTCTATCTCCCCTAACTACCACTTTCTTTACTATCACCCATATAACCAATGATTGTTTCTCCATGTTACCTTTCATGGGTCCCTCCCCTCCAATCTCTTACACCCCTTGATTACCTCCTTACCGGTCCGTTTACCACCGTCCATCCACCCCAACCCTTACCTACCAGCGCCCTCCTTCCCCCTTCTACTTACCCTTGCACACCTGTCTGACTCATTGCCGCTTCACCCCATGCTTCCAGCCCGCAAATTATAGGAAACGTGATAAATTTCCTCATCAGACGGGGCTCTCCAGGGGTGGTTAAGAGCAGGACATAGCTAGGATAATACTGGGCTTCCTGCGAGCGAGCGCTGTGTGCAATGCAGCAGCCAGGCTACTTCTTACTTCACGTGGGCAGGTTCCACCAACCATTCTTTTCTCCTTAACATCAATTTCACTTTCTTTTTCGTCGACCTATCTCTCCTCCGCCCACCGTGATGCAATGCGAACTCATCTCTCTTTTGGCAAGGTGATAGTTTAGGTTTGGGGGTTGCAAAAGTTGCGTAGCAAGTTCCCCCCCCCCTCCCTCAAATCTATCCCTAAACTATTGTTTTGCTTTTGGATTTGCTCAGAGAGATACAGTTTAATATTTAGGAAACGTAATATGAAAGAGTTGTTATGATTACCTTGTTACTCTTTGGTAATAGTGTACCTACGTAACAAGAAAGGAAGATGGTAATTTCAAAAATATTGTTATGGAGTAAACATTGAAGATTCTTCCTTTCAGTGACCTTTTTTCTGACAGAACATCCACCCAAATGTTTCTCAGTTTAATTTATGAATTCCGTGAATTTCAAGACAAAACAGGTACAGATTTTGATATGAAACTTTATCCATGCACTTTCTTCACTTATTCACCGCTTCTTTGCCTGTATTTCTTATATTCTCTTATTTGAAGTGAAATTCTAGTGTTTTTCCATTGTGACAGTCAAGCAGTTTTGTGTGTTTCTTGTCAGACATCGTCACAGGTTAGAACATCAGTGTTGATTTCAGTGGCCATCTTCCTAGAATTTCCTGTACTAAGACAAGAGTGTACTATGTTCACCCTTTTTCTTCTAAGAAGGGAAATATGTAATCATAATATTTGCTGTTGGACTGTTGATGTATTTGTCTGTCCCATTGCAAGGATGCATTATTACATTCACAATTTATGATGGTTCTTTTCATTATTGATCTAGACTAAAGTTCGATTTACTGAAGACAAATTCTATTCAATCGTTTGGTCGGATGTGATTATGTCAATGTCTCAATCATGGCTTGATGGCTTGATCGGCACACACAAAATTTGAAAAGACATGCACAGAATTAAACAGCAGCCAATTTACTAGCAGATTTTTGCACTCGTCTGAGAGCTTTGTAACGTACCTTGTTTTTCTTGTAATTTTCATGTCATTTTGGGAAAGATCAATTTGATTATGATATCACCACCCTGTTTGCTTTCTTATGCCTATATTTGCTTGTGGTTTCGTTTTCGTCATTTTACAATATCAAAAACTATAATTGCCAGACTTTCATTGTTTGCACATATTTCCATGCATGGCGCTGCCTCAGTAATGTAGATAAACATAACTTGATCCTCGGTTATCTCTAATAATCGTAACGTTTCCTAGAAATTTGTCTTCCCCATCTTCGGAGAAGCCCAAAGTCTAAGCAGTCGCTTGGTAATGTGTGTGCTACATGCTTGTATGCAAAGTTCTTGAGAGCAGTGTTGGAGGGAGGGGGGGGGGCGGCAGGTCGTATGCTCTGATTCAAATACATCCCTGTCCACCTTTTCAGATGAAAATTCAGTGAAAATCAGTCATGAGCATGAACCATTGGGAATGAACTTTGACAGAGCAAACGTCATGCTTCTACGTGTAACCCATATTCATCAATGGCCACTTCCATCCCAGTAACGGGGGAATCAATGATGAAACTTACCCACAAACATTCCATTTTTTTTCACCTCCTCATTTTTTTCCCCTTTCTACTGGTTGGGCTGGGCGTTTGTCTAGACATGTTGTAATCAAATTATGCAGCCATTTCTCAAGTGTGAAGAAAGCTTCGACAAATTTGCACTTTTTTCTGCTGTGCAATCTGCCCTCTCTCTCCATCACTCTCTTTCTCTATGTCTGCACCTCTGTATTCTTCGCACATGCATATTATTATTATGATGCACATCTGTGAGACGGTACAGGAGGTTAGAATTTAGCTTCCACCTTGCTTGTTCACATTCTTTTATGTTAATGCACTTTTCTCAACTTTTCCTTTTGACTGGTTGGTGATTATGAGTTTTATGAAATGATATTTGTCTGTCTGACATGAAAGCCAGAAATATGTGACCCCAGTAACCCTCCCTTGTCAACTCAAGCTCAGGGTTTCTGAGTTGAATCATATTTCCTCCTCCAGTTTGTAGATTTGGTACCACAATCAGGCATGTATGGTACATTATTCATGTGCGCCATCGTAATGTAGGCTACATGATGAGTCTACATAAATCACTTTTCATCCTCAAATTGGCACAAATTATACATTTTCCCCCTTCATGTGATGCCTATATCCTTTTGGCAAATAAAGTGATCTTGTATGAATGAAAATACAAAATGCAACCAAAATTTGTCAAAGTATACTTTAAGTAATTTGATGAGATAAAAAACAAAACAATTAAAATAAAAAACAAGATTACATGAAAATGCACTTCAGTTGTAAAACAAAAAACAATATCATGCACAGAAATGATCTGATGCACACTTGCAACTTTGCCAGTTGCCATCTCTCACACGTAGACCTACTATGAACTGAAAATGATACGCTCTGGTTTGATGTTATTTTTGATAACACGTTTTTGTGTTGTCTAGTCATGTGAAGTGGATAAATCACCTAGGCAAACAACCACTTAACTCTTCAGAAACATTCTAACATTGTTCTTTGTCTCATCATGGAGAGAACTTGGCATCTAATGCACAGAGATTGATGGCTTTCCCACGCTTTAAAACAAACACATCACAATAATAATTTCAAGTTTCTGTTCCTCTCAAGTACGTTTTCCTCTCCCTTTTGATATTTTCCCTTGCTCTCCTTTCCTGGGTGAAGGCTCATCTTTCATTGTGTCTGAGGATGATACGACATCAAGAGAGACAAACATTTCCTTTTCGTTCTGGTAATTAATCTTCTGATTGCGCGATGAGTTTTCAATCACCGTTGGTAATTAATATTGGACTTTGTTCCTCAAGTGAAAATTTATGACCAGAACATGACTTGATAAATTTGCGCCAAAAATATGAAGATATCACTTAAATATTGTCGTCCCACATTTTTGCTAGGTTTAAACTAGATCCCCACTATATTAACACCAGAAAGATTGATTGAATATCAATTTTGGTCACAAAAGAAAGTAAAAGTTTTGCGTTTTCAAATAATATTTATGCATTGATGAAACTGAAATTACATTTATTCCTGCATGTAAAGCACACAGCCATTAAAAACCTTAAAGGGGAATCCAACCCAAGGAGAGAATCAACCTTACAGGAAAAAGGAAAATGAGAGGAGCAATCTAAAAAAAGTTTCATCAAAATCGGTTATAAAATAAGAGAGTAATGGAAGTTTGAAAAGTCTAGTTGTTCCTTCTACGGGGATCCTCAAATTGGCATCATCGGCTTCAAAATGGCCGATCTTATGGACAACTCTCCATTCACTTTGTACACAAATTTTCAGATTTTCCCCATTTTCTTTCAAAATTTGTCTTCTTTACTTCTGAGCTCAAAATATGTCATGGGAAAATATATTTCACACAACATATGTTGAGCTCAGAAGGAGGTAAGATATATTTCGAAAGAAAATGGGGAAAATATGAAAATTTGTGTACAAAATGAATGGAGAGTTGTCCATGAGATCGGCCATTTTGAAGCCGATGAAGCCAATTTGAGGATCCCCATAGAAGGAACAACTAGACTTTTCAAACTTCCATAACTCTCTTATATTATAACCGATTTTGATGAAACTTTTTTTAGATTGCTCCTCTCATTTTCCTCTTTCCTGTAAGGTTGATTCTCTCCTTGGGTTGGATTCCCCTTTAATACAAGTTTCCATGAATGATGAATACCACAAATCATGAATGTATAAGAAAGACTTGCAAGTATAGAAAGTTCATCTGTTCAGAAGAACGGGTTCACTTCCATGGAAAAATATTTTTAGAATTTTAAACTGTCAACCAACATCTCTCAGATCAACAAATTAAAAACTAGTTGTGAAACAATCGATGTGCTCTCACACTTTGTTTTGCCACAAAGACAGAGCTGCTGTTATTGTTGAAATTGTCTGGATTTTTCTTTGTATTCCCTCGTCTGGGCTTGCTAAAGTGGGTTGATTAATATCTCACGTACATTGTGAGCACGCACTGTTTGTTTGCACAATCAACGATAAAAAGTGATAATTACAATTAAGGTATTATAAATATAAATTTGTACCTGGTAGACGGATGCCCTAGATTTCATAGATAATCCTCGCATTAGCCCTATCTGCTCTAAATCTTTGAGGGCACTTATCCCAATAGAGAAACGCGACAAAATATTGAAGCCGTGGGATTGATTTGTATACAAAAGCGTATCGTGGGTATTTAAGTCTTCTCAAATGACAGTAATTACCGCATATTCTGTCTGTTATAAGTTTGTATTAGGGCTATATCATAATTATTTTTAGTACCTTTCCTATTCGACAAATCTCTTTGATGCTCTGTCACACGGCGGCTTAAGCCCTATTTTAAACCCCTCACACTTAGTCGATCAGAGACGGCGTTCTCCAGTGCTTCGACATAGTCCAGTTAAATATTTAGAGCTCTTGTTAAAAAAATAGAAAAACAATCACGCAGTGGACATGCTGTTTTGACCAGCACTTGGATATATCAGTTGCTTGGTCTAATTTGTAACGAGATAGAACGTCTGACCCAGTTTTACATGTTCATGGCCTACCTTCTTCAACTTTCTTTTTTTTTTTCTTTCTTTTTTTTTTTTAGTTACCCTGTTTTATCCTACAAACTTCCTGTGTATTGTTCACCTGTGAAACAATTCTCCAGTCCTTACAAGATAAATTTATTTTTGTCAAGAAAAAATTGTGTTTTCACACTTAGAAGTTATTTCTGAATATATGATTTGTTTAAGATTTAAATTCCAGTGTTACTGCATTTTTTTCATTTCTTTCTGTTCTTTCTTTTATTGGTTCACCATGTAAAATAACAATTTCCATTAAGCTTTACATCAGAATATATACATGTATACATTACACAATAGGAACAATGCATTTGAAGGGCAAAGTCCCTGGTATAACATAGTGGTAATAACTTCAAGAATATAGAACATGGCTTACAATAAATCATTTGGTTGATGTGAGTAAAATAAAAATAAAAATAAAAAAACACAAAACAAAACGAAAATTAAACCTAAATTTGAATACAAATACATATCATTGCCTCAATAAGAGTAATGCTACATACATCTCATACATTTGAATGGGTTTTGGGGAATTTTTTGTAAGTCTTTGATTACTCCTGTCTTCACTTTCTCTATATCAATCCTCAAGCAACAGGATGTTGTTCACAAGCTATATTTTGTTGTTCTATATTTGATTATTAACATGGTTTTCCTCTAAAAATCCTTGTACTTGTAGTGATATTCATGATAAAAATAGACAATATCTGGAAATAAAAATAGAATTTAATGAAAATATACACTAGGAAAATAAAATTTGTGTATCTTACATATATTTGCAGCATGTTTTTAATATAGGCCTATAGTTTGTATATCCATTTGCATTTTAAAATACTGGTAAGTTTTATTCAGTTTTCTTTGGCGAGTATTACTGTCATTTTTATGCCTCCGCCACCGAAGGTGGTGCCGGAGGCATCATGTTTTCGGGTTGTCCGTCCGTCTGTACGTCCGTCCGTCCGTCCGTACGTCCCGCTTGCTCATTGTCGCGATATCTCAAGAACTTCAAGAATATCAACTTCAAACTTGGGGATAGTATGTACCGCCATAGGAAGATGATCTGATTAGATTTTGGAGTATGTAGGTCAAAGGTCAAGGTCACGGAGGTAAAAAAATAGTGAAATTCTATGTATTGAGTTCGTTATCGCGATATCTCAAGAATCATTTGCGATATGAGCTTCAAGCTTAGGTGTAGTATGTACCTCCATAGGAAGATGATCTGATTAGATTTTAGAGTATGTAGGTCAAAGGTCAAGGTCACGGAGGTCAAATAGTGAAATTCTATGTATTGAGTTCATTATCGCGATATATCTTAAGAACCATTTGAGATATGAGCTTCAAACTTAGTTGTAGTATGTACCACCATAGGAAGATGATATGATTAGATTATGGATTATATAGGTTAAAGGTCAAGGGTCACAGAGGTCAAGATGTGAAAATCAATGTATTGAGTTTGTCATCGCGATATCTCAGGAACCAATTAAGATGTAAACTTCAAATTCAAGGGTAGCATCTATCACCAGATGAATATGGTCTGATTAGGTTTGGGGTCACAAGGTCAAAGGTCAAGGTCAAAAGTGTCATTCTATAAAGCAAAGTGAATAGATGAATGTGCAATATTTTTCTGATCTGGCAATGGCGGAGGCATATATTTCGACCGCGTGCGGTCGAGGATTCATCTTGTTTATTTTTATATTGGTAACCTTTCATATTTTGTTATCTCTACTTACTGATAAACTTCTCTCAACTTAAAGGGTATTTTTTCATCGTGATTCTCTTACAATTTTGTAAAGCCTGAGTTGTTTGCGAATTTTTTTTTTCTTTTTGACCACCTCGTCCCCCAAGAAAATCCCCAAAGATATGATTGCTACTTCTAGACATGAAGCTCAGAGAATATTTAGGGAACATTACCCAACAGATTGTATGAGATTAAGGCAGAGCTTAGGGCTGGATTAATGTGCTTAGACTTGATTAATTTGTTTTTCCCTTTGAAACTGTTTGTAGAAGTCTGTGGTTAGCATGTAGTGAGTGTTTACATCTAAATTTAAACAGTTTTGCGGTATGAGTCACGCTAAATGTTATCGTTTTATTTCATTTTTTTTCCTTTCTTTCTTCATGGTTCTAATAGTTTATTGTTGCCATGTGATGTCTGATCATTCTCTCTTAGTCCCTCACATTCGTTTTTTCCCCTCCGTGTTTTTCTCTTTCGCATCTATTTTCTCATGACCCTAGTATGTCTCTTAATGAGGGTAGTCACCTTTTCGTCAATGACAGCAAAGAAGATGAGTCCGTTTGCAGCTGCTGGTCCTATATTTCATCTGGCTTTGTTTGCCCCTCCATTTGTAAATGTCACCAAACAAATTGCGACTGCATCATTGTAAGGGACTCGCAATTTGTTGTCTTATCAAAAACGAAATGTGCTTTCTCTATTAATGACTCGGAAATCTCATCTTCTGCGTTGATCCCAGACGAAAAGGTCAAGTTGGAGATCTGAAGAGTTTTTAAATTAAGTTTGAGGATTGTTGATAATGAGAAATGTTTAGAATTGAAACTAATAGATTTTTTTTGTAATCATTGCTCAACCAATTATTATTGTAATCCATCTGAATTAGTAACGTGTATCTTCCGACAGTGTCAACATTTGAACAATTGATGAAGACTCCTAAATTGGTACACATGGATGCTACAGGACTGTATTTTCACCGGTATGCAAGTTTTTGATGGACAGGATGAGAGAAAATATTGTTCTTACATTTTGTATATTAATTATTTCTTTCTCTCACATACAGTTTTTGTGGTTTGTTGTGTCAATGGGGGCAGAAAGAGGAAGTCTGTATCTACCAAGAACATTTCGTATCATGAACTTCACAATTGTGGTCTGTTACTGTTAAAAGTCATGAGAAGAATAATAGAAACTGTAAGAGGGTAGCTGGGGGACGTAGTGTGATGAAACATAATTGAGGTTTCTTATTGTGTGTGTCGGTTGAGTGATTTTAATGATATCCGGATAAACGACTAAACTAAAAGTACACAATTCAGAAACATATTGATATTGCCTGGACAAGATAAGTTTATCTTTTTTGTGCTTTTATCTTTAATCGAAGATGTGAAAATTTAATTCAAATTAGGGATGAGATTGTAACAGTCCTGTTTTTAATCAAGGTAAAAGGTATGAAGTAACTAGTAGGCCTACAGTATGTAGTTTCTCATATGTGCCTACCATAATTTTCGCAAGCCCTAAACCAAAATTTCCTTTAAAAAAAAACTGAAGCATGGCCCTCGGTGCACATGAACCATCCAAATAACAATCCTGACCCCGATGATATGTCTTAACATTGACTACCTAGATGTAATGTTTCATGTAAATTTCTGTTTTGTGGAGAATCAAGTCCCAGGGTAGCTATCTTTTTCTCAGAAAATTGGATGATATTCAAATATGCTTGATGTGGGCAGGGAATGGGTTTAGTAGGGGGGGGGGGGATCAGTCCCATTTTTTAACCAATTTCTAAGCTTGGGGCTGTTCATGAAATTGGAGTAGAGTTGTCACTTTGCTGACAGTACTGCTGCCAACAGTGTCATTCTCACCTGTCTCTCTCTCTCTATATATGAAAATTTGCCAAGATATTCCCCTGCCCCTACCTTACCACCCCCTCCCTCCCTGTTCTATTTCTTAAGCATGCTCAGAGACTGGCTAGGATTGAGCAGGGTGGAGGAGTATTTAATGCATTCACAAAAAAAAAAAAATCAAGGGGAGGTCCTAGGGTATTTAACTTTTTTTTTCATGGAAAAATTTGATTATAAAATGTGGTCACCACGACCCGACCCCCTCCCCCCCCCCCGAAAAAAAGTACATGTTGAGGTTGAAAAGAGAAGGGGAAGAGACAGCGTTAATGTGAGTCATGTTTGAGGGGGTGATATTCCATAGTGCAATGTTGGCCAGAAAAATAAAAAGAGATTCTGGTACATTGTATGTAACTGCCAAAAGAATGTAAGTTGACATAACTGTTTATTCATTTAAAGCCAGGTAAGTTATATTCTTAAACTTTTTTTAAATTCATGACCTTCAGAGAAATATAAATGTCATTCAAAAACTATTTTTGGTTGCATAAAGCTGCTAATCTTTCAAGGTGTTTTGGCTATATCATAAACATGATTTATAGATTTAAAGAAATAATATTAAGAGGCAACTGGTATATTTAAACAATTATATTTCTGTCAAATTTACATTTAGTTATTTTGATTTATCTTATCAGTTCATAGTGGCTTTTCATGTATGTGTAGGGATTGAAAACTTTTACACAATCGATGAAGGCTTGATACATGTACCATTTACATTCTCCCATATCTCTTTCTGTCTTTTGGGGGTAGGGGGTGGGCATTGAGTATCATTCAATGGGAATAGAGCATTGTTTGGATCCAACTGTTCACCATTTGACCCTAGAATATTTTTACACTAGAATTTTTTTTTAAATGGAAAGGAGAGAGACGGATAGAGATACAAAAAGACAGATATCAGAGAGGGATCTGACTTTTCCATGACCCCCTTCAAGTTATATTTTGCCTGTCATTCATAAAACTATTCACAGTAACTGTCTGAATGAAGCTTTACAATAAAGTCTGTCTGGGCCAGTTATTATTGGATCTTCGTGAAGGGCTCAGGCTTGTCTAGCCATCGCACTCCATGGCATAGATTCCTGCTCCGTTAATTGGATTTTTTGCAAAGAATTGTTCAGAAACTTGGCATTGGATTATTTTAGATAGATCTGAAGGGTATAATGTACACTACTACAGTAAGCCTCATGAATAAACCAATTAATAGTTACTTGGCTGCTAAATCTGTGGTTTTCAAGCCTCAAAGTAGTAGTGGATCAAGTATATTTTACTTGATTGTCAAATCATATACAGTGTACATGTTATTATTTGGTAATCCATGTACATATATATATATGGGACTACATAATATGAATAATATGATTGTACATTCTCTTCAAAAATGGGCATTTAATTTTTTTCCGTTATGCACAACATACCTTTTCCTCACATACCTTTTAATAGTGTAAATGAAAATCCATCATTTTCATGGAAAATTTCTTGGGAACATATTTTTGAAAATGTCAAGTCTAAATGTCTGTCATCAAGTCATTTGAGGAATAGAGTGAAATGGACTTCCCAAATGTTCCCAAAGTGGCTGCCTATAAAAGGAATTATAATTTGCTGGTTTGTTGAGTGGTGTGAAGTATTATAACTTCAGTTGGGCTGAGTTTTGCTGGTTTGGGGCCTTGTTTATGTGTCCAGAGGGTCAGACATAACACAGACATGACCCAGTGACCTTTCAACTCTTATAAAGGTCGCTTGGAAAGGCAGACCTTCAGGATGAGCTAGGTCACCGCTAATGGCCTGTCCTATCAGTTTGAAGGAAGGGCATTCATGATCAGACAATAATATATTCCTACCTAAAGTTGAGAAAACAGCCTCTTGCTCCTGTCCATAGCTTATTCTCTAAAAATGTAGGCCTATGTTGTTTGAATTATGTGATGAAAATTTAAATGCTGTGGAAAATTGTATACACTGCATGGCTGCAATAGACAGGTATTGTTATGTTAAAATTATTATGATACAGAAATGTGAAAAAAGAGCATAGAAAATGGGATACCGTCGGGATTTGAACCCAAGGACCTCCTGATACTAAAATGTTGATGAAAAGAGTACATGTATAGATAGGGAAGACTAATCAGCTAGTGAGAGTAAAATTAAGATTTGCTATTGATCATGCCAAAGGAAAATCTATTGTAAATGAAAAGATGAAATTTGTCACAAATTGAGAGGATGCTGGCCGATGGATGTATAAATTAAAACATCTCTCAATATCGACGTCCTCTCTTAATATTAATCTTGTCCTTAGTGCCTCGAAAGATCTCATTTACTCCAACCTTGCAGGAGGCCACTGTGCTGAGTGACCATTGAGCATGCTATTTAGTATCTCTTCATTTGATTTCTCTTAACTGTGACTTTGTCTGGCGGTCAGTCTGTGTTATGTCTGGCCTAATGGTGTGGTCAGCCTCCCTCAGGACGGGAGGGATGAGAGCATGAAAGGTCAGCTCAGGCCTTCCCAGGGAAAGCAATCACTGACCGACTGCGATCTTCAGGGTTTTTTTCCCCTTCACTACTGTGATTTGTGCTTGAAGACATAAGAGAAAGAGAATGAGAGACTTGCCAGCTTAGTCATAGGGAATTATGACAGTTGCTCAGCCTACATTATATGAATGCAATTTGGTGGGAAAATGTCTGCATGATACAATTTTGTAGACTAAATGAACAAAATAAGGTAGAGCCACTTGAACCAGGGCGAGGCTGAGTAAATTGCTTTAAAAATCTTCGTAGCAACCATTCCAGGCGTTTATTGCTTCGGGTCATATTTAGGCCTAATACTTCTTTGCCACAAGTTTTAGATTCTACACGACAGTTGTCAATATGGCACACCTTGAGTATTAATGCCAGTAGGCCTACATGTATTTGCAAATTATTTTATAAATAGAAATACCACACTTCACATTCAATATATTGTCTGTTTAAAGCCCCAAGCCCATTTCTTGCATTCACAAGGTCTGTGAAAGCAAGACTAAAGGTGGATTCACACCTACCCGATCAGGAAAAATTCCCGTAATTTACGAGAACTGTAAATACCCGTAATTTGTGTTTTGTGTTCACACCTGCCCGAACCGTCTTTTTCCAGGGAAAATACCCGAAGTTATAAAAAAGGGGAAGAAAAAGGAAAAAACAAAGAAATACATAAGAAAAGAGGGGAAAGAAGGAAAAACAAAGAAATACATAAAGAAAGAGAGAGAAAAAAAAGAAGTAAAACAAAGAAATACATAAGGAAAGAGAAGATAGAAGAAAAAACAAAGAAATGCATAAGGAAAGAAAAGAAAGAAGGAAAAAACAAAGAAATACATAAGTAAAGAGAAGAAAGAAAGAAAAACATAGAAATACATAAGGAAAGAAAAGAAAGAAGGACAAACAAAGAAATACATAAGGAAAGAGACGAAAGAAGGAATAATAAAGAAATACATAAGGAAAGAGGGTAAGGGAAAAAGAAAAAAGTGACAAATATAAGAACAGGAAAGGGGGAATAGAAAGTTCCCGTAATTTCTGTTCACACTACAAAAGTTCCAGCGACCTCGGCAAAACTACGCGTAATTTCGTCGAAGTACCTACTAATTTACGGGAATTTATCTTCGGGAATATTACGCGTAGTTTGGTTTCACACTTGCAAAATTACGCGTAGTTTGTGATCGGGGTAAAAATACCCGATCAGAGATTACGGGAACTTTTCCAGATCGGGCAGGTGTGAATCCACCTTAAGTGTCCTAGATCTACTGACCAGACAGAATGCATGGTCAAAACTAGCCTGGCCAGACAGCTTGACCTACAAGAGGATTGTGAAATATCATTGAATCTCCATGCCATGCCATGCCAGCCAGACAGTTTGGTCATGTATTAGGATTAGCCATTTGAGGCACCCATATTACTTGTACGGGTTAGGAATATGTGCCAGACATGGTGCAAATTGAACGGTTAGGAACATTCAAGGCCAGGTGTAATTTCTCAACCGTAGATTTAATTATTGTATAGAATTCTATTTTTTATTTTTTTTTAATGGTAGAGGTAAAGTAAAGTGTATGAAGATTTGTACACCCTTAAAGAGAATCTAGTGTAGTGGAAAAGGTGAACCATGGGTCAAGAAAATAATTGTAAGCTTTCAAATTATTTTCAAGGTATTTAGGAAGGATTTTATTGTTGAAAGTTCCACTGAAAAGGATTGCTCTTCAAATGCCTTCATAATGATAATATGACCAAAAAAGCTGATTTGTTCGGGTCCCGAACATGCAAGCACATGTACATGTAGTCCCATACATGCATTTTTGTGTCCAGTGCATGTTACTCTTAACATAATTTAGTAAATTTCTTATAATTTCTTGATTCCAAATCCTCACATCAATAAACCATTCTTAGATACATTGTTATCAACCTTTCCCATCACTTTGAGACAGTTTCTTCCACAATTCAAACTTATGACTACAACACTAGATTAGCTTTAATATTACATAATTAATGAAGAATGTTGATCTGTAGAGGCTCCAGGAATATATGTTATGAATGCTAATAATTTGGAAGGGAATTATTTAAATGCCACCCCCCAAAAAAAAAAAAATATATATATATATATATATCTAAAAAAAATAATAAAAAATTAATAAAGATAAAAATAAAATAAAGATAAAAAATAAAATAAAACAAATATAAATAAATAAATAAATTAAATCAAAATAAGTAGATAAATAAATAAAATTTTTTAAAAAGTAAATAAATAAATATAAATAAAACTAAGTAAATAAATAAATGAAAATAAATGAATGTCTTAGGCAAATGATTCTAAATGCAGTTTACATTTTTTTTAAATGAATCCCTTACCACAGTAAGACTTTGAGGTTTTAAAAATAATGTAGGACTGTATGAAACAGCTGGTATACCAAGACTAGCCTAAAATAAGTTTGGTGACCTTTTGAAGGTCATCATGTACAGGTCATGTGCTCACAGGTTGGTCAAGCCCAAAGTGGAGTATCAAGTTCTTACCCCAACGTTTCCTTTTCTTTCTTCTTTCTACCCTCAAAGCTGAGAAAATACCCTCAAACTGGATTCAGCAATGTAGGAGTTTGAAGTAGGGGTAAAGAGTGAAAAAGGGGTCATTAGTTGATATATTTTGTCTCCCTGTTAAAAGGGATTTTTATTGAATATGCAGATGTTTTCCGAATGTTGAATGTAAGAGTTTTTCATGCTAATGCCACATAAAAAGTTTGAGCTGCATAAAAATGACTGTCGGATGTCAATATTCTACCCTTTGCAAAATATTTGTGTGTCTTGTAAAAACCCCCATTTAGCAGGTTTATAGGATATTGGAGTGATATTACCCCTTCAAGTTATGCTTGGTCAAAAAAGAACTGTTTTAAACATAGTGGAGGCAGGGAGATGGGAGGAGTTTTCATGTGCTGAATGGGTTGAAGGATTCACTCTGAAGGGGTGTAGAAAGGTGGGGTAGTGGGGGGGGGGGGCAAGTTGTCCGTGGTGGTCAGGTGATTAATAATAAGGTCATCTAGGGAGCAATAGGATGATGAGTGATTGACCTTGTGAACTGAGGATTGAAATATGACAGGGTAAAGTGACCAGAAAGATTTATTATCCGGAATGAAACTAAAAGTTTATAAAAATCCAGAAAATAAAGTGGCATTCGGTGTGAAAAACTGAGCAGGTAATTTAACTAATTGCTGAAGTCAGATTAAACATCCAACCACAAACCTTTATAGAGAAAGAATGAAGAGCATGAGGTTATAAAGCTAAAGGAAAATTTGAGATGTAAGCCTATTCTCCTCGCAATAATTTTTGATTTTATAGTATGTAGTGCACACTATAGGCATATGTCATGTGTATGAAATAGAGATATGAGGGGAGAAGGGACAGTTAAAACAAGAATAAAGAAGAAGAGAGAGAAATAGACAAAGAGACATTAAAGACCAGATGGGCTAGACAATAGGTGTAGGGAGAGTGGGACAGAGAGAGTAAAGAAGGAAACTTGATATTCAATGTGGATTGAGATATGATATCACACCACAGTGACCACTCATTCACTCCACCACTGACCATTGAACACCAGAGGGAATGGACTTGACCAGTGCCCATTGTCTGTAGAGAATACCCCCAAGAGGATACTGATATGCCCACACACAAGGGTCAGCTCAGTTCACGGCCAGTCTGGACATTGGGAGTAGCAGAGAGAGAGAGAGGAATAGCCATTGGCTGTCAAGCCCCATTGGTCAGCCGCTGACCATTCCAGACATGACACAACTGACCAACCTATAGGGACAGCTGCTCGAATCACTCCGATGCCAAATTCACTAGAGATAATTTCTCTCTGACGAGCTCCGTGTTACTGTTAGCTTAGCTTGGCTCAACATTGATTCTATAATTCCCAATACATGTACTTTGATTGCGGAGTTGTTCCATTTGCTGGGTGAGTGCTGTCTGTATTTTATTTATCCATTGAAGCCTGACTGATATGATTGTATTTAAAAACATTTATTATAACCGACCTACATATGATTTTGTATTTTTTCGAAGTGTTTGACTAAACCTAATGTATACACTGGTTTTATTGCAATGTAGCCTTTATATGTGATATGTAGTAAGATGATAAAAAAATTATTATCTAATTTTATGATGGATGATCAGTGATAGAAAATAGTTTTCAGTACATCTGATTTTTGATCTCTGGCGTGACAAATGAGTAACGAAAAAACTTTCGTCTTGTTCAAACTCTGTTATAACTTACATTTGTTGACTTGAAACAACAAGAATGATGCATGACTCATCCGCTCTGTTCAAGTGTACAACTATATCAAAGAATACCGACTGACCCAAACCTGAATGTTGCGCAAAATGAGTGAGAGAGAGAGAGAGAAAAGAGGAAAGAGCAACTTTTCTTACTTGATCCATCTGTCCCGTCTGTATACCGCTCAGGTGCTTGCGTTTCAGCCCATTGAGCAGCCAGACACGTCGGAGTAATTGATTTTTTTCGCTCCCCTCATTGCGCCAAGCTACCCCTTGGTGTCACTTTTAGAGTCATAAAAATGATGATCACCCTGGTTTCCCTGCTGCCCCCCCCCCTCTCCCTTCTCTTTTAGTGTCACAAGCACTCTGCATCTAACTCTTACAAGTTAGAGCTGCACTGTCTGGGAGTTTTAGGGTTAATATATTTTGGAGGATTACTCGTGCAGATGTGTTTAGTCGCAGGTCACGCATCCATGTCGCGGGGTGCGATAAGCATCAATTATCTTGTCATCCTTTTGAATAATAGGGAACTTCAATTTCAAAATTAATCATCTTTATGCTTTTCATGTTATGATAACAATGCTGTTCATGTATTGTGTGTCGCTCATCATTTTTTTCTCGTCATGGCTTTTATGACTTCAGGCAAGGAATGAAAGTTTTTTACCCAAAACAAATTTGAAATTACAGCACAAAACTACAGAAAGGATGTTGAACCTTTGTGGAAAGAGGGCCATATGATTTCAGTCACGCCCTATCAATGTCAGAAGCCATGTATTTCTGACCAATCCCCTTGCCTCAAAACGGCCATATATTTTGAGAGAAAGCCATTATCAAATGATGAATTGCTGTTGATAGGGCCATTATTTGGTGTTTATCAGTCTTGGTGGAGTTTGAGAACTCAATTAAGTCTTTTAACTGGTTATTATGATGCCATCCCAGTGGCATATTTATTGTTCTTTATGACAGACGTTGTAAGGACAGTGTCACAACCCGCCCTGCATTTCTTTCTTCAAGTGTGTATCTTATGTCAGGCAGCTTTAAAACTCCATTGGTCCATTGCCTTCTGACACAACAAGCAAGAGTACAACTTGCCCTTCTGGTGCTTGATAATAGACTCTTGTAGTTGTGAAATAATGAGTGCTTGTGTGGGTATCACTAAAGATATTGGAGTTGTCTTGTCTTGTAGCAGGTGGATGGGTCTACATTTATACTTGGAATCTGCCATCTCGTATAACAGAGAAATAGTTGCTCTTCAATATTCCATCCGAGTGCTGAATACTGCTAATATTTTCTTAATATCTTCTAATCCTTATAGATTAAGGCGTGGCAGCTTATTATGCCATTCTGTATTCATTTCCAAGTTTGGGAAACGTCCCTGTTTGTGCGTAGATACGGCAACCCGAATTAACAAGTGAGCAAAGCTGATTCAGTCCAGTTCAGGCTACAGGGGCCTGTTTCTCAAAACCGTCATAAGTCTAAGTTCGTAGAAACCCCTTTTAAATGTGTTTTAATTTTACAACATGTGTCCCGATGGGTTGTCTAAGAACTTATGACAGGTTTCGAGAAACCGGCCCCCTGGTTTTGTGAACCATCCAGAAGCTTTACGGAACAAGCGGTAGTGTTACCAGTGCAAACTGCTAGCATAGATCTCCCTAGTAGTGTCAACTGTTGACATTTTCCAAATAGCCCGTCACATTCTTGAATGATTACCTATAGCACTGTCTATTCAGACTGTCATTCAACTTTGCTTCCCTCATTTAGTTACATAGATCATCTTTGATTTCATGAACCCTGTTTGTTATCCTCTTATGTTTGTCCGTCTGTCTGTGTGTATGTATGTCTATCCAACCGCTTCCTTTCTCCATCTCTTTTTTCTCTCTCTTCCATTGAACTCCATTTGTAATCACACCAAGCTTTTTTTCCTTTACACGTTTTGTTCCCATTTCAGAAACCGTTGGCTAACATATTTGTCTTCCTTTACTTTTAGTATTTGTCTCATATTTTTTTCCATTTTCTATTTGTCCTCTTTTGCTCACCCCCTTCACCCTATTCCAGTCTCTATCGATCTTTATTTTCTTAAATTTCTTTATTTTCTTCATTTCTCTCTTTCCCTCTTTCCTCCCCCTCTCCCTTCCCCACCCCTCCATCTCTCCCTACTCCTCTGTATCTTATCTACCCTACATATTGCACTGTCATATCAGTATTTTGTTCCTATATCACCATTCCAAATGTTATTGCCCCTCTTAATATCTTTATGTCAGATATAATGACATGACATGAACTCACCCAACTTTGTAGGTCACCCTTGCCTGTATCTTATCTGAGCAGGTATAGGGGCAGGACCCCAGCTAGCATAGAACAATCAAGACCTTTTTTAAAACAGTATACCAATTGCCATCTGGATTTGTTTTGAGGGATTGTTAAATGTCAACCTTTTCATTCACTTGTGGAAAACAGAAACGTGGGCGGAGAGGTATAAATATAGTTTAATAGTATTTAAGATATGGTACGCAGAGCTACAGTTCGTAGATGTAATTTTGGGGAAAACTTTAGAAATGGAAAAAATTTTCAAAGAAACTGCCAAAGTTTTAATAGTTTGAGTGTAGTACCGATTCAGGAAATTTAAATGCACGGTAAATTAGATCACAGCAAAAGATTTATGCCTAAAATGTTTCTGGTTTTGTAGAGGAAAATATAATTTCAATATTGAATTATCATGATTAAAAGATCCACATACACGTACTTGTTTCCTTTTGATCATGGTTTAACAACAGGTGTTTGGCACATAGTATGTATGTAGTCACGTAACAAAAGGTAAAACCAACAATATTTATGCCAGTGAAATGTACATTGTACACTTTCCTGACTCTGAATCTGAGACAATTTTCAAATTGAGAAAAAAGAAGATTGGTTTGCTTATACGGTCTGTTTTATTGAATATATTTTAACTTCCTTGAAAGTTTCACTGGTGGTAGAACAATGAGTAGATCGTTTCACGTGCACCAACTGAGAGTGAGTACATGTAGGTCCTTTTCAGGAAAAATCACACCTTCAAGAAAAATTACTTGACGCAACCTTCCACTGCCAATGAATATATTTTATTCTATCCTTAACTATCTCTCTCTCTCTCTCTCTCTCTCTTTCTATTTCTGTACCTTCCCAAATTATGTTGCTTAATGACTCAAATGTTTACCTCAATGCCTTTAGAATATACTTCAGATTAAGATGTCATATTATTTGAAAAAGGGCCAAGAAATGTGGGAAACAGGACAATAGAGCTTGAAACCTTGGTTATTTGGATACATTTATTTTTTTATTTTTTTTTAGAATAGTGCAATATGCTTGACTGTCAACCTTGTCTGTGTGACTCAAAACCATCAACATAAGAAGTACAGAGAAAATGAGACGGAAGATAATAACATCAATAACATTGATTTCTCTTTTACAAATATTCTTTATTCGTAATGTAGCTGCACAATTCCCAAGTAATGTTAGTTACCAGGCTTTTTCAAAATTAGATTATTTGCACCATTGTTATAGGAAAGGAAATAAAAGAGGCTTCTAGTAAATGTACATATAAATATATTCATGAGATGGCTCCATGTTTGCATTTACATAATTACTTCGCAAATAATCTCAATCTGAAAAATCCTGGTATATCTGGTGTTAACTATGGAATTGCCGAGCTGTATTAGAACTATTTCATTTATTTATTTTCATAATCCTCAGTATACAGTAATGAAACATATAACCTCCAGACAAAAGTTTTTTTTTTCTTTCTTTGAAAATAACAAAGAAACAAAATTTGCAAATGAAAAATGGATCATTGTTCAGTGCAAAATTTCTACCTTGCCTGTTTAGTTACCAAGCATTGCTCTGTGGCATATTGCTGTATTGGAGCTCTTCTTTGCTATTGTAGTCATGAGTATGTTAAGGTAATGAAATATATAACCTCCAGACGTCATTGAGGCAAACCTTCCTCAAACCATATTAATCACCAAACATTGTTAATGATGCAGGAAGAGAATAGAGAAAACAAAACCTCACAAAACAAAAAGAAATAAAAAATGGCCAGGAAAAATGTTTGTGACCACAGAACTGTGACAGAGAGAACAGGAATGATGGAGATAGGGAAGGGTGGGGTTATGGGGAAGTGGAGATGGGGGAGGGTGGGGTATAGGGGTTGGGAGGTGGGAAGGGGGTCTCTTGTTGGATACATGTAGTTTTTCTAAGATTCTTGTTCCTGTGTTGAGATATCAGGACAAATCTTGCTAAATAAAGTGATACAGGCCAGGGGGGGGGGGGTATGACCATATAACTGATAAGAGAAAGGGGGAAATGGCAGGCTTAAATGGGGGATGGATTATATTTATGATAGAATTTATACCATTTGAAAACATTTAGAGGAAACCATGTTAAGCGGAAGGTGTTTTAATTTTACTTCTGCAAAGTGTTTAATATCTTAACATGCATTGGTATGGTCACCATCGTCTAAAAATACAGAACAAAACTTAAGAAGGCTATCGGAACAGATCTATGAAGGGTGATTGATTCACAAAGTACATTAATACTCCTCTTCACAATAACCTGGGAAAGTTGGCTAGGTCGACTCCCTTTGTGTTCAAGTTATATAGATGTGGGAAGGCAACATATTGCAGACTGTGGTTTGCGTTAAGTCATAGCGGATCTGATTCGATTTGAATTTAGCTTAGTATGATTTCTAAAAAATACAATATAATTTTGTTGACTGTGGTCTGCTTCGTTATTGTTCCAGGTGTTTTTTCCCACAATTTTGTTGTGCGGAACACTCGTCCAAATATTACATGTTCTTAAGACAATTCTTTTTAAATCGTAGTTAACCATCGTTTTTCTTTAATTTGGACTTTGACGATAGTTTCGATGAATCACAATGAGAGGACCTCAATGATTTTTCCATGTTATTAACTTCCCTTAGGAATGAGTGAAAATTATTATAGCAATCCCAGGCTTCAATTAGGAATCCTCCGTGGACGCATGAGAAGGTTATGATTTCATCTGCTGTCGTCCCGGGATGATCCGTGAAAAAACATGAAGACGAGATGCTAAAAGATGCATGTTGAGAGATGATATCCTTAGAGTCCCATCGTCATCATCTGCACAAGCGATAATGCGTGTCCTTGACTTTTTCGTGAAAGTGTGAAATCGCCCCCATGGTTGGCAAATGGGCTATATAAACTAGATACATAGCTGTCATGTGAATTCTGTGGGTTGGTCATCATTATTATTGAATAACGAGGAAGTGCAGTAACCAGACTTGCAAAGAAACGAGAAAAAATAATTTAAGTGAGTGAGAGACAGAAATACTTGTGTTTATAAGGTAGTTCAAGACTTGCCACTTGACATAAATCCTTCCATGTGTACCGATTTTCAACTTTTGGTTGAATTATTAAGCATCAAAGACTGATGTAATTATATACAAAAAGTATAAGCCTACATTAAGGAAGTGTTAATATTTGTCGATGTAGGCCTACAAAGGTACATGTATACGATAATATATTGCATACATTTCCATGCCCCCTTTGTTTTTTTAAGGGAATGAAATTCTGATCAATCTATGAACGTTTAGGCTCGCTAACAAATTAAAGCTATCAATCTATTTCATCTATATACTTTTAATTACAGCATTTATATGTGGGGTTCTTCAATCTTGATACATTATGTAGCCTGTATATATGATAGTAATATATTGCATACATTTCCATGCCCTCTTTGTTTTTTTAAGGGAATGATATTCTGATCAAGCTATGAACGTTTAGGCTCGCTAACGAATTAAAGCTATCAATCTATTTCATCTTACTTTTAATTACAGCATTTATATGTGGGGTTCTTCAATCTTGATACATTATGTAGCCTGTAGTCCCACTCAATGGTTTTGGTGAAGTGAAACAGATTGTGTATTGAGATGGATTGGTTGTGTGTTTGGCAGGATATGAGTGGGACAGCATACTTCCCTTTCAGACAGAATGGTCTAGGATTAATCCTGGGCTACATTTTCTCAATTTTTGCATCTATTTCACTTTCTTTCTTTCGTTTGTTTTTTTCTCCCATGCCCATTTTCCTTTATTTTCCCTTTTGTTTCTGTTCTTCTTCCTCTTTTGTATGTTTTCTCCCTGTTTCCATTACGGTTGGGCAAATAATGACTTTTTTCTGAAAAGTTATTTCAAACAAGTATTTCTATAGTCAAATTTGATGTAGAATCCAAAAATGACAATGATTTTTGTGTACGATGATGTCTGACGTCGCTAAAGTGCAAAAAAACAAAATAGTGTATTTGCCCATTCATCACCACACTTTTAGGATAAACCGGTTTTATTTTGTTTCTTTATGGATTTTGATGGTTTAAAGCTCAAGTCTGACACTTTTAT
>CALNVZ010003435.1:9643664-9662329 GCA_940671915.1 Paracentrotus lividus | reverse complement strand
TAGGTTGGGCAAATAATGACTTTTTTCTGAAAAGTTATTTCAAACAAGTTATTTCTATAGTCAAATTTGAATGATCTCTCTCTCATGACCAAATGTACCTAGTATGGTTATAGGTGTTAATTAGTGATTTTGATATGAGGTGATTTTTGCTCGATATTGGCTGAAACTAACTACCAAACTTCACTAACAGTCAACTTAGGTAGGATTTATCATGTTGGATTAATCATGTTGGGTTCCCTGACACCCAAAAGACATATAAAAACGCAATAAAAGTGGTTTATACTTATAAAAAGTATGATAATTGGGCATAATACGCTATTTTGGCGGCCATTTTGGTTTTTTGCACTTTAGCGACGTAAGACGTCATCATATGCAAAAATAATTGTCATTTTCAGTTTCTACGTCGAATTTTACTATAGAAACAACTTGTTTGAAAAAAAAGTTGAGATTCGCCCAACCCTACCATTACTTTCCCTTCCGATATTGTCCACATTGTTTTTGTTCTTCTTTTCTCTCTGTTCATCTTTCCTTTGTGCTCTTCTTTCCCTTTCTATTGTGATATTCCTTATTTTCTCTTTCTCTCTATCGACCTCTCTTTTCATCCATTTATTTTCTATCCACACTCCTATTACTTTTTGTTGTCATCTTTTACCCTGACTTTTCCCCCCTCATCTACATGTATTTGGTCCATCTCTTCTCTCTCTCTCTCTCTCTCTCTCGTGAATCTGTCTGTGCTCTCCCTCTCTATTCTAGAGGTTGGGCCAAAATTTGTTCTATCTTTATTTCATGTAAGTTGTTGGTAAGGGTTAAATTTGTGATAAGGTGCAATGTTAGGTATAGGATTAGGTATATCACGTACATGTCGTTCTAGGCTGAAGCAGGCATTTGTTGATTACTTTTAGGGATTGACTACAATTTTTGTTGGAGTAATTGACCACGGACTAATTAGAGTCATTAGAGCAGATGTCCATTCTGCAGTCTAGCTTCTTCTAGCTCTTCCTTCCGAGTCGTTTTTCAGACTAATCAACCTCAATTCTTTACAAGGCAATCCAAATGTAGGAAACATTTCATAAAAGTATCATTCCGGTAAACATGAAACCCTACAATCGTCTTACTAGCGTATTGTCATAAAGCATCAACAATGTTTGTTGTTGTTTGTTTGGGCGGGGTAATCCTCTAAAGATAGTTCCTCGAGTAGTGTTAATCCATACTTTTCTGTAGGGATTCCAGAGTTCCGGCTAGAGCCGGAATACCGGCATTTCTGTTCAATTTCTGAACCTTATGAGAATATAATGGAAATGAAAGAAAATTTCACGTCCAGTAAGTCGCGAAAGTTGCAAAAATAAAACCACCGCGAAATATTCAGTTTATACAGTAGCAAATTGTAATACCTGCATAATGTCTTTTTATATTAAAGGCTATTGACCCCTGTAAAGGCCACTCTAAATATCGGTATTTAACTATATAATTTGGTATTGCTTAGCAGCTTCATGTAGATTTGATATTTCTACATAAAGTGCTTTACAACATCTAAATACAATATTTGTCTGAGTAGATGTTCTGATTTGGCAATGGTTTAAATTTGTTTTATAAGAGTTGATTGTGTTTGTGGGATAAAGCTACTTTTAAATGATTCATTGACACAGTTACAGACCATCTGTAAGTCACGTATATTGTGTAGCCTCTCAAAACAAATCCAAGACTGTAGTCTTGTTTTATGGGCTGCCTGCCTTGTAAGTTACATCATTATCCTTTCTAACTATAGCATCGTTTTACTGCTCACGATTTACGAGTGTCGGCTGAATGTATGTATACAGAAACTGAGCAACAAACAAGGTTAGGCAACGAAGCGAGGACATACGTTCATAAACTGTGAGGGAGCTATCACTTTTCTTTGATGAGGGATGGGGGGTGGGGTCTGCCACTGTTGCTGCAAAATCAATTTTGCTCCTGCACTTGTATATTTTCGTCATGCATATTTCATCTCTGCGTGCCAATAGGCCGTAATGGTTGCAGGGGGAATATTAAAATAGGGATTATTATTAACTTGCTTCCTTCTTCCACCACCCCCTCCCCCCCATGATGGCTTGTCATGGGAGTCTGGAGTACCAGACCGGGTCTTCCTATAAATAATTAAATTGTCTGACCACTAGGACTAGTTCTGCTGTAATAAACATGAGGTCATCCTCAAGAAAAGGTGATTAAAGGCCGGTTGGGTAGTGGAAGTGATTAAACAGATATGATAGATTCCTCCCTCCATGTACAGTAGGGCCTATGTAGTTTAGGTTTTCGAGAGTTGGTGTGTACATTTTTGCCCCCAGCTTACCGTACTTCAATTTGGCAAAGTTTGAAATCTTATTAGAGAGCCAAAATGGCGTAAGCTCTTTGTGAAATAGTAAATTGGAATGGATAGACTAGTGGAATAATGTTCCGTTTGATAGGATTCATGAGTTCTGAATTCTCAGCGAGTATTGTAAAGCTTCAAGTTTCACCTCAATTTCATTCCATCACAGTTGTCACCTATCAAAATTAATCTATTTTATTGTCTTTTTTAACCATGCCTTTAAGGCCAGCCATACTGCCAATACAGGGAATTGATAGCACGATTGCTAATAGTTCCTGTTGTCATTTACGGCCAATTAAAATGTCTGACAAGTCGAGGGGACCTTCCCCTAGCTTCGTCGTAGCAAGATTGTGTCCGTAAGTTCATAAAGACTGCCCGCTAACGTGCAGGAGTGATGCACCCAGACCAATCTAGTCGCTGAGTGTGATCAGCTGATTAAAGGGAATCGTCAGCGACCCGGCCGTAATATGGTTAGGAAGTCAAGTCTGGCACAAATACACAGGTATCGCGATTGACTGCACAGCCAATGGCTATGTGAGAACTCAGATCGGCCAATAAAAATCCGTCAAATGGTATTTGCCGGTAAAGGGCGAGTCACCGAGAGAGAGAGAGAGAGAAGAAGAGAAAGAAATGGATTGGTAATTGGCCGTGTGCTTGTCACGTCTATAGGAAACCCTATAATATGCCAGCACAGACATAATCACTCTTTACTGGTTGAGGACATTCGTGTACTCAATAAAATACAACTCCATCTGAGGTTCACTCTAGTCTGAATGACAGTGTGTGTGTATGTGTGTGTATGTGCAGGGTGCAAGAGAGGTATTGCGGAAGGCTTAGTGCACAATCTGTCTGAGCAAGAGAGCGATAGATTTCGGGAGAGAGGGAGAGAGAGGATCGCTGTATATAGGAGTGTACACAGAAGGGAGACAGGCGAGTACACATTTAGCAGACAGACGTTCGTAGAACACAGCAGGGACTGACAACCCGTTCTCTGCTAGTGTACGTGTGCGGTGAAGAAGTTCACCTTCCAACTTACATACATTCATAGCGCAGTCTTCCTAATGACAAAACACATACGCGGACATTCTCTCGCAGACCGCCGCCGTCCTGATACTATCCCAACAGTGGATCTGCCATCGCTGCCTTTGCGACTACCACCACTCGTGCTACATGTACTACAACTACTGCTGCCACCGCCAACCCGTGCTAAGCTCTCCGTTCTACACAACCAGTACCCGTTGGTCACCCTTGGCACGTCTTGCCAATTGTCTCTTCTAGTCATCCACGGCTTAACGTATAAACTATGTACGTATGTCGTGATGAGTTTTGTATAACCCGTTTTAACCATGTTCTTTTCCTCCTTTATCTCCGTAAGCTGACATGATGGTTCAGTCTGCGTGAGGAGTATTATTGCTACATGTGAGGAAATTCATATTGACCTACGTTCTTCTTTTTTTTTCCGGTGACATGTCACCCCATGCACCGGCTGGATGTTATATTTCCAAGTTCTAGCAGACGACGTGCTTGTGTTGCTTGTACTTGTGGATTCTTACCTGTGTATTGAGATTTCTAGTGTTGTTGCTTGCTCATTTGGTGATAATCCTCTCACGATCTGCCTGGATATTTTGAAGCGATTCATTTCGTGTAGCCTTCATGCTCCTGTCTGTGTCGTTTCAATTTTTTGGTATTGTAAACAAGGTATGTGTCGACATTTTTTAATCTGAAATTTATTTCCTTTCCGTCTTTCCGTGCTCACTGCTAACAATATTGCCAATTTTGTTCAGACTATGTACAAATCCACAGAGAGTATGTTTGACGTACATTTTGTAACGTTTAGTCAGAAATGAGAATAATATCCATTTTTATATAATGTATATGAAATAATTAGAAATATTATGATGGCAATTTGTTGAACACACATGGATGAATTAACAGACGTTCGGACGTGAAGAGAAAAATTCTGCAGAAGCAAGATGAGAGTCGTCTTGACTTGTTGGTTTTTTTAAAAAAATGAAAGCAAAAAAAAATAAGATAAGGATAAAAACTAATCAAGATCGAAAATTTAAAAACAAGTTTACTATCGAAGACTACCGCTTCAACTTTATACTGCAAATTGTAAAAAAAAAAAAAAAAAAAAAAAATGCACCCAGAAGTACTTGAAAGCTGTTATTATGTCTGGCAGGGGTTGCATTTAAATTTACTAGACCCTCTCTACAATGCCTTTGTGCACCTTATCAATTAATGCAAATATTTGAGCTCTAGTCTCAACAATGGTATGAACCAGAGATAAAAACAGGAAAAAATGCTTTAAAGTCTAAATACAAGGTCCAAATGACCTACTTGTGATGCACACGGCCTAATGAAGCAGAATTACAAAGTCTGAGTCTAAACATAGATTATGAAACAATATTTTTCCCCGCCTTTGGCTGGTGCAGGGTTTTAATATAGAAAATATATCAATATGTAGAGACATGACAATAATTTTGATTTGTAAATAAGGTCAGTTTATTATGTTCACGGAATGAGAAAAAAATATTCTTCGTGTATATAGGCCTAAGCCAATATTTTTGTGTATAGATATACATGTAGGCCTATTTGGACAAGTTTGGCGAAAATTGCGAGAGCCATTTATTGAAGTGGAAATGTTCGAGAAATTTGTGAAAATAAAACCGTAAAAATAAACACTTATACTTATCATCATGTTTGCATTATTGAGAGAGGTATAACTTGGCTAGATTAATGTATAAAAAGTATTGTGAATATTATTTTGGGGTAATTTACTCTGCATATTCTACAAGTTCCCTGTATTTATATTTTCAATACAGCTCAATGATATAAGAAAGTAAACTGTAACATGTGATTACAAATATTTAAAACAATCCTAAGTAATAGCAATAATATGTAGAAAAAATACATGTAGAATACAAACATCATAGCCATTACTGTGTTAATAGCGATTCTTGGATACTCCCCCCCCCCCCCCCCCCCTCCGGTAACCGCCCTCTAACTCTACATCTAACCCTTTCCCTATTTCTGGGGGTAGTTGTCCTGGGGGGCATTTCATTAAAGCACTTGTCAGACATTTTATCCGACAAATTTGCTCTCATCCAATCAGATGCAAGCATTTCAGTAGCTTATAACAGTTTGTCGGATAAAACGTCCGACAAGTCCTTTGATGAAATGCTCCCCTGAAACGATTAATAGCATAACTATGAGATGAGCCTTATAAAACTGTGCTTGTCACTTTATTTCTTTCTCTTCTTCTCTATCACAATAGACTTCCTGCTTACATGTGTCATCTAAAACTATATCTTTTTGTCCCCTTCTTTCTGTGAACATAAATATCGCAGTTTAATATCGTTTTATATCTCTCTTCTTTGTTCCTGTACTCTCTAAATGTAATATCATAGGAAGAGATAGATATATATTTCTCTCTCTCTCTCTCTCTCTCGTTCAGACAAGCTGGTATTGACTGCACGAGCGAAACCAGACAGAGATGAACATTCTGTGACCGTGAACTGTCTGCGTGTGTGAATACATACAAAATACATCCTGATTCTCTCTCTCTCTCTCTCTCTCTCTCTCTCTCTCTCTCTCTCTGTATCTTGAAATCTGATGTTTTCTCCTATTCTAATTAGACAATTAATGGATTCAATGACATTTGCTTTTGGGACAATTGCTCCGCATACTAATTTAATTACTAACTTCAATTAATACTATACCACTTATCGTGACCCTAACCGTACATCTTAGACGAAATAGAGACCACAGCAATTTTCACAGGAGAAAATACTGTGTCGCCCCAATTTATGAAAAATCAATGGGAGTAGAAACAATTACTGTATTCATAGAAATATTCGCGGTACATCAATTTTAGTGGATTTCGCACAAAGAGCGGCAGGCGCGAATTTAAAAACGTGCGAATATATAGGCATGATTTCCTATGCATGTATTGAATGGGTTAATTGTGAGCTTACGAACATACAACACAAATTTAAGAACCTGTGAACATGTTTTGAGGCCGCTCAGCGCGAAATTAACGACGAATACAGTAATTGAAAAAAAAATAGCACACAATCTTTATATGGCTTAGTTCATCTGCAGTTCACACCATCCGACTGAATATTACACAGCTTTGTAAATGTGGAATTAACTTCAGTAATTGGCCTAATGTGCAACAGTATCTAGATATTTTATGTTTCGTTATATGGGCTTTTTAGAAGTTTAATTATTCGAATAATTGGTTCGCAAGAATAAGGCTTTGAAAGAATATTTTTAATGGTAAAGTTCTACTAATAATATTCAAGGATTTTTTTTTTAATGATTGAGGTTAATTATCCTGCATTAAAAGCTCATTGTTCTTTAATTTTATTTAAATTTCAATACTATACGAGTAGATCAATTAATATTGGTATTCAGAGTAATGAGTTGAAGTCTTTGCTACATGATTTAGGCTTACATTTTCTCCATAGCAGAATGGGGTATGGTATTATAAAAAATATGACGACATTGATAATTGCCATTACGTTAACGATCACAGTTGATGTATAAAATTTGACGTATGAATGTATAAATGCTGGTTATTTCCAGCATTAATAGGAGATCTGCCAATGTTACCGGTTACATTATTATATTTTATGGACTTTTGTTATACGTCCACTTAAATTCATGAGGTTGATATTATAAGTATATGCACAAAAAAAGACGAGCCACGTGTGTATCTTGAAATGCTGTAATTATGTTCTAATTTTTGTAAATTTGAATTGGAATGATTTACTGAGAAAAAAAACATCATTGTCCTCCTTAAAAGATTTATTTTTAGTATTAGCCCATCAGTGTTGAAAGGTCAAGTCCGTCATAAAGTCAAAATACTGATGCCGTTTGTAATTGATATTGTTGCTCAAAATCATGACAAAAAAACAATTTCTACTTGTTGATTGCTTGCAGACACCTACCACCCAACCCTGCCAAGAAAAATGATATGTTGCTTGTCTAACATCAAAGCTGGATTACGTCTACAACATGAATTGTGCGCGATGGGAGTCGGTATTGCTATCATAATGTTAATCTATGTTAAATGCCTTTTGAGATTCTTTCTCTCCTCTTGTCTCTCTCTTCCCCACTCTCCGAACCCAGACAGTTTGTGGTAGTCTAGTCTGCACAGACTTTTAAAAAAAAATTGGCCCTGAGAAACGCTTCTTGAGCTGAAATTGTTGTTTGATGGTAATGTCTGAGTTGATATATGTATGTCAAGGACTCGTGTGTGACTATATTCACCCCCTTTTTTCTGCTGGCAGTACTCGTGTTAGATTTCAAGGTGCTAGAGTGTTTTTCTCTGGCGAAGGTGAAGACTTGCGTCTGGCGGACGAGACCGGCATAGAAGTCAGAGAGCGAGGGTTTTTTTTCTTTATCGGTTTCGCTTCTCAATGATAGTTCCGGGTATGGATCATATTTTTCTCCTGGATTCATACATGATCACAGCAGGGTGTATAATCCCCATGCACAATATCCAAGTCTCCTTTGGGTTTTTTCCCTTCGTCTTTCTTTTGTAAGCCCGGGTTCTAAGTACAGCGATTCAACCCGAGTTATTCCACATCGTTGCAACCGAGAACGATGACTGGTATTAATCATAAAAGGTATTCATAAAAACAGTATTGATCATAGATTGGTATTATCAAAATCATAAGCCTTGTTGCTAGGTTGATGAGCCTAGTTTGTTCTATTGTGGGCGATGGAACCATTGATATATTTCATTCTTTTTGTCAGGCATGTTATTGATAAAGTTATTTCAAAATGACCGGAGATCCAAGCGATCTGTGTATGCTTCACACATAGCTTTGACACATGAATTTTTGCCAAACGTAAACAACTATCACGTGGGCAGACATGTTATGTCTACGGAAGAGCATAAAGTCAATGTTTAATTATGTGAAAACGCACTCGGCAAACATGGGCACGGGGTAGAAATACCCCAAGTTCTGCACGTAGGGAACGAAAATAGCTTCACTGCACCTACCAGGTTTCCAAGTGAGGAGGAACGTCTGAAATGTAAACTCAATAATTAGAGAAAATGATTGATAGCTTTGTATGTATGTTTAAAAGTCATGCGACTGTGAATGAATATTTATCAAGGGATTTTCTATAAATGTAGTTGACTCTGCCTCTAAAGTGAAGATTAGAAAAAAAACTGTCTGCAAGATTGCTTTTTGAATGACTGAAGTAAGTGCTTGTAGCTTAGTTTCAGTTTCTGTTTATGTGTATCATGAATGGAAAGTGATATATTGGGTATACCGCACTGTCTAGTTATATTTATATATCTTGTGATATTATGTTCTTGAGACATCACAATGATGTCTGCTTTTGATTACTAAAAAATAGATTTTTGGTTCATCATCAAGGGAATTAATGTAGGCATATTTACTCGGCAATTGGGATAATAATTTCCTAAAGTACTGTTAATTTATCACTCAGATGTTCACTAGTGTTTCGTACTTCGTCTCCGACTTTGGTAGACACTGCACTGATGGCAGCAATATCTGGGGGGGGGGGCTTCAAGCAGAACAAAAGCACTTTCATGGCTAATGCATGAGCTGGTGTGTGCTATGTCAGTGACTAGATTTTTTTTTCCATGCGTACCTCAAAGCCTCCTCAGTAGGCATATGATGTATTCTGTTTGTCGGTGAAAAATTTTCCAATTAAGTCTTGCCATAGGCTATTGGGCAAGCTCTTCATTATTAAAGAGCTATTGTTTGCTGCAATTGGTGTTAAAACAGATGGATGGGACTGACTACGGCAAGAGTCTGTGGGTAGTCGTTTTAGTAATATGTTCTTGTTGCAGATAGCGACATGAATGTGAACAAGCCGCAGCAGACCTCAGCTTGATGTAATCTAAACCACACATTATTGAAATGTCAAAAGCAATTGCCCTCCTTTCCCTTTATCTTTTTTTGGGGGAGGGTCTTTCTCTATCCCCTCTTTCTCCCTCTCATTTTTCTATCTCCTATTGCTCGTTATTTTACTCTTCTTTAACTTTTTCACCGCTCATCTCCTCCTATCTCTCTGCTCTCCGCCTCCACTCTCAATTCCCCTTTTCGATCCCCCCCGCCCCTCTCTCGTCTCTCTCTCTTTCTTTCTTTCTAATTCTCTAGTCTGTTCAGTGAATGTGACCATCTGGTCCTGAGAAACATTGTCACATGCTGTGAGCAGAAATTTTTCTCAAAGAATCCAAAGTATGAATCATAGTAATGTGGCATTGTCTGCGTGTTAATCCAGTTAAATTCCATCCTGAATAGACTTTGCAGAGGGGGTGGGGTCGAAAAATAACCCTTTTGCCCTAGAAAAACACGGCCTCATGATCCTTTCTTCTTTCCAAACCATAATCAACAGTGTCACGTTGAGGATATTTCATGTGGTGGCTTATTTTTTAGCACAAGTAGTCGTACGAATGCCTCAAATTGTGATCTGGAATTAGCCTCGTAATCTTGACTTTGGAGGAATAATTTTGCGTTGCTTTATAATGTCGCACATCTTTATTTGTATGTCAAATACTATGTGAATGATCTAATTTGCAAGTGATGTACACGTAAGATTTTGTACCTGAAATATCCACAATTATTTCCTTCAGAGTATTGTATGTACAAATTTTTATGACAAAACTAACCATCTCGCTTTTTCTCCCTTTTTTTCTTCCTTCCATCTACTTCAGGTGCAAAAGAAGAAAGCACTAGCAGCGGTGCGTGGCACATGGAATATTTTGTCTTGGTGGTACTGGCGCCGTTGACTGTCGTGTGTTTGTGTTGTGTCATCATGTTTTACTACCGTCGAAGCAGCCGCCTTGCGTCGCATTCGTCCTCCCTTCCCACCTCTAGTTATTCTATTACATCGGACAATCCTCCTGTACCGGTAAGTGTGTTCGGCGGATCTTATCATACCAGAGAAATACATCATAGAATCTTCTTGAGTTATTCACATGGCCCGGTAATAGAATTAGATTAGGGGCTGAGGATGAAGTAGTACCCCTTAATTCTTGAAAATTTTGTAGTATCACTACTAACTTGGATGTATTAACATGCCCAGTGGGGAAAAAATGGAGTGTGAACCAACCCCAACCCTTTGAAAATACCCCTGTAAATGGTAAAAAGGCCATGATATAAAGCAAATTCTGAGTGATTTTTCATAGATGCACACAATGTAGCATTGCTGAAGTTTTACATAACCCAGTTCAGTATGATAGTTGTTGCGTCGTTAAAAAGCCGAGCATAGATTCTTTTTACTGGCGTACACCACACAATACAACAATTTGAGTTTCCAAAAATAGCAGATTGTCTTCCTGTATTGTCCCTGCCAGCGAGCTAGGATCCATGTTCCATGAATCCTTTGTGCAGGCAGGGCCACCACCCCACCCCCTGGATCCCTGGTGTGGAGGTCGAGAGGTCGGGTCAAAGGTTGGACCGGGGCCCCTGGAACATTGTCACATTTAATCAGGGGGAGAATGTCGAACTCATTAAGGATAGAGGCGTTATGAAATATGGGCTCGGATGATAAGCCGGGTGGTTAGTTGGTTGGAAAGAAAATGAAAACCCTGATGTTTTGACTAGTTTAATTCTTTCGTACCCGATAAAATTCATGGTGTGAGGTTCCACTGTGTCCTTATTTGGTAGGAAACTAAACATAGCATTGCAGGAACAAGGGGGGAGGGGTACGTGATTAGTTCTGATTAAGATCAGTCATGGGAAAATGTGCTAGTTTTAACAATAGTGATTAATGTTCAAACAACATGGTCATGTGCTCTACTCCCATCCTCCTTCCTTTCTCTTTCTCTCTCCCATTCTCTCTCCCATAAATAATATGTTCTTAAAAATACAACAAAAGCAATAGAAATATTGGGTAGTGTGTTACTCTCACGAACAATTACCATGGGGCATGCATGCAATGTGTCCACAATCAGTGTGGCTGAAGAATCGATGTTAACCCTAAAATTAGAAGATTCCATCTTGTCTGGAAGAGGGTTGCAGTCATTCTCGTCATATGAAAATTAGGTTCATATGATCGAGCTGGCTAGGCATTTGTATGTATAGAGAAAAACTTACTGTTATTTTAGCAAATGATTTATTGAAGAGCCCTGCATTGGTCTGAGGTAGTTATGAGACTTTCATGTACTATATACACATTAAATTGTAAAGTTTAACATGCTACATCCGAAAATTAATATCATTCTAATTATCCGTTTTGTTTCTTTGACCACAGGTTAATCAGTCACCACTGATAGCCAGTCATAGATTCTCTGCACAACATCAACAAGAGAGGCTTCGGAAACAACGTGAGATGGTGTGTTCCCACAGTGAGTCCACAGAAAAGTTCCCCACATCGGTATGCCTCCCAGATGAGGACGAACCACAACACATGAGAGACAACATTAGAATACACCGGGAGGTCATGTCTGAAAACGGCATCAGAGCGCCTCCTAATCGGACTGTATATGACAGTGAGAGGCAAGATCTGATGATACAATGTAGGAGCAAAACAGAAAATCTCCAGCGGCATTCGGTACGGCGGAGCGCGTCGAATGCCTCCCAGTCCTCCCAGTCAAAACGGGGAGGCAGTGGCGGAGGCAGCAGTAGAGCCGGGATCGTCGGAGGAGGAGGAGGAGGAGTGAAACACGGTGCAACGACGGTGACGACGTTACAAGGTGGCGTTAACAAGGATGCGATCGATAGCGAGACGCGGAGCCCGCTGAATCTCGTAGACTCTGACTCGGAAGGGCCGCCTCCCTACTCGAGCTTAGTCAAGACAAACAACAATATTATCAATGTGTGTGATGATAGTAGAGTCAGTACCAGTAGTAGCACAGATGGACTCCTGCAATCCCAACAACAACCCAACTCGCCATCTTGTCAACCAAACTCTAACAGCAGATTTCATGCGAGTGCTAGGGGTACAAATAGGGGCAGTGGGGTCAGACTAAAGCACGAAGGAGGACCTGACTGTGTCTGACATAGCTTCAAGCGCTCCTTGTGGACTCGTTTAAACGTTTGTCAGGTGGCGTTAGGGTGCAAAAAATATTGAAATTAGAGTATATGAGGGAGGGGCATGGGGCTTTATAGAGAAGGGGTAGGTTTCGTCAAAAGCACTTTGTAACCTGTGGCCACTTGTATTGGCTTGAACGCAGTTGTAAAGTGCAAAATGGATAACAAAGTGATAAAAACCTTTCTTGCTTGTTGAATTGTGGAGTGGATATATTTTAAAAATACGGATCAACGCTTAGCTGCCTTTTCTTCGTCTCATCACTGTATGTGGTAAATCAAAGTGCATCTTGATCTAGTTCTTGTTGGAAAGAAAATGGAACAAATTGCAATCTGGAATTGGGAAGGATCTTATTGTTAAAAAAAAAAAAGCTTTGTGAAATGTGCCAGCAGTTAATGTGCTTAACCAGTGTTCAACGTTAGAATGGAGGATGTGGATAAGCCTTCATCTTCACACTCTGAAACACACCTAGTTTTATGGAGCGACAGAAACTCAAGATTTCCCACTCAATGTTGCTGCATTTATCATCAAAGACCTTAAGACCATCGGCATCACAGGAAACCAATTTCTCTTCCTTCATCTTCAAAAAAGTCTGTGTATGGAATGGTTACATTTTTTATAACAAAGAGTTTTCACTGCTTTTTATTGTTCAACCACACCCAGAAAATATAGAGTTAGAGAGACAAATATTCTGTAAATCCTTGTTCAATGTACTCTCAATTATTCATGGATACATCTGACCTCAGATAAGGTATCAGTATCTACCACATCATTGCAAAATTCATCTTATTATAATTATAAATGTCTTCAAAGCTGAATTAGTAACCATAAGCTTAAAATACTGTGCTCCAATATTCCAATAATACTCCGTGCCTGACTATGTACCGTATGCTGTGGTTAATACATTCTCTCCTCATTTTAATAACATTGAATGTTGTAGAAATTTTACCCTCATAAATCCCAAAATCGTTTTTTTTTTTACAAATCATTACCTGATCTAACTAGACCACAGTTGATCTGTTGCCATGTAAAACACAAGTGCTGCCACCGCGCCAATTCATCAGCTTAAATATCACTTTAAATTGATACAAACAGAGAGTTGGTTTAAATAACCATACATCGTGTGTGTTAAATAAGGCATCATATGCATCATGACTGTTTTGATAAATTGGAATTGATTAGTTGTATAAAACCTACAACAAACCATTTCTAGTCCTAAAACCAAAGCGAGAAGCTGAGAATGGGAAAAGTGTATAAACTGAAAAATAAGATCACTCATTCGTCACCATGGCAATTAGAATAAATTTGCTTTTTGTTACAAAGTTCAATATTTTTATATATCAATTATGAAAAGCAGAAGAGAAGAGATTTTTTTATTGAGACACAGAAACGAGAATAGCGGAATCAAAACTTAGTTCTATCAAAAAGTATTTTGGACAGTTTATATTATTTTGTTCCTGTTGGTCCGACAAAATGGAAAAAAAGCCACAGCAGGACTAACTAAACTTAAGTGTGTGAGTATGTATTTTATTAGCATTGCTCGCTTTGCATATATTTTGTTAGGCATTTTTTTTTTCTGGCAAGCGCCTAAAAACTTTTCTTCTCTACTTCTACTTCAATTCAATTGCCCTATATGAAGAGTGGAGAATGGTAAAAATATATATATTTACCCATGTCAGTACATGTGGTGTGAGATAGATAAAACTAAAACACATCAAGAATGATAAAAACACGAGACAGAGCAACTTTTGCTCAGACTATTATCAAACAAACACACAAAAAAACTGTGCTCGAAGCAGTCATCTGTTAGGTAGTTTCAAGGTTTTCATATCTCATTTTGTCCCCCCCCCCCCCCCCCCCCTCACCCCTTGTTATTTCTTTTTTTCAAAAGCCACCAGGAAGATGCAAAATTATGTGTCCATTCTACTCAAGGAATGGCACCCCCTGAAACAAAATTTAAATTAATCTTAGTTATTTACTTTGCTTATTGTTGTTTTAGGGTTTACTTTTTCTACTCCTGATATCTCTCTCGTGTACTATTGAATGAATGAAAGCTAATAATTTACAAGCAAGAGAATGGATGAAATAACCAGTCAAGAATGTATATACCTAACATGTTTCAGTCTAAAAAGAACTGATACATTGGAGTACTCTGGCAGTTGGATGTATAAAACATGTAAGGGCGTCTTGGCATAGCAGTGGATGTTTTACACTTAGAAGGGGGTCTAGGCTAAAAGTGGGACTATAACTGAATGAATTGCCTCCATTTTGTTTACATAGATGATTTAATTCATTATACTGTGCATGGATAGCTATCTACTTTTTGAGCAGCATATTCAAATTTGCTACGAGTAAGTGTTATTTTTTAATTTGCAAGCATCTTTGTTCGATCATTTCTGGAATATTAAAAACTAATGGCAATTTTCCATATATATTTGTCATGAAGTGAATTGACTTTAATGGCAAATTAAATAAAGATTCAGAGCCGAATGAATGGGAAGAACTATACTTGGGATTCTGTTTTTGAATATATTGAGAGTTTTTATTTTAAACAAATATAATTCATAGTATAATTAACTTATTATTACCCTCTATAATCTAATAATTGAATAGTAAGATACCATCTCCTGGGAAAGTTGCCCTTATTACCTTTTAAACATCAAACTGCCCGGAACTCCTTTCTTGTGCAATCCTTGTATTCTTGACATGGTTTTATTTTTATTTTTTGATAATTTGTATTATTTTGTCTGTTTGATTTATAGTAATCCATGTGGTAAGAAAATAACTCTTTATAATGTGTATCAAGCTATGTTTGTCTTACACAGGCATCACAGATTTTTTTTTTTTTTGTTTTTTTTTGTTGTCTAAATGAGTTGAAATAATCATTGTTTTTTGTTTAAATGTGCTCTGCCAAGCAGAAACCCTTAATGAATGGCAGAACTTGCCTGTGTCTTATATGGGTGTGTTCATGGTTGATTTTCAAATTTAAAGGACAAAATGAATTATGATACAAAACGCAATTACAAAACAAAGTATCGTTCCCCCATTCCCGGTCGTAATAGTAAACGTCTTTTAGATTTCCATTTGGAAGAAGACTTTTATATGCCGAAAAGGGTGCATTTTGAAAGATGGTCAGCTTCAATCATAGTTTTTGAGAGCGGGACATTTAAAGACAGTCCACATGTAATCAGCTTGAAATTTTCGACCCTGAATGGTGCACTGCTGACAATGATTGCATTTGGTATCATGATTCATGTTGCTGTGTAAATTTGAAAATTGACCGTGAACACACCTTATGTCGGTCTGCTGAGAGCCAGAAGGATCTTTGTAAAGTGATTTAAATCCTTCTGCTCCTCAACAGACCATGTCATCTTATATCAAGTGTGTGCGTTATGGGAAAGAAGATATGTTAGGCCCTTTGATGTTATGAAATGTATGAAAGGGTTTGAAGCCAAATGGGCATTAATCCCCTGTTAAAGTAACCCCATAAACATAAATGTTTCCTTATAGTACTGACACTTTGGCATTATCTTTGAAACATGAGAATCACTGATGTGTATTCCTTTTATTCTGATGTAGTTCTTCAAATGTTTCATGATTAAGAACAACTTGAATGAAAACAATCCCTAAATTGGCAATGTGATGAAAAATGTAAAATCACGAGTTTCACTTTTTTAATGCATTTTGTAATCTTCATCAACAAAGTGTCATTAAGTTTAATTTTATTTATAGGGGTGAAATAAAAATTGCAGAATTTAGGATAAAAAAGGGATTCATTTTTAGACCTTTGGAAATCTTGTACGTCTATGGGGGTTAATGCCAAAGAAAATACATACAAATTCTGTTCAGATTTGAATAAATATCTATGAAGGAGGGGATTCTTGTGATAATCTCAAAACAGACTGATTTTCTGACAATTACATATCCTTTATCCTCTCTTTACTTCAAGGAGGAAGAAACATACCCAGCTAGCTGTTCTTGATTAAATCTGCATTATTATTTTATCAAAAACTGTGCATGGCTTTTAATTAAAACACAGTGAAAATGTGTAGTTTTCATTCCCTGAATTTACAAAGCAAGTCTTCAGATGTTAAGTGTGAAATGGTAAAGCTGCTACGATGGGCAAGTGGTATGGTTGTCATGAAAATGCTACAAAATAATGGAAAATGTTAGCAGCTCAAAGTTGCTGGAAGATTTTTGTTTCGTTGACATGCATGGTAATCTTGTTCTCAGCTCTGTTTTAAAAGAAAGGACAAAAAAAAATTGTGTCAAATTTGGTTTGAGCCAATCTGTTCTGTACTACAGTCAATAAGGGGAAACCTATGTGAATGAGTCCGTTCTAATGTCAAAACACTTTTTTTTTGTTCTGGAAAGAAGAAATATATGAACGCTATTAATTATCATCGATTTAATGTGGTATGTAATTTTTTTCTTCAATTTTTTTTATTTGTGTATTTATTCATTTTTGCATGCCATGAAAATTGTTCTGTGATGCTGAAAAAAGTGATGGTGATATGATGATAAAGAAAACCGAAAAATCTCTTTAAATAGTCTTGTTTGAGTGTATACAAGGCTGAATAGCATATTATTATATTGTTGTTTAAGCCATTGTCTTTAATGATGAAAAACAGAGTTTACAGTTAAAAACTGAGCAGCAATTGATGATAAATAAAAAATAAAAAAAGAGGAAATTGGAAGATGCTTCACTTATAAAGCTTGTGTGCCTTGTGTATTTTTCTGCCGTTGACACAGGACTAAGCTCTAACTATCTTAAAAATAGATGGAGTGAGAGTGAGAGAGAGTGAGAGAGTAAAAGAGAGAGTGAGAGAGAAAGAGAGAGAGAGAGGGTGAAAGAGAGAGAGAGAGAGAAAGAGAGAGAGAGGGTGAAAGAGAAAGAGAGAGAGAGAGAGGTGTGTGAAACTGCATCCATAAATGTATTGATATATTAGCAAGCACACCATACCTAAATTATCAAGATATATGAACGAGTGCTTACAGCTCAGTGTTCCAAAGGTTCGTTGTTCTGAATGTTTGTCTGTCGGAACATTACTTATACCTGGATGCTGGATGTTCGTTTGTCCAAAAATAAAATAAGGTCCTTTCGTCCAAACATTTGATGTATTAGTCCGATGGTTGATTTGTCCGGAAAAAAAATATAGGGTTTGTTCCAAAGGTTCGTTCGTTCAAAAATGAAATAGGGATCGTTTAAAAATTTGGTATGAAATTTGGTATGAAATTTGCTATTTCACTTTCGGACGAACGAATCTTTTGACAAATGAACGTTCAGAACAACGAGCTGCAAACGAATGATCGAGGAAGATGCTAAAATATGTTGGTTTATTTTAATCGTAGCCATTATCAAGTACATGAAGGAGGGGGTTAAAAAGTTGTTAGTGGTCGTAAGATCTTGGACATGTGCACATTATGTTATAATACGGACCAATAATCGACGTGCACACAATTTCATGACAGGAAAAAATGTTCCCCCTGATTAGAGCTGACGCTAGACAAGTTAGATAGTTTTGAACAAGCAGAAATATGAACAAATTTATTTTTTTCAAAGAAGGAGTCAGCATTTGCCTACATGTTTTACCCCAACAACCCCATTATTTTGACAAATATACATATAATTATATTATTATATTATATTATTATAATTTACCCCAACCCAACTTCCCCTCCACCACCGATTAAAAAAACCTTTGGGAGGGGTAGGGCAAGACATGAGTGGTATGAATGCCCGGTATGAATGGAAGTAATCGATTGTAAAACATTCAGTTTTTATGAGACAAAAACCGATTCATGTGACGAATCATTTAGTGTATTTCTCAATGGGGAAATCATGTGATGAATTGAGTGAATGTGCTACATGACAATTGATATCACTTTCACTTGGCTTTAGGCGAATAGAGTAATGTGCCATAGGCTATTATGCCTGAAGGCGAATATAGTGTCGTAGCCTTAGGAGGCTGCGTATTGTCAGACAGCCCCCTTATTTTTTTTCTTCACTTTATTCGACAAACCTGGTACTGGTACATATCTGTTATTTGACAAAAGTAACCCCCCCCCCCCATTTGAAAGCCTACAAAGATAAATTAATACAATTGACAATGGGTCTGTTGAAGACGAGGTCGCCCCCGTTTGTGAAAATTTGCGCCCTCCGTGTATATATATTTTTTTCCGGGTATATACATGTACATCACTCCCTCTGGTCATTAAAGATAGCTATCATGTCAGGATTAACAGTTTGAGTACTTCTACCAATCAATCGTGTATTTAAAGAATGATCTTAATATCA
>CALNVZ010003435.1:9605112-9643324 GCA_940671915.1 Paracentrotus lividus | reverse complement strand
AAATAAGAATAGTGACTTAATCCCTTTTGCCTCGCCTATTGTCGCTATAAGGCCGTCTGATCGATATTTACTAAGATGTAACTCGGAATATAAAAAAGAACACCGGTGTTTAAAAGAAAAGGGGCGGGTGGTATCGAGGGAGAGGGCTCAAAAAGTTGTGGGTGAGCTGAAATAAATGTCTGTTTTTGCTAGTTTCTGCATTAATATTTTATTTATTGACTTACTATAACTGTCTTATTATAAACTGTATAGTATTATCTAAAAATTAAGTTTTATTTCTCCCCATTCGCCTTACTCTACTAATTCGTCGCAGAACTTTTATCGTTTATCTATTCTATTCATCTATCTCTCATATCTAGACATATCTTTCTTATTCTAACTTCATATTATAATTATATCTATGCTTGTTTTGATAGTGATATATAGTTATGTATACATCTACGGCATATGATTCTATGTATTTATTGGCTGCTCAATAAAATCCACATGCATGCATTATAGTGTAACTTGATTTTTGTTTGATCCAACGCACACATCATTAATTGGTGGAGATTTGGGGAGGGGCGGCCACAAGCCCCTTTTGCTTACTTATCCTAGGCGTAGTTCGTCCATTGTTGACAATATGGTCGAGGCTTAAATCGGATGGCTTCTTAGAGAAAAGAAGAACATTTAGAGGTAATGTGGATATAATGTGGCCTTGTCTTCAAGGGGTGTAGGTAACAAGCACTTTTGCTTCTCTTGAATCTTAAAAAGAAAAAAAAAATGAGTTAAAAACAAAATCTGGTCCGAGGTATGTCCCTCCATCTTTAAAAACGAAAGCTCTCACTGACTGTGATAAATAGGCTTACTAAACATTCTTCCAAATTATTATGATTATAAAGATTGAATAAAGTTGTATCTGACATTTTTGTTTGATGGAATTGTCAGCTTTTCAATTACTGGCAGTGGCGTAGACAGGTCCTCGAATGTGGGGGGGATGATTCGTGTCCAGGCCATTGATATCAGGCAGGCCCGGCGGCTTATCTAGATAGTTTCACGCTCGCCCCCTCCGCATATGCGATGTAAAACGAGGCCCCGATAATGTGTGTTGTAAATCTTCACACAGAGAGGGCAAAATAATGTCCGCTGGGGTTGCGCCGATTTCCTCAGGCATATATAATATTCAGGCCGAGCGCGGAAGCGCGAGCGAAAATTTGAACGGGTAAACCAGAGAGCCCTGTTTTCTTCTGGTATCTAGTACACACAAAGAAAGGGCAAAAGCGCCGTATTGGGGTGAATTCCTCATGCAGCAATCATATATCGCATAGTAGGTTCCGGAGCGCGCGAGCGCGCAGGCGTGAAAATTTGAGGCCAAACACGAGGGGTTTTTGTATCTATAGGCCTCACACATGATAGGAAGGCGCAATGAAAAGGCCCGACCGATTAACGGGCGTTGCGCGCCAAATTTCCTTACACATATACATTCAGCGACGACGCGCGGTCGCGCGAGCGAGCAATGGAAATTTTGAGGTGTAAACGGAGAAGTGTTTTTGTATCTATACACACAAGAAGGGGCCAAAGGCGCCGGAATTTTGGGCGGCGTTGCGCCCGAAATTACCTCAAGCAATATACAAGTGCTATTAAAGAAGCAAATTTAAACCAACTGCCTACCAGAAGGGTAATGTCCCAAACTTTTCATTTTCCTGTAAGCGGAGTGCGGCAAGGCGCGAGTAGAAACAAAAAGAAGAAGCAATTAGGGGCCTAGAGCCCGATTATCGTATCCACAAGGGTTCATTTCTGACAAATACAGCGAGAGCGCATAGGCCTCACACCTCTAATACCTCTCAATATTTTATTATGAAATCAATCTAAGTAAGAATACAATTAAAATAACATATCAGGGTAAAGTAACTAATAGAATAAAACTCTAGAGAAAAACAAAAATAATTCCCTGGAATATAAATAATGGCCAGGCTAAAACTAATAAATATAAAGATATATAGAAATAATAATTGATTAATAATGATGAATAATAATAATAAAAATAATAAAATAATAATATAATATGCCGAGCGCGAAGCGCGGGGCGCGAAAATTTTAGATGTCCGTGGAAAGAAAAAAGGTAGTGTGCAACGCCATTCGCCTTTAAAAAATACATATCACCCCGTTAGGCGATGGGGGGGTAATTGGTACAGATCCCCCCACCTTTTGAGTTGGGGGGGCGGGGGGGTGCATCCCCCCCATCCCACCCCGCTGTCTACGTCCTCCTATTACGTATTCCTTGAAATAGTAACTAAGATCACAAATTACACGATTAGTGTTTAGGCATTGAATTTTGGGATGTAATGTTTATATCAAGTAGGGAATATATGTCTAAATAGTCTTTCCCGAGGTCTACAAAACCGTCTTTCCTGACTTTAGTTTTTTTTTTCTAAAGCTTTTGAATTCAGGGCCACCCTCCCCTCTGCTCTTATCGTGCTTATGAAATCTTGAATCCGATGTTGCGTTGTTGGTGTTTTTTTTTCAGCAAAGAAATTCTTGCTCATGAAATAAATTTGGATATTTTTTCTCATTGGAACGTTGGAATTTTGTTTTCAAAATAGTTTGCCCTGCTTTCTTTTTAGACTATTCTATGATGTCAAAATATTATATTTTATCACAACATGTCGATTTATTTGACACATGTACAGACATTATGTCAGACGTGTTCATAATGATAAACAAGAAGTAACAATTGATTTTATTACTCGGGTCATTGGATTCAATAAATCAAAAATAAGTACTTTTTATATACTAGAGTAAGTGTACGCTTACCTACCGAAATATAAAACAGCATCGAAAAAAAGTACACCTCAAACATATACCGACAATTTTATTTGTGCTTAATATTATAGATCTAGTCTTCATGAAAGAGGTTTGCATTACAGACAAAATATTAAGCTAGCCTAAGGGTACATGCAGGTAATATGGGCACCCTAAGCTCATTTGCCTAATTTGCATAAAATTACGAAATGACACACAGTCTAATCTTTGTTTATATGAATCAATAACTACTGCTCCAACTTTTATTGTGAAGAAAACCAATTATCACCAACCCCCCTGTCTGCAATATTCAAATGTTGACGTCATTACCAAAGTGCCCATATTACCTGCATGTGCAGGTAATATGGGCACATGTATTTAATGTATGTTTTAAAAACTACAATGACTCTACCATGTCTGGAATTTGCTTAAAATGTTGAAAATCATTCACTTTAAGATATAATTCGAAATTATAAGACCCTTCAGCAAATCCTTTGACTATATATTTTAATGTTATGTATTTTGTATATTATTTCTTTTTTTAGTATCATTTCAATATTATTTTCATTATACAAGTCACTATAGGCCTACAATAAGTTATTTATATTAATTATATAATGTAAATATATACCCAACAAAATCGTAGCAAAGAGATTGATGCCTCACCCCAATACTAAGTACCAGAATCATTTCCACCATTTTGGATGTCCCATATTACCTGCACTAATGTTGCTGTGTCAGGCAAGCATTCAATGCCGCACCCCTTCACTAAAACAAATTAACCTGTACACGCTAGTATGATCAAAATGAAACTATAAGCTTACTAAATATACAAAACAATCGAGGTTACCCCCTCAAACACTCTTTCACCATCACATTCTGTGAAATATCAAATTTTACACCTACCTTGTTGGTTTTCAGCAATTTTCTCAGAGAATTTTCGGCATCAGATACTCTCACGACGATATATTTTCGTATACAGTTCATATGAACAACATTATGGTGCTCACACCGGTCACCGGTCGACGGTCACGACATGATTTGCTTCAGGTGGCCCATATTACCTGCATGTACCCTATATCATAAAAAAAAAATAAAAAAAATACGAATTATTCAGATAACAAATCTGAAATGGCAAACGCTAACTTGTTTTGAATAAAAATTGAAATGTTCAGGGCGCTGACGCGACGCGCCTTATTGAAAATGGAGCAGCCTGAACCAGCAATGACGCGGCGGGCGGGGGGAGGGCGAACAGCGCTAAAAAATCACAAATCTATATGCTTATTTATATTTATTACACGTTTTCTGAAAACAGTGGAGAGCGGGGGCGGTCCCCTCAGCTCCCGGCCCCTGATGTAGGCAAATAGTGAAGATAGTGAAAATTCAAAAGAGGCAATTTTGTAGGGGCGGTATCTGCACATTCCTAAAGGACTTCTAAAAAGATCGGTGTAAATCAGAAAAAGTAATTTTATTTCTACAAACATGTCAAGTGGTCTAATCTCTATCAAAATTGCAAGGCTCAGTTGGTTTTTTTTTGGTATGCACAATGTACATTAAAAAATTAATCTGAAAAAAACTTCAAAATGGGCCACGTATGCGTTTCTGAATAACATCAATGATAATTATAATTATTAATGCATTTGTTTTATGTTTCTATGTGTTTTAAAATGTTAATTTAATAGCTCTAAACTGCCTTTCATAGTTTTGATGGTCTTTGCGATCGGGTTGGGTGGAGTGGGCGGGGCGGGGAGGGGGTGGATTCGCCAGTAGCTCCTAGTATTCGTGCTCGGATTATGCCATTGAAATATGGTCATGATTATAAACAATTATAATCCACCGACACAGTAACATGGTTACTTATAATACGTCATCATCCACGCATGTCCCGAACTCGCAAAAGCATACGTGCGTTATTATGATGAACTTCGAAACCGATCTATTTTCGTGCAGACGATATCCTAGACAGTGATCACGTGACAATTTATCATACTCCATTGTTCTTCTCCCCGCCTTTTATAATAACGATCATTTTTTTTTCTCCACCGCTTGGCATTGTTGACGTAAATAGAAACGAATTGCCGCCCCACTTCACCTCGACACGAATACTGGTAAACACAATTAATCATGGTGATGTTTCTAATGATTAGTCTCGATGTAGACAAATCATTTTCTCGCACAATCATGGGTTAACGATTAATTTGCGTGAGAAGAAACACGTTTTGTTTCGATTGCTGCTCGTCATTGCCATGATTGCTCAACAATGAACATGATATGAAGAACATATTAAAAGAGATCAATTATCGCGCTATCATCTTCATTCTATATTTTGATGCTTGTCACATACTTCCTCATTTGCTTTCTTTTGTTATATTTCCTTTTTTTCCCCTTTATCAGTTTCGTCTGTCTGAGTTGTCTGACGACCGAAAGTTTTAATTAGACTTATTCATCACTGACTGTATAAAGAAAACCAAACTATATTATATCAAAGTTAAAGGAAAATAATCATGTTTCATGCATACTTTAATCACATGACAATCTATTTTTTAATGAAACGAACAAACTTTCCTCATAAACATTAACACTTTGAACACAATAATACACAATTCGGGAGTATCAAGTTTATTAAATATATACCTTTTTATAATGCTGGAATAAATACTTAAAACTGATACTTACACAAATATTATTACACGAGTACGAGTCATCAACTCAAAATAATTTCAATTAACATTGTCACAGCTGAGTAAACTCGGAGGGGGGGGGGGAAGGGTATAAACTGGCGTCTATTAAAGACTCTCAATTAATATTACCACAAACTATATACATGTAACAAGAAATCAATATCTATCTTGCTCTAAATCAAGCAATTATATTCCTTGCTTTGATCTTTCTTTTAAAGCAGAAAAACAATATGATTATATCAGTTTCATAAACTTCTTGGTACACAAATAAAATATTTATGCCAAGTGTTCAGACTTAAACAAAATCATCCAGAATATGATATATAGAATATGATATAGTTCACGGTGTTTAACGTTCAATGTTCTGAGGAGGTACAAAATAAATAACCCCTCTTCATCACTCAGTAGAATGAACGTCTTGATTCATGAAGTTCTTGCTGTATACCTGTTACTGAAAACTGATGTCCATGATGATGAGGATGATGATGAGGATGATGATGACCACCACCTATAGTTAGATTGTGCTCCTATCCACTTTATGGCCGCAAACCCTTCTCAGGCTACTAAAAAAAATTAAAAAAAAAAAAAAATATGAAGAAAAAAAATGGCTGCATGTCGCCCTCTTGGTTGATGAGGAAACTTCTCCAGATTAATTAGTAAAACCAGGTATAAAACTACCCTAAAATATAATAGAGTAATCTAGGATATTAATAAATTGCAAATCGTTAATTAGCTATTTTGAATCTTTCTTCATTTTTTTACAAGCCTCCTTGGGTTTTAAAAAAAAATGGAATATCTCGGTCAAAGACAACTCTATCAACATAAAATTTTGCACATAATTATGATGTGATACTTATTGATATATTATTTGCATAATGTTTTTTTTTTAAATATATATATATATATATATATATATATATATATATATATATATATATATATATATATATATATATATATATATATATATATATATATATATATATACATACTTTTGGACTGAAATGCTGGACATTAAAATGACGTAGAACCACCTGAACATAACTGGCAGCAGGTATATACTCAAACTTTCGGCCAGTAGTGAATAGTAATGAAGAAAGCTATTGTCATAATGAAGTGCTTATTTGCATATGCATAGATTGTCCTTCTAAAGTGGTTGCAACATCAACTTGCTAAATTCATATCTTGCAAAAATTCATCTTACACATCAATCTTTAAAATGATGACATTAATAATGTTTAAGGTAAAAACTTCCATATTTAAATTTCTTTCACTTGTGACCTTGATTCTCTTAATGAGAAATAGACACATGAACATTATCATTAGGAAATAAATTATTCAAATGAATAACTTCAACTAACAGTTTGACATGTAACTAAATGCGTGCTGGAATAAAAAAAAAACTAAAGTCTAATAATGTTCTTAAAACTTCAAGAACTTCAAATTGCCGTGAGCGCAAATATGCCAACGTTTGAGTTATAAAACATTAGTTTTCCACCATCACCAATGCTTGTGTCATGCCTGTATGACTTCTGTTAAGAAAGTAAAGCTAAATTGCTAGGCTAGGCAAGCCACTCACTAGAAACATACTTCACCTGTTTAAACCATGCAGAGTTCGGTGAAGCCTAACATCCTCGTAAAAAAATATTTAAAAAAGAAAGTTGCAACAACGTAATTTCTCATCTGTCAAATAAATAATAAAAACCATGAAACAATATAATTTTCATTTGTCTGAGCGTCAATATTCACCAAGAGACAGTTGTGTCTAAAACCGATAGACCCAAATGATAGAGAATAGAAGAAAAAAAAAATTATAAAACAATAGGATCCCTTGTAAATGACAAAAGTAAAATTTTCTTATTTGATTTTTATTTCCATGCGTTTGCTTCCCTTCTTAAACTCTTTATGTTTTCTGCTGTAACACCTTGTTCATATAACTTTTCATTTATTCAAATGCATCAAAGATTTTATGGGGGAAAATATTTTAGAGAGGTAAAAAAAAAAAAAAAAAAAAAAAAAAATGAATATAAAGCATTAATAGACTTCCTGTCCATCTAACAATCTAGTTTATAATTTTTTAGGGGTGGTGAAGGGGTAATCTATACCTTTCAGACACTCGATACGGAAAATGTGTATTCCATTTCTAGGTCATTATACCCGCATTTAATGTATTCTGAATAATATTTTTAAAAAGATAACAGCTCATATTTTTGTAGGCCTATATATATATAATGTGAAACAAAATAGAAATATTACATGCAGCAAGAAGCAATGTGCCTCCCTACTCTGTTTTTTTTTTTTTTTTTTTTTTTTTTTTTTTTTTTTTTTTTTTTTTTTTTTTTTTTAAAGAACATTTGAGGAAAGATAGTTTCATTTCTAAAATCGATTTTTCAGAACATTAGTCATTTTTATTGTGCCTATGTCGTTTCTTTTGTTCAGTGTGAAACTGTGACAAAACAAGAACAAATGAGGTGTGATTTAGCAATAACAAATTCATAGACAGCATTGTTCAAGGAAAGTGAAACTTCAGAACAAAGGGGCTGGGAGAAGAAGAAAGGGAGACAGAAAGAGAGAGGCGGAGAAAATGGAATGAGAAAGAGAGAGAGAGGGAGAGAGAGAGGGAGAAAAAAAGAAGGGAGAGGGAGATGGAGAGAGAGAGAGGGAGAGATAGTGTGTGTGAGAAAGAGAGAGAGAGAGAATGAAAGAAAGAAAGACAGGCAGAGAGAAAGACAGAAAATAAAAATAGCATTCTGTCAAACGTATACGTAAGTAGAATTAACAGACTGTGAAACGCACTAGACTTGAACGACAGACAGTAGCATAATAAGGGGGAGGTTGGAAGGCACAATGAGTTAAAGAAAATATAATTTTGTTAATTAAAATAGAGGTATCAGAAAAATGGGAGAAGGAAGTGTCAGTAAAATTATAAATAAATGTTAGTACAATTCGAATGGACAAAAAGAGAGGAGCGGATGTGTACTTGTTACTTGTTGTGAACAGAGAGGGGGATTTCGAGGGGGAATGAGGCGTAGCTAGGGGGGGGGCGGGGGGAGGAAGGGAGGGGGATGGAACGAGAAAACGATAACGGTCGAAAATTAATATATATACTGCCACATTCTTGAATGAATGAAAATAAAACGACAAAGGTAAAAGGGCGAAATATCTTTAATATATCACTAGAAATACATTTATTGGAATAAATCATTTTCACAAATGGGAAATTTCCAAATAACCGTATCCATTCATATCCTTTTATAAACACATTTAAAATAACAAATTAAACAAAAAAGTCATATTTCCGTATAACTTCTCCTGATCCCAAATCATGTTCATAAGACTTCGTTAAAATATGTTTCATCTTTGACCTTTTGTTTTCATGTAAAAATGTAAATTGTTTCAGCTAATCATTTGATATCTTCGAGAATTTCTCAATTGGGCCTTATGGCAGGTTTGCAACAAAAATAAGAACTTGTATGAACGAGAGGGGGCGCCCCTTCCTTTGATGCATGACCCTTGGAACTCCTTCCTTGCGGCGAACATTATGAAAGAGGAAAAATGACAAGCCAAACTAGATGAATCATAACATTTGTGTAAACAGCACTGAAAACAAAATAGAGAGAGAGATTGTGAATGACGAAAAAGAGCAGAGAGAAAGATTGAGAAGAGGGAAAATGGAGAAAGAGGGAAGATAGAGGAAGGAGATAGATTTGAAAAAGAAGTAAATAAATAATAATTAAAAAAAAAAAAAAAAAAAAAAATACTGGCATTTTCAATGTATGATTTTTTTTAATTTTAAGCTAAGATTTCTAAGAGAACATTCAACAAGAGACGATAGATAAAAGGGATTATAAAGGGAGAGGGTGAAAGTAAAGGAGGAAGAGAAGGAGAAAGAGAGGGAGAGAGCGAGAGAGAGAGAGAGGTGGATAAAAGGAGAAAGGAGATATTTTTGTAAAATGTTATGATTTATAATTTCACAAAGGCTGAGTGACAGGCTTCCTATTTTCTCTCTAAATCTGGGAAGGCTTTACAACCTACAACGCCTCGAGCGCCATTTTCATACATGCGACATACAATGAGTAGCTTGTCCATGGACGACTGACATCATAATTAATACTAACATTTTCATGTTTACTCTACTACCTAGGTCTTTAAAAACATTATAGTCTAAGCATAATAAACATAACAAGTTACATTGAGGAAACTGATCGCTCTCGGCGATTTTAAGACAGATGGACAGAGAGAAGGACAGACATGTAGGGAGAGAAAAGGAGAACGGACAAACATGCAGACAGACAGACAGACAGAAAAGACAGAGAACTGTAAAGAAAGTAAGGGAGACAATGATATGGAGAGATAAAGAGAAAGGGAAGGAGAGGGAAAAGGAGGAATAGGCCTATCATACATACACACAGACAGACAGACAGACACATATAGGTATAATTGACTGTAATTCAAAAAGATAATGATACAAACATGACAGAATGAATAACAGAATATCAATTATAATTCTTATCACTTTCGGATATTTTGTTTATGTTTTGTTTTGTTGTTCTTTACGATTTTTTAAATAATATTGAGGACAAATCACGGCGGCATACACAATTTTATCTCTTCATTTTCTTTCCCTTTGTATCACTGGATGTCAAATAAAATTATAAATTGCCTGAATTATTTTTTTTTAAAGGCACAATTCCATCATATCTTTCAGTTGCTGATCATGTTCCTTTAAAACATTTGGCAGATCTGTTTTCTTGGTCCATTTTCCCCGCCTGCGCTTTGTGATCCATCTGCAATTGAGATCATATCAATGAATTTCCATTTGGTCTTAAGATGATTAATGATATTCCATTTAATAACGATCAAACATGCACTAAATATTCAGTACATTACCAAACAATAGGAGAATCAGGTCAATGAAATATTATGTGCTACCGGAATAGCATGTCTTTGAACTCGCACAATGCGCCTGGGAAAGTGCATCGTTTTTGTTCGGTATACCTGTTTGTAATCGTGTCAATGACTGCACGGTATTGTATACGATGGGGGAAGGGGTGGGGGTCGGGGAGGGGTGAGATAATGTACATATTGACAAATAAAGGGGGCTGGGAAAGTGACAACATCTTGACTTTTTATGCCGATTTCACAGACGTATTAAAAAACTAAGAGTAACATCATTTACAATGTTTCCTTATATGGGCTTCGATCGTTTTAGGTGTGGGAAGGGCGTTATCGTTTTGAAAACAGTAACCAATGCAAGCAATAAATAACCTTTGTCTTTGAAAGTGCGTCATTTTAGATGTAGAGGGTGTGGCCTCACATGGAAAAGCTGTTTTGCAGCAGAAAAAGACGATATTTTCATATTGACGATCTGTGTGGTTTTTTTGTTGTTGTTGTTTTTGTTTTTCATCTTAAAATGTCTGAGTCCATACTTTACTACTACACCAATTTTGAAAGAGTCTACATTACGACCGACGCCCCTGTCTCTTTCTTCGTCCTCTGTTTCCATTAGCAGACATGTTGAACTTTGTGCAGTTATTTTTATCCTTTCCTTGAATACAAAATTGGCAAGATAAATTGATGAAAGTGGCAAGATGATGAAGGAAGATAGAAAAAAAAAAAAAAGAATAAAAATGAGCAGGATGGATGAAAAGGTGACAATAAGCATAATAGGGAACTTGACTCAAGGAGTAAGATAGAAAAAAATTAAAGAAAGGATGGATTATATTGGAGTGGCTAGGAAAAGAAAGAGGATGACAAGAAGGACAAGTAAACAGGGAAAAATGTTGTTAAGAGGAAGGGCAAAAGAAACGAAAGAGGGGTAGGGGAGCCATATATCCAGAAAATGAAATGAAGAGAAATGGGAAGATTTCGAGGATTGCATATGACAAAGCTAAAAAAGAAAAAAAAAAGAGGAGATAAATTAGGAATGAATGCAGTGACGTATCTGGTATTTGAAAATAGGGGGCCCACAAAAATTAAAAAACGGGGCGCACGTCTGTTGGGCCCCCCTAGATCCGCAACTGGAGGAGTAGGCGCAAGAAATGGAAGAGGAGGAGGAAATTAGAAAAAAGAAACAGATTTTTAAAAAGTGAGAAAGTGGTAAAATTGACATGATTGAGAAGGGATAAAAAGATGAGAAAGGAATACTAAAAAATAAATAAAAAAAAATAAATAAAAAAAAAGAAAGAAAGAAAGAAAAGAAAGAAAGGAAGAAAGAAGAAGAAGAAGAAGAAGAAGAATAGGAAAGGGATCGAGAAAAGCAAGAAAGGGGGAAGATAGAGAGGAAGATGAGAAAAGAAGAGTAACTTAAGAAGTAATAAAAACGGATGTGGAGGGTCAGGCAGACGAGGAAGTAGTCCTTCTTTACTTTGAAAAAAAAAAAAAAAGGTAACGGGTTACATTTTAAATTTGTCTAAAAATGAATGGTACTTACTCCCTTTTGTTAGAGAGAAGAATAGTAAGTGTTGTACGTTTTACCCCCAAATTGTTCCTGTTTACAGAATACTTTACAAACTGATAACAAAGTTTTGACAGGATAATAATTCAATATGGTTTGAAAAAACTCTATCTCCCGTTGTTTTGTTTATAAAAATATGGGCAACGTGAACTCTTTTATTCATAATGCCACGGTCACAATGTGTGTTTTTCAAGTGCTTCTCCCGTGAGAGAGTGTTTTTTCACTCATTTTGGAGTTACCTCAGGGATCACTCAAACATCTTCAAGTGATCCCTTAGATCACTTCATGAGGAGTGAAAATATAAATTTTCAATCCAAATTCAATCGATTTTCACTCCATATTCACTCTTTCTGAAATTCACTCCGTCAAGAGTGAACACTTTCACTCGTTTTTTTTTTTCTCCAGAGAATGAGTAAGTAATGCTGCGGTTACAACTCGCCGAAGCCTACGGGGTACGCGCATGCAACGTAGCCTGCGTTGCATGCACATGCATGCAAAGGTCCTGGGTCAACTTCTGCGATTCCTGCGTTTCTGTAGTAAGGGTATTGTAAAAACTTCCTGCACGTCGTACATGCAAAGTGCCTGCATGGTACGTGCGCTGCACGAATTTTCTACGAAATCCGTCGTAGGGAGTTGCACTTCGAAGGTACGGCGAGTTGTGACCGCAGCATAAGTAAAAGTAAGGACTTCACTTTTATTTTTATTTTTGTTTTTCCGTACAGTTATCTTGCTGTAGTTAACAAACGGCGGGTTATAAATTATAATATTCACTTATTTTACCCAGGGTAGCCACTTCAGCTCTTAATGAACTGGTCTCCCAGCGGGCCCTGCATAACATAATGTTGGGGTTGGGGTTGGGGAGCAAAAGGCGTGGGTCCCCTATGTTTTTAAACCTCTTTTGGAACGTACATATTAATATCAGAAATTGTTCGGTTGTGCCCTCCCCCATTTCAAAATCCACTGCTGTTAACTTAGACTTGACAATGATTTTACCTTTAACGATTCTGATAAACTCAGCTAAATTTTTGAACATTTTTATGCCAATCATTGATACTTTCTTTTCACGGGTCAAGGAGGTAGCAAAACGTGTGGGTCAAAACTGGTGGCATTTCACAGCATTTTTTTTTTTCAGTAATGCTTCATTTTTTCCACAATTTCGATGGGGCCTGTTGAGAATGCTTTACTTCACACGCCCATTTGGAAACAAAGTGCATATTTAGTAAATCTAACGTTTATCTCGTCTTACAATTCTGTTCCAGATTCATTGCCAAGTTTCATTCTTTTTATTCATGATTCAATCAAATCTAAATATCCCGATAAAATTCCTTTGTCTTTTTTATCATTTCATTCCTTTTTTTAATTTATTCATTTTCTCTTTTTTTTTTTTTAAATTTAGAAAGGTTTCCATTTTTAAAATATTTATCTTATTTTATTTTGTTTATTTATATAATTATTACAATTTTTTTATTTAGGAAGGTTTTCATTTTTTAAATATTTATTTTATTTCATTTTGTTTATTAATATTATTATTTATTTTTCATTTATTTATTGATTTTTTATTTTTTATTTTTTAATTTTTATTTATTTTTTATTTATTTATTTTTTTTTTGGGGGGGGGGCATCTTTCAAATTGAAGTTTCTACATCGAAACTTACGTCCATTAGCAAGACATTTTATCTAAATTGTTTCTCCCCACCCATATGCCCATTATTGGTAGAGTGTACGTCTACTATATATACATCTGATATTATGTACGGTAAAAAAATAATTACTGACCCCCTTTTTTAAAGAAAAGTGATCGGAACGACTAAAGGGAGATTCCTCTCTGAAAAAAAATTAATTGTTGTTTTTGTTGGGTTTTTTTAAGCAGAAAAATGTCAGTGAAGGTTTAATGAAAATCTATCAAAATTATAAATGATTAAGATTTGAGTTTGTGACGTCTCTCTACTGTTAGAACGCTGTTTAAAAATATCGCTGTTTAAAATTTTTTTTTGAAAAGGTTAACATTTTTGTCTAATATTTACACATTGTTGTTTAAAGCCGGGAAATCGAGGTTTGATAACCTTAAACAGGAGCTGTTTAGGGATTAAATTAAACATGGGTTGTTTAAAAAGGCCAAGGCGAATGTCACGTGATTGTCATGAACCAATAAGCAGAGATATCACTCGTATGATTCCCTCGCGAGATTACACGTTGAGAAGTTCCAAATACCGGAGCTGATAGATATATGTAGAGGTAAGCATTTGGACTAAATTATAATCGACCATGTGTCGGCTCAGTGGATAGAGCGTCTGCCTCATAAACGGGAGGTCGTGGTTCGATCCTCGGTCGCGTCATGCCAAAATATGTTTATCTGACGCTGCTCAGTGGCTGCCGGGCCCACGATTAATCTAATGGTGTTTTGAACTAGGCCTACATGCATTTGTAAACAGTTAAATGTGAGAAAATTTTAAACAGCGATGTTTAGAATTTAAACAACTTAACTTAAACGACAGCGTTATTTAAGATAACCCTTTAAAAACTTTTGTTTAAAGCTTAAACATTAATGTTCATATTTGAAACAACTTGCTTTAACCCTAAAAAGGCCGGGTTTTTTGCCATCTCACAGCCGGGGGGGGGGGGGGGGGGGGCGCTGATTAGGCCCCCTTCAGATCTCGGCCGCTGATCGCACGAGCGCTGCGAAAATTTGCACAATTGTAGTGTGCAATGTAATCTACAAGACTGCATAGTTTGTTTTTCCAAAATAATGTTTGATTAATTTATATTAATTAATTATGCTAATTTATGCATGAAATCATATTTTTTGCTCTAAATCATTAAATAAGGCTCCTAGAAAGCTAATTCTTGGTTTAAAAATTCTTTGTAGCATTCCTAACGATTGTACGTGAAAAAAATTCCGGTATCTTATTCAATTTCTCATGTATTTTATTGTTTTTTTGAATTTCTTATGTATTTCTTTGTTTTTCGACTTATGTATTTCATTGTTTTTTGTTTTTGTTTTGTTCGGATTACTTCGGTCATTGATTATCTCTAATGATTTACACCAACACCAACTAAAATAATGGCTAAGAACCATATTTTCAATACAGAAATGTGATTATAGCATGAAAAGCCATTTTCCATTATGTTTTGTACACAAATACAGAAAATCTCTGGTTTTTAAGCCTGTGCTGCATTACATAATGTCGCGCAACTTCAGAACCGTGCGGTCAATTTTTTTTTCAAAATAGTTTTAAAAGTTGCGTAAGATGTTAGAGAAAAGAAATCAGAAATGCGCGGAGCGCGATTTTTTTTTTTTTCAGCGACATGTCCGCGCGAAATGTCGAGGGGGGGGGGGGCTGATTAGGTCCCCGGCCCTTTTAGGGTTAAACAACTATGATTTTTAAATACCATTAAACAACTGCATGTCTAAACTTTTAAACAACAGGAGTGTTCGAGTTTTAAACAACTACAGTTTTTTTTTAAACAACGCTGTGCAATTCACCGGTTAACACGCAGTTGTTTAAGATTTTAAACAACTTGTTTAATTTTTTCTAACACTAACAGAGTACTGTGAATTTGTTGTCTTCATTAATTGTAATTTGTCATTTATTTTGATGATTCAAGATGAAGGAATAGATCTTTCATGATATAGGCAAGTTTATAAATTTGGATTTGATGATATATCAAATACGCAGGTGAAATAATAAATATTTTCTTTTTAAATGAAAAATTATGAAATTTGCAGTACAGAGCCTTATGGGAGAGCTGCAAGTTACGTCACGAAATTAAAACTGTAATTATTCATTACATTTATTGTCCTTTGATAGATTTATATTTTCACTTATATTTTTCTTTGATATGTTTGCTCTTATTCAAACCAATTATTCTCAGAGGGAACCTCCTCTTTAAGAATCTGCTCAAATTGAAACTTTTTCTTGAAAAAAAAAAACCCAACAACATTGTTGTCGTTTGGTTAAAACTTTTGAAGACCAACTTTTTATTTTCCTTTTAGTTCTGTATGCTTAATTTGAGAGCTTTTATTTATATTAGATTCAATAAATCATTCTCTATAATCATGATAATTTTGAAATGACAGTTCCCAGACAAAGAAGATCTATCAAAAACAGTATTAACTTTTAATAATGTATGTTTCCATTATCATGTAACATATAACATAACTATAATAAGCCTTTACACGGAACCGGATTTATGTGAATAATTGATGAAAACATAATGTCATATTTTTCATATACGTCTGCAACCGGGTAAATTAAGGCCTTGTTTCACTTTATGTGATAACGATAGTAAATCATTGTGTTCTACCCGATTGTCATATAATGCTTTAGTTTACTTTCAGAATATTAAGTAGATTAGAGTCATTTATTAATGCAGATTGTGTGTGGTTATAAATCTTGTGCTATATTTTTTTAAATGAAGAGTTGAATGACACGGAATACTTTTTAATTCTAAGGCAAACTTTGAAAATAAATGCCCTATTTCAAAAGAGTAAGAAAAGCACAATAACCCTAAACACAAATTGGTGCCCAGATCGACTCTACCCGCCTCTATATCTGCCCCAGAGAAGTGCAACAAAAAATGATTTACTTAGGGTCTGCGACTAAAAAGAGAGACAGAGAGAGAGAGAGAGAGAGAGAGAGAGAGAGAGAGAGAGAGAGAGAGAGAGAGAGAATAAATATTTGAATTGAGAGAATAAATATTTGAATTGAGAGAAAAACATTTAGAAAAGAGAAACATGGGAAACATACATCAAAATAAGAAAAGGGAGAAGCTAAATTTTGATTATTATCACAGATAACAGGATGTAATTCATGCATGGGAGACAAGAATAGCGTATATGTATTTATATCAGACACCCCCCCCCCTTTAAAAAAAAAGTCACCAATTGTATTTGTATCATACAGAGAGAACTTTGTGGGAGAGTACATGCAATTATAGTGCAACAATAATTTACACAAAAAATACAAACTTCTCTTATCCTTCTTTTCGTTATGCCACAGTGGAAAAATAAATGGATAACCGCGCCGGAATATGCGCTCCCCAAAGTTTATTGAAATGGAGGAAATGTATAACATCGCCGGTGATTACTCCGTTATGCAGGCTACAATAATATCCCAAAAGCTCATTTTCATTTGGGTATATCGGCTTTGATTAGTACAAAGTGTGCACGCGCAAAGTCAATTTCACAGTCCAATTTTTACCCTAATCTCTCGACACAATGTACTCTGTCAAAAACATCAAAACACAATCAATTATGCTAATTATGATTCCTTTTATTTCCCCAAACGCAAATAAAAACCATCGTGGTCAATGACATCGGTCTCTCTCAATAAAGGACACATTATGCGGTGGTCACGTGGTCACAGCTGCTACTTGGTAACACATTATGGTTATTAATTTCTCCAATTGTCAGCCGAGATGTTTTTGAATGAGCATAATCGTTGTTTGTCAGACAGCCTCGTCCCCTTTGTCATGTCTGTATTATTTTGTTCATTTTGTTACTAAAAATAAATAAACGATTCGTCAACAAAATATACCAATGTTCGTTGTTGATGCAGACATAACACAATATATTCGTGCTTCATAGAATTCCCTTTATTTTAGATTACCGTATGTTTAATTGAGTGTTCTTGATTTATTTCTCAAATGGGACGTTCTATCCAGAAACCAATGGCTCATCAATGCACGGTGCTTTATTTTTAATGATGATTATCTTTGGCGCCCTGCTAGTGAAAGAAACTGCTAAATACCCATGTTCTGCTCTAAATCCCAGGAGCCGAATGTAGTCATCATATACACGTAGGAATATATTGCCATAAAGGGGGCAATAATATTATTAATTTAGGACGTCAACTCAACTTTTGACGACTCCTTGTTCTATGCATAATTGATTAAAGCCATACATGTTGAAAATCAAAAATCGAATAATGAAAAAAAAAAAAAAAAATAATAATAATAAATAAATAAAAAGAATAGAGAGAGAGAGAGAGAGAGAGAGAGAGAGAGAGAGAGAGGAGAGAGAGAGAGAGAGAGGAGAGAGAGAAAGGAGATTGGAGCCGGGCCCGAGCACTTCCAAAAGAAGCGGAAAAAAGAAAGAAAGAAACACAACAAAACAAAAACAAACAAACAATGTTTTGAATATCTAATAAAAGGGGAAGGAGCTCAGAAATCTAAAATCGGTGGGCCCTGAGGTAGTGAAATGATGGATACGCCCTATATCTATTATCTCCGTCTCATTGTGCACATCTCTCCCATCAAATTAGGTAAATAATACAAAACTTTAATTCCATACAATTTCATCTCATATCTGAACTAAACCCCCCCCCCCCCCTCTCTCTATCCATCATGATTTCTCACACCCTTTCCTCCGCCCCTCTATCCCTACCGACATACCCTCCTTTTTTTCTTCTTTTTAAATATTACCATTTTGTCTACCTCTGTTAGTACTCTGTCATGTAGAATATTTTCTTTATAATGTCTGTCCGTCTATATTATATGTCTATATTGCCCTAAACAAACCCATCCATATCCTCTATAATCTGTCTCTGACTTTCTCTTTCTCTCTGCCTCTCTCTGAGCCCCCATTACTGAGGACATTTACCCCGCCAGACTGATCTCTCGCTTCATTCTCCGCTCTTTTAATTCGATACCGAGGCTGTTTCCCAAATTGTAAGAGCCAATGAGTATTCCATGCCATATACATTTTTCTCCCTCGCCCCTAGATAATAATGATATTGATGGGTTTAGAGAGTACGTGTACCTTGCTCGTCCCAATATACTCAACAATAGCACTCTTGTGTATAATATGCCATGTGTGGAGAAAGAGAGCAGGGGCGGCGGACCGAATTTAAAAGTGGGGGTCACAGTGGAAAAGGGGCACTTTTCTGAAGGGGCACTTTAGATCAGTGGCATGAAGAGAAAAATACTGGAACATAGGGAGGGGCTGGCCAGAAAATCTGACTTTTAATTTGTACTGTTAATTGTGGCTTTGTTTGTTTGTTTTTGTTTATTTTGGTTCCTTTAGTATAGGTTTTCCCGGCCAATTTCATACATTTACCATCCGTTTTCATATCATGTGTATTCAAATTCGTGTGTTTGGTGCGGCAGATTGACAATAAGTCAAACAATTTCGTGTTCATGCTCTCAAAATCATTTTTAGGCACACAAATTAATGCTTTCGAAGTTCAAATTCGGATATAATCATTCAATTTCATTATTAATGCATTCACATTAGTGTGATGGCAGGGTAAGCTCTTTAAAAACACTTTCAATTTCGTTTTTAAGCGATCGATTTCCATGATTCAGCATCCAAATCCGTTATACATGTACACATATTTATGATAAGGAGTAGGTAATCTTGACCATTTTATCAGTAAATGTGATTTTATCATTATTGTGATTATCGTCTTCGTTTTTAATTTCAACACCTCTCTTTTACTCCAAAGTCATTTGATAAAAAAATAAATCATCGCCATTATTAGTGTATTGCATTTGTGAACATCAATTTCCATTATCACGATTCTTATGTTTAAGTGTCTTCATTGTCAATCTTTATTTCATCGTTATAATGGCAATTTTGTTTTTATGGGCTTCATTTTACATCTTTGTTCACAACAAGGCATGATTATTATAAACTTTTTTAATTAGTGATATGTTCTGACATTCAATTAAAAATACTGCATGAGCAATGTAAATTTCAAATCTGTACTTTACATGTTTAATTTGAATGTTTCTATCATGAACTTGTTTGTCTATAAACGAATTTGAATATATGGAATGAGAGGGCACACGAATTTGAATAAACATTGCCGAAAATATATGCTTATTATGTGAACTAGAATGCACGATTACGAAATCGGTCACCATAATCGTTAATTTTGATGACTGAATACGATTTTGAATGAAAATATTTCTATGCATCAGCGTATTTTTACAAAAATGAATGTCTCTAACATGAAATTGACTGACAAAACAATGAAATGGACCGGGAAAACCTATATTAAAAAAAGGTAATGTGAGCGCGAGCGGAAAATTTCGAGCTCAGAATTGGAGTTAATTGTGCATTATAGTACTAGACCCCGATAGTTTTGGTTAGATAATTTCGGGTAAAGGAGAGCCAGGAAAAATAAAAGGGGGAGCCGTTTTTGCTGTGAACATTTTGTGGGCTGCAGGCATCAACCCCCAACACTGGTCCCTTCACAAATACTAGAAAATGCCTCTGATATCCGACAACAATCTTTAAAAAGAAAGAAAAAGAAAAAAGAAGAACAAGAAGAAGAAGAAGAAGAAAAAAAAAAGACGAACATTTTTAGTTAGAAAAAGCATTAATAACACAAAGAGGCAGGTACCAAGAGCGCCCCTTGTAGAAAAAATTATTCATCGGACTTTCAAGGAGTCTAAAAAGTTTTTTTTTTTTTGTTGTTGTAAATAAGGTCCCTTTTCAGCTACGAAATGTGGAACTGTTTAATAATCATAAGGGGCACTTTTAGGGTGCACGAAAAAAAAAGAAAAAAAAAAAGACAAAACTATTAAACAAACCATACCAAACAAAAACAACAACCACAAAGGAAAAAAAATAAATCATAAAAACATATCTCAGACCTATCCTTCTAAAATCTGGTTTGTCTCACATCTGGTACAAAGAACTGGCCTAGTTAAAGGGGAAGTCCGGACCCAAAATAAGTTGCTTTTATTAAAAGCAGAAAAAAAAGAAAAACAGATAAAAAAGTTGGAAAAAATCGGACTAATAATAAGAAAGTTATGAATTTCTTTAAAATGCAAAAAAAAAAAAAAAAAAAAAAAAAAAAAAAAAAAAAAAAAAAAAAAACTGATCGCTATACCAAATTGGCATCATTTGTGATGCCATAGGGGCACTACTGGCCATATACATGTATGTTCTATATTGTTTTATCATAAATTTTCAGTTTTTTGTTAAGAAAATGTTTTCTTCATAACTTTGCCTGAAATTATATCGATATTGCATTTATACAAATATTGTAAAATCAGCAGCCCATCTATAAATACAAAAAACAAAGATTTTAAGTAGGTTTTCAGTATAGAAAAAACGTATTCATGACTGTTGAAATTTACGGAAAAAAAAACACTTTTCTTTTAAAATTTCGTTACAATATCTCATTTTATGAGAATGCATAAGATGCAATAACATATTTCCATCAATTCAACTAAGGGGAAGTTATGAGGAAATCTTTATTGACAAATAAAGTGAACATATATGGCAAGTAGTGCAACTATGACATCACAGTTTTGTGACTGTGTTGCCAATTTGGTATAGCGATCAGATTTTTTATTTTTTTTTGCGTTTAAAGAAATTCATAACTTTTTTTTATAAGTCCGATTTTCTTCAAACTTTTTTGGATCTGTTTGTCTATTTTTTCTTCTTTTGATAAAAGCAACTTATTTTGGGTCCGGACTTCCCCTTTAATCATGTGCGTCATGGTTATGATAGATGTTTATAAATAAAATATTTTGATTTTAATCTTCCTACTTTATATGAAAATCAAGCACAATCAAAAGAAAAAAGTAATGAATAACGCACTTAAAGTTTTGTCATTTATGCGTTATCTGTCTGGAAGCGGGCGTTTTGGATTTAGGAATGATTTATTTACAACGAAAATAATATCAAAATGATCAACGTACTAATTTACTTTTGTCATTTATGTCTAGAAGCTGTCATTTTGGGATGAAGGAATGATTTATGTGAATGGTAATAATATAGACCTGTGGATAAGTCACTTGTGTGTGAATTTAAAGATTCAGGGATCGAATCCTTGCCATACCAGACCCAGGTGTGGATCGTAACTCTCATTATTGTTATTATTATAGTTATTACCATAACTCTCATTACTGTTATCACTATTATCATTATTATCACTTTCATTATCATTATTATTATTAATGATATTATCATTATTATAATTATTGTTATTTTCATCATTATTATCATTATTATCATTATTAACATTATTATCATTATTGTCATTATTATCAATGATATTATCATTATTATGATTATTGTTATTTTCATCATTATTATAATTATTATCATTATTATCACATTTCTCCCATTGTTATATTACACCTCAGTTAGGCCTACATAGACGGAACAAAATATTCAGCACAATATTTGTAATGCATTAGAAACAAAGATGTAGCCCCAACATTACATATGCATAATTTACACAAGTTTAAATGATATCGCTTTTTAGGTTGGGTATATACATGTATAACACAAGAAAACTGATATTTACAGTAGACACCTATTCAAAGCATGATATCAACAATATCAAAGAATATTTATATACACTGTAGATCATAAAGGTTAGATATTTTTCTGTGTGCTCCAGCAACATCTTTAAGCTCCGGGTATAATTTCTTGAAATAAATTGTCCCCGCTTTCACTTTTCGGGACTCTCGACATATCTAGGGCGTTTCTCAACCATTCCCGGGGGATGAAAAATAAAATAAGGTCTGTCAACCCATACAATGCCCATTTTTGCATTTCCCCCCTCATTTTGGGGCCCCTTCTTTGTTTACCCGGCTAACCGAGGCCCCCTCCGCCCTACCCCCGCGAAACGCGTCTGAAGTTTAGGGCTGTTATGGGTCTTTATGATAAATCAACGTCACAGCGTTTGGACTCATTGTTTTCCCAAAAATTTTGTTTCAGCCTTAATGACAAGGTGTTAATGGTAACCAGGGTCCATTTTTTAATATGATTATGTTTGGCTGAGATTCTTCAATACATTTTGAGGAAGACAGAAATTTCCATGTTGTAAAAATGAATAAAATCAATTTTCAACTCCAATCAAAATCAACTTTGATCCTCCCCCTAGACAATAAATCTAAGTCTGTGAACATAAACCTAGATTTAATTAACAATAATAACCCTATAGTTTACACGCGTTTCTTGGGGATAAGACGGAGGGTGCCTGTGTCAGCAGGTGAACAAAAAAGGGGCCCCAAAATGTGAGAAAATGGCAAAAATGGGTATTGTAGGGGTTGTCAAACTGCATTGATTTATCAATACCCGCGATTGGCTGGGGGAACGTCGAAGATATAACAAGGGTACCGAAAAGTGAAAGCAAGGACAAACCACTGATCTCTACCCAAAAATCTCTACCCAAAGATTTTTGGGTAGAGATCAGTGGGACGAACAAGGTCTAGAAATTTAAGCCGGAGCAAACTGATGTGGCTGGACCGCATACAAAAATATCCAACCTTTATGGGCAACAGTGTAAAAAAAAAATAATAAAACAAAAAAAAAAAAAACAAAAAAAATTAAAGAAAAACACTGTTTTACCACTTTGAGTGCTGTAAAGCATTGATGTAGAGGATGAAACGACTTAAAATTGGGTCGTTGCCCTAGCTGAGGTGTAGCCGAACCATAACGGGCGAGTCAACTGCGCGAGCCCCCGTGACCCTGCACGGATGTTCGCTTGCACATGATGCTTCAGGCTTGGCGGGTTACTGAACAGTTATTGTTCAATAGTTTGAAAATTGAAAAACCAGCAGACAAAAGAGAGAAAGAAAGAGAGAAAGAAAAAGATGAGAAATGATAAATGCGTCAGAGATAATCTGAGAACATGACTGAAAGCCATTCAGATGTGGCTTTCTTGAATCTTATCTCCATGATTACATTAGCATCATAATCCCCTATCAAATTCAGGTGCATTCTGCGCCGCTGCTATTGGCAATTTGGGATATTTCTAATTAAGTTTTACTTTTACTTTATCCCATAAAGTAAAGTATTTAAAAAAAAATGAAATTCTACCCCATCCACTTATAAAAATCTTTACTCCTGCATGTTTATTTGTATAACTCATTTCCCCTGCCTCTTTCATCAAATCTCAACAATTATATTTTCGTCAAAAGTGTGTTAGCGCCTTTTGGTTGTAAACTCTTCGTAATACCAACACATTTATTTTCATACATGAGGTACGACAAACTTTATTATAAAGCGCCCCTCCCGAATGGTAAGTTTGTTAACGCTTTCTTACTTTTATTTAGCTATCCGCAATCTATTAATTATTTATTTAAAAAATACATAGAATCTTCTGTCGCACCAGTATGTATTACGCTTTCCATTATTATTGTTCCATTGCTCGATTGTTTAAATTTGGCATTTTCCCTTTCTGTAAATCTACTTTGAAATAATAAATAAATGTTCTTCCAAACGCAGAGGTTTGAGTCACCACAAATAAAAAGAGCTGAAAACAGCTGAAACTAAAAGAGCTCCCATACTTTTTGTACAGAGCAAAGCTAAAATAAGCTGACCTTAAGCTAAAAAACAAAACCGAAATAAACCCCTCCCAAAAAGTTTCGCAAATGGACTTTGGGCCATGATAACTTTTCAGGTACGCTTGAGTTATTCCTGATATTCATACCATTGGAAAGATAATTTATTCCCCTTTTTATTGATATCCTATTTGTAATGATTTTGTCATGCTTCAATGCACAGAATATCAAAATATGGAGAAAAGTAAAAAGTCAAATGTTGTAAAATGCACTTTTATTGATCACATTGAAGTTCCGCAACTTGACTTTAGGTTCTGATAACTTTGGGGATATTTTCTAATTTTTATTGAATTCTATACCATTGTCAAGTTAATTTATTCCTCTCTTGATTGATACCTTATTTGTCATGGTGATGTCATCCCTGGGTCCACAGCAACCCTAAATACCACCTGAATACATGGCAAAGCGAAAGATAATTTTCAGTTAAAATTTCTGTAACACTACTTTGAACCTTGATACATTTTTATGTGGGTTTCTAATCATTATCAATTTTTATAGCATTAAAAAGTTCATTTATTCTTTTTATTGATGCCCTATTTGCAATAGTAACATCATGTTTGAATGCATATAACTCATGAATATAATGCAAAGTAAAAAGTGAAAAATTGCGAAATGCTTTGTTACTGCTAATAGGAGAAAGGACTCGAGAAGAAGAAGACTGCTGGCAACAGACAGTAATACTGACAATAGGCATTTAATTTGCAACATTTAACTTCTGACTTGTCCTAACATTCAGGTGTTCTGTGTATGCAAGAACAACACTCTCGTTACAATTAGGGTGTCATTAAAAAGAGGAATAAATTTACTTGACAATGGTATAAAATTCAATAAAAATTAGAAAATAGGCCTACCCCTAAATGTTATCAGGGCGTAAAGTCGAGTGGCGGAACTTCACTTTGATAAATGCATTTTGCAACATTTGACTTTTTACATTTCTCCATATTCTGATATTCTGTGCATTGAAGCATGACAAAATCATTACAAATAGGATATTAATAAAAAGGGGAATAAATTATCTTTTCAATGGTATGAATATCAGGAATAACTAAAGCGTACCTGAAAAGTTATCATGGCCCAAAGTCCATTTGGGAGGGGTTTAGTTGAAATCAGCTAAAAATCTGAACTCTCACACCACTGCAAATGTATTTTGGAATGTTATGGTAATAACTGAATTTCTATCCCGATCAACACTTAAGTTGAAAAGTAGGCACTCAGTATTTTTTGGGGAGAATTTGCAAGTCCGTGTCTATCATTACACCTAACTTCAATATGGGTTCCTTCAAATTATCAATGATTTTCCATTTTTCCAACAATGATATAATTTTATTTTCGATTTTTCACTCCATTTTTTCTTAAACTATCTCTTTCTTAAACTACTTTCCGATTTCTGTTTCCTCGGAGATTTAAAAAAATATATATCTTTTTCATTAGGCCTAGGCCTATACTAAATACAAGAATATTATAACTTACTTCAAATATAAAAGCTCACAACAAATGATATGAATGGATAAATACCGATATGTCTATTTTATAATACATTTATTTTAGGTTTGTGTAATTCACCACTTGTTTATGATATAGCCAGTAAGTTTCTTCCAATTCATAGCAGTAAATTGACCAAGAATAAATTTTTGATATATTCTAACCGTCACCATTTCATCGAAAATTGAGCGAATAATTAAATTGTCCATTTTGAATGAATAGACTGCGGTTCTGCGCTTTTCATAATATTTTCATGACACACAAAATCTTAAAAAAGGGAATAAAACAATAATACTAAAAAATCGAAAAAAATCGACCACAGAAAAGGTCGATGGTCTATCATTATGAAGGCAAAAAACAGCAGACATAACAAATTGAAATTGCTGTCAACAAGTGAAATAATACACTCGCATAAAAAATAATTATTACTTCGATTTTGACATGTAATATACATGATACACGGCAGGAATTAATAGCGAATGACAACCCTTAACGACATTTCTTTGTTGTGCAATATGATCCTATTTTATTGCAAAGTCAGAGGGCTGGATCTATAGACCATTTTTTTTTGTGTAGGGTGGGGGTGGTAAAGGGTCATTGATTTTTATTACAAATCAAAACTGATGGATCTTTTAGTGAAATTAGAGTATGTACAATTGAGGAAGCATAACCTATAACGATTGAAATACAAGTTACAGACCTATAAATCTAGATGTTACATCGTGTGATGTATTTTGTTGATTTTATCGTTAGACATCAGCTGAAACATTACGTAAAAGAAGCCATGGTTTAAAATTATTGACATGTTCGTTAATACACGGTTGAAAAATGTCGATGAAGAAATAGTTTAAAACAAAATTGTCTTCACAAGATTGGTTCAAGGAGGTACATTAGGGATTTTCAAACTGTGTAGACGTGTCGCCAGAAGGAGGTTGAGAGGTAAAAAATAGAAGCTTTTTTCAAATACACGTATGATTCTAATAATGGTGGCTTCTACACGCGTAACGCCCACTGAAGCGGTGACGCCATCCTACCGGTCAGCTGAGAAGAGAGATCTTAAGACAAGCGACATGAGCGTTGACAAAAGCTTTCATTCTTGACCTCTCAACCTCCTTCAGGTCTATTGTGTTGGATAAAACTCGATTGTGAAATTTGTTGAAAGTTTGATTCACATCTCTCTTTCGACAAACATATCTCTGATGTAAGTAGGAGTGCATTAATTTTTCTCATCTATTTAATATAAGGCATATTCGAAAATATCTGTCACGTGCAAGCACTGAAAAATAATTCATGCATTTGTAACAAGTAGATTGGATTATTGTAATAGCTTGTTTCTTGGCCTACCCGACAATCAATTATGTAAACTCCATGCAGAATGCATGTGCCAGATTAGTTTGCACTTCTCTCGTTTTTCCCTTGTAGCCATTATTGCTCGAGTTGCCACTGGTTGCCTGTGAAGCACAGAATATTCTTTTTAAGACAATGTTGATAGTATACAAAGCTCTTCACGGTAAAGCACCAGTCAACATTAAAGATCTCTTAAAATTAAAGTCATCAGTACAATCGTCTTACAGCCTCCGTAGTTCAAAAGATAACACCTTATTGAATATTCGTCTGGAAAATCCTGTGACCTTTGACCTTGTGACCCCAAAATCTAATCAGATCATTGTCACCCAAGTATGTGCACATGTACCAACAATGCAGATGATCCGTCAAACGGTTCTAAAGTTATCGTGAGAACGAAAGTGGGACGGACGTGACGGACATACGTACGGACGGACAACGCGAAAACATAATGTCTCCGGCGAGACTTCGTCGCGGAGGCACAAAAATCTGGATTCACTGAGATGTAGCCGCGATGTCAAACATGATCGACTTTCCTCCAGTCGCCTGCAAGTCGCGGCGACGTCTTCTTGACTAATTTTGTCTACCACTTGGGTTGATTGGAGAGGCGTCACCGCGACGTATCCGAGACTTCCCGGAGACAAATGAGACTACTAGAGACCTTACATATTGCCACTTTTACTGCAGAAGTCGCGGTAACATCGCGGCGACCTTTTTTTTTTTTTTTTTTTTTTTTGTCTACCGAGTCTCAACGACTGATCAATCGCGACAGTCGCGACGACGTCCCCACCAGTGAGATTGGACCTTTATGGTATCATTAAAATTTAATTTATTATTATTCTTTAATGTGCTGTATGAATATACCTGCAAAAATACATCTAAAACTGTACGGGCTTTTAAAAAGTCGACCTGGAACTTTTAGTGTGGAGGCTGCCGTAAAACCAAACGTGCAACCGTCACCCCGGGAGGGGTGGTATCTGAAACCCCTATATGAAACAACCTGCTGTGCTTCGATTGTTTCAAGTGATCACATTTAGGACATCACTCATTTGGACAGAAACATTTTATCAAAAGATGATCACTATTTAATTAATTCTGTAGAAATTTGTTTCTGGATCTGTAACTGAATAGGGAAAGAAAGGGGCTTGAAAAGAGGCAGAAAAGAAATGTAGCGCAATTGAATTAGTAAAGAAAATCGTTTAGTCTAATTATGAGAAGAAAAGTTTACCGTTTTGTTTGTGTTATGTCTTGATGTTTGAATGCATGCAAAAGTGGTTTTCCCACAAAGTATCTGTCGTTCTCATAATACATGACACTATTATGATTTTGACAAAGGAAACAATATTGAAGATATTTGACTATTGCTTTTTTTTTGGATAGGGCTATAAACAAAAATTATAATTATCAGAACCGAATATGGTAAAGATGAAATCATGGTGGGTGTTTCTGCAAGATCTTAAGATAAGTATATATGAATATTTCTTTTCTAGGAAAAAACAACAACAATTGTATATCTAATTTTTTAAACGTTTTATTCTAAGAAGTGTTCTATATCAAGATTTTACATAATAACATTAAACACCTTTAAAGGCCGAAAGAGAATAAAAAATAATTATCATCATAGGCTCGATTGTTTAAATTTTCATTTTCCCGTTCTGTAAAGGGCCTTCCCACAGAAGGCGATCGTTGTGGCGACAACCTGCGAACTACTTTTTAGTATGTAGCCTGTCTTCTCTTGTCGCGACAATGTGCTATCTTAGATTGTCGCCAAATAGAACATGTTTAGCACAGCGGCCGGTTGTAGGTTGCCGCGCTCCAGCGTACGTTGCACACATCGGTGAACCGAACGCCCAGTGAAATTTAAGCCGCTACGGTCTTTGTCGCCACCTATACATTCACCAAAATCAGGATCGGCCTCCCATTCAGATACTGTACAGTCGCCGCTGATTTTTGAAATTGTCAAAATTCACTCACGACCCAAATTATAATGCGCGACTGAGAGGACTATCACGAACATAAAGGCGACTGGCCGCCATCAGGTAGAAAACACTCGATCGCCTGTATCAGTCGCAAGGATCGCCACAGTGCGCAAGTTCATATTTTGGTTGATTTTAAGCTGCGACGAGAGAAGTCGAGCAGCGAGATGCGCGAAGGTCGAGGCTATTGTATTACCGGATACAAGCTATTGTGAGTCCATTATTTGCGTGGAAGCAAGTCGCTGTCGTAGCCTATCGTAGACATAGTCGTATAAGATACGTATTTATGATCTCCGGTCACCCACGATTCTGGCAGTTTCTAACATGCATAGGTTGTCGCCACAACGATCGCCTTCTGTGGGACAGGCCCTTAAATCTACTTTGAAATAATAAATAAATGTTCTTCCAAATGCAGAGGTTTCAGTCACCACAAATAAAAAGAGCTGAAAACAGCTAAAACGAAAAGAGCTCCCATATTTTTTGTACAGAGCAAAGCTAAAATAAGCCGACATTAAGCTGAATAACAAAACCAAAATAGTTAAAATCAGCTAAAAAGCTGAACTCACACACCATTGCAAATGTATTTTGGAATGTTATGGTAATAACCGAATTCAATGTCAATCTGTCCCGATCAACACTTTAGTTGGAAGTACACTCTAAAAACTGAAGTGCTAATTTATGGGTGCTCGTATAGTGACTGCACTTGAAGTGCTAAATCAGCACCTGAAGTGCTGTTTTAGCAGTTACCCAAGTGCTAATTTATAATAAGGGGAGATCCAACCCGTAAATTGAAGGTTCAAATGTTGTTACTGTACAAACTAAGCACACCTTGTTTTTTCGAAAGAAAATATCCTTAGACACAATATTTCAGAGGTGTGCTCTTCGAAATTTGTTGCGATCACCTCTCAATTTAAGGGGGCGTCCAAAATTATTGCCCTTTTTATGACAAATGATATTTTGGGGATATCATTTGGAGGAACTATCACATCGCCCCGAATTTCAGATCATATATAAGAGAAATAAATTGCCTACAAGCTGAAACCAATTTTGATGGAATTTAGAGGGTTAAGAAATGAATATTCAGCCCAAAGAAGTTCATTTTATAGAATATTTTTCAAAAAATGGAATGTAATCAATATTTATACTTCGCATTTGTCAAAACTGCGTAAAGGGAATTCAAGTGTAACTATTTAGAAAATTGTTCCAATATGTGCACGACATCTTGTGAGAAATGCAGGTTCGTTTATTATTTTAACAAAAAGTTATATCATCTTAAAGTCGTGATCTTGAATTCGCCGAAAACGACAATCTGTCAATATCTCTAAAAGCTCCGTACACAGACGTATGGGAAAAGGTATGGTGTCTTCTATAAATAAAATGTCTTTGACCTTTTAAACCCCAAATCAACCGGTTTCTGCAGTAAAATTTGATAACATTAAATGATCTGCAAGTAAAGAAATATTATTTTGATTGTTTGTATGTTTATAAACATACGGGTACTTTGCATTTTCCAAAATACATCCCAAAAGTTGTTTTAAGGTGTATATTGTGACATTTCATGATGTTATACACTGTCCGTCATAAAGGTGGAATATTTTTTTTTACCGCTCTGGCAACATGATGTTGCTTTGGCTTTAATTTCTTGAATATGTTTGTCCCTGCATTTATTTCTGGATTATTATATCTTGAACATTCTCTCAACCCTTCACGGGGATTATTTTTTCAAAAATGTTTTGTCAACCCCCAGGATGCCACTTTTGGTCATTTTTCTCATTTTGGGGCCCCTTTTTGTTTACCTGGCCGATCAAGCCCCCCTCAGTCCTACCCCCAGGAAACGCGTTTGAGATGTATTGTTTATATTGTTCTTTAATTTAAATCTAGATTTACGGGGACAGGCTTAGGTCTCTTGTCTAGGCATACTAGGGGAGGGGTTGAAGTAAAAAGTGTGATAGGTGAAAATTCGGAATATTTTATTCCACCTTTATGCTGAAAACAAAAGAAATAAAAAACGACCTTTAACCCTTAATTATTATCATTTTCCCCTAATTTCTTTGTTAGCCTTGATGACAAGGTTGTAAATGGTAACTATAGATAATATTCTATTTTGATTTATGTTTGGCTGAGATTTTACAATACAATTTTGGGAAGATAGAAATTTCCATGGTGTAAAAATGAATAAAATCAATGTTGAACCCAAATCAAAATAAATTTTGACCCCTCCCCTAGACAAAAGAGTCGAGTCTGTAATCATAAAATTATAGATTTAACTCAAAGAACAATGACAATTCTACACCTCAGACGTGTTTCCTTGGGGTAGGACCGTTGGGCCTTGGTGGGTCGCGTAAACAAAAAGGGGTCCCCAAAATAAGAAAAAACGACAAAAATGGCCATCTTGGGACGTGACAAACTTTTTGGAAGAAAAATCCCCGGGAAGGGCTAGGGAAAGGTCAAATATATAGCCAGGATCACAGACAGTGAAAGCGGTAGCAAACACATTCAAGTAATTAAAGCCGGAGCAACATAATGTCGCTGGAGCCAGAAAAAAATATTCCACCTTCATGACGAACAGTGCATTATGTGATACATGCAAAGGGTATAAAAAAAAAAAAAGTGAGTGCAAAGTGAATTTGAGAAGACAATCCATTCCCTTTTCCAGGCCTGTAACTGGGGGGGGGGGGTTCGGGGGATCGAACGAACCCCCCACCCCCCCCCCCCGGCTGGCGAGTAGGGTCCGCTTGAAAGGAGAGAGAGAGAGAGAGAGAGAGAAAAGAAGAGGAAAACAGGGGGTGAAACGGATTCTTAAATAGACCTACTTACCTAATTTTCAAAATGTTCATGAGCTAAATTATTAATTTAAAAAAAATAGTGCACAAAATCGCCCTTTTTAGACAGGTCTGTGCAATATTTTCGCTGGCTCTCGCATAAATCATTATTTTCAGAGACCGCGGAGCGTTTTTGAAAGGGCTTGAGGGGGTGGGGTGAATAGAAAGTTGATGGGCTGAACACGAGGAAAAGTATATAAACTTTTTTTTTAAATATCTACTGGAAAAATTGCAGGGGCTGCAGCATCCTCCCTCCCCCATCCTTCATACATGGTTTTCAGGAAATATTACAATAAAGAATTGAAAAACGAGCCATTTAATAAGAGTTTTTCCTCTCGACTTCATGCTTGCATTTAAATTTTTCAAGGTAGCTGATGATCATTTTGTTTTGTAGGAATCTAAAAGAAATAAAAGCTAATGTGCAGCCTCAATGTCATCATAACCAAAATTTTCGCGTTCGTATCTTTTGGACTTTGGTCATCCGTCTGTGAAGGACTATTAAAAATAGATACGAGGCACAATATGCCTGAAATACAAGGAAAAAAGCTCTTTGCACTGGCAAGGTTCACTTTTTTCACAAAGGGAGGTGATCATCAACTTGTGAAAGAATTAAAAGAAGACAGAAGGATGTAAGAGACAAACTACATAATTTAACATTAACATTAGGCCAATAAACAGCAAAATTTCCGGCTCGCGCTTCGCGCTCGCAAGTTCAATCCTTGCGAAATGTTTAAGAGGCAAAATGTGTCAGAAAGTACACTACCTTCAGGTCATTATGAGTCAAAATTTTCGGCTCGATGTTCGCGCTCGTAGAGTTATCATAGAAAAGCCCATGGACTGATTCCTGACTCCACAAGTGAAGTAATAAAAATGTGATTTAATTTACCGTTCACGCTTCGTGCTCACAACTTATTTTGCTAAAATGGAGGTGATCATTACCTCGTAAAAGAATTCAAGAGAAATTTTTAAGGTAAAATATACTGTTACAAAGCAAAATTTTCGGCTCGCGCTCGAAAAGTTTACTCCTTTTGAAAAGGTCCACTTTTCAATTTTCGGCCCCCATAAAAATCCTAGCAAGCAACACGCAGTTTAGGGATCTGAGTCCATATTTTCAAGAACTCTTGTATCATTAAAAAACGAAGAAATTCCTACATAAGTTATTCAATATTAAAATGCATCGTTACAAAAAGAAACAAATACGTAGCGCTCACAGAATAAAGGAAATAGTTGCACCTCAGAGCAATGGAGAGTGCAGACTCATCATTCGTTATCAGTTTAAAGATTTTCCCCTTTAATTTGATTAGTAAAATTACTATTAAGTTGATACTAGTGATTTAAAATCGATACTTATAATCCGTATTTTTCTACATAAAGCCTAGACTGATACCTGATTCATTATCATTTTGTTTGATACATGGAGTTAGGGTTTCGACTGAAAGATGGTTTGTTAATATAAGACACCATACCCATTCCAATAGAGTAATACACGTTCGTTTACGGAGCTTTCAGAGATATTGACCAGAATGTTATTTTCGGCGAAATCAAGATCATGACTTTAGGATGATATAACTTTTTGTTAAAATAATATACGAACCTGCAGTTCTCACAAGATTTAGTGCATATATTTCAACAATTTTCTAAATAGTTACAATTAAAAATTTTGTTCGCAGTTTTGATATGTGCGAAGTAAAAATTTAGTTTACATTCAATTTTTTTTTTTTAAATATGAAAAATGAACTTGTTTGGGCTAATTATTCATTTTTACGTATTTAAATTAAATCAAAGTAGGTTTCAGCCTGTAGGCAATATATTTCTCTTTTATATGATCCGCATTTTGGAGCGATTTGATATTTCTTTAAAATGCTATCTCTAAAACACCATTTGTCATAAAAAGGGCAACAATTTTGGACGCCCCCTTGAATTTGGAGGTGATTGCAACACATTTTAAAGAGCACACCTCTGAAATGTTGTGCCCTATAATATTTTCTTTAGAATAGACATGGTGTGCTTAGTTTGTACAGAAACAACATCAAAATCACTAACTAGGCCTCTTTTTCAGGTTTGGATCTCCCCTTATAAACAAAAAATGTTCATGGTCGGTATGGGATTCGAACCGGGTTCACCTAGACATGGAAGAGTACCGCTGACGTTACCAATATAAACCAACGGAGATCTCGCTAACTCGCTTTAATTATGACAGCGTAGTAGATGATTATGGCAAATTTGAAAAAAAAGTTCATCATGCAACAATATGATCTGCTAGCAACCGTGAGATGTGAATTGGTCTAACGTGCTCGTCAGCGCTTCTCATGCAGGGGACCCAGGTTCGAATCCCAACGAAGTCGCGCCGTTTTTGCCCATTTTTTGCTAAAAATTCAGCTCACGTGAAAGTGCTAAAACAGCACTTTGAGTGCAGTTAAACAGCACTTTGAGTGCAGTCACTATGCAAGCACTTAAAAAGTGCTGATTTCAGCCCTTGAAGAGCTAAAAACAGCACTTCAGTTTTTAGAGTGTAGGCACTCAGTATTTTTTTTTTGAATTTGCAAGTCCGTGTCTATCATTACACCTAATTACAATATGGGTTCCTTTAAATTATCAATGATTTTCTATTTTTCCAACAATGATATCATTTTATTTTCAATTTTTCACTCCATTTAAAAAAAAACAAACTATTTTTTCTGTTTCCTCAGAGATAAACTCATTTGGAAATTATGAATTTCTTTAACGAAATTTATATTCCCTATTAGCAACGGTGTCGATTTGTTTTGGCGATTGGGGGGGGGGGGGGGATGATCGTCAATATTCCTTTTTTCCTCAATGTGACACATACGATGGTATATGATCGCAGTGTCCATTGTTGGGGGTGGGGTAATTCTTGTATACACACATGCATATAAATATGAAACATGTATTGTATAATGCGAGCGCGAAGCGCGAGCTGAAATTTTTCTCAATAATAGTGACATAAAATAGGGCATTTGTAGCATAATGCGAGCGCGAAAAGAGGAAGGGGCTTTAACTGGTTTGTTAAAGGGGGACCATGATGATGTAATGGCTACAGATAATACACACATGCATGCATGTCAGTATCTACTAGTACATATTTTCAAATTCATTATGCGAGCGCGAAGCGCGAGCTAAAAATTTTCTCAATAATAGTGACATGAAATGGGACATATATTGTAGAATAATGCAAACGCGAAACGGGGAAGGGGCTTTATCTGCTTTATTAAAGTGGGCCATCATGATGTAATGTATATAGATACAGTTGTCCGCAAAATTGTTCATATCCCTGTCGATTTTTTAGTTTTTTGATTCGTGCTTTTAACTGAATGCGTTTCCTCAAACTTTTTTTTTGTGATCAATATGCTACCTACAACTAGACAAATTTTGAGAAATTTGGTGTTCCAGGGATATTTTATTGAAAGATTTATGAAAAACACCATGTTCATAATTATTCATACCCTATAAATGGTAATCAGTTTATTTGTTTTAATTAATCACCTCGATTATAATTCTTTTTCCTCAGATTACCACATAAAATACTTTGTGCGATGCCTGGAGCCATCATTCTGGTCCTCCACGGGTTTTGACCAATGCGTCCTCTGGAAAACGTTCAGGCTGTGTAGGGGAGACCGGGTATGGACGTTACAAAATTCACATTTTGGGCCAGATAATTCTTATGAAAGAACTCACGCACTCGATATTGGGTCTGTAGTTAGCCTATTATGTTGGCTAAAACCTGAGGCATATAAAACTTGAAAACATGTAAACACTAATTAACTACAGCTTAATTAATGAAGACATTTTTTTGTAACAACCTACCCCATATACGGGGTAGGTTGTTACACTATACGGGTCAATTGTTACAATATGTAAACATACGGGGTAAGTTGACAATGTGTAATCTCTTATACCATACTTTAATTTCAACTTTCCATTTTTGACATGGTTAACAGTAGATAAGTAGAGCTCTAGAATAGACAAAAGTAATAATAGAAAAATAAAAATATTAACACCTGAAATTGAGATAAAATGTAATTTTACATATGTAATAGCTATATTGGGTAAGTTGTTACATCAACATGGGGTAGGTTGTTGTAACAACCTACCCATGGGTGATTTACACACAGAAATCAACTGTAGCACAGTCATTAGGAAAATTACAGGCATGGCTCAGGGTATATTAGTGACATACATGTACTTATATTACAATACCAGACTATCACCATGTGCCTTCAGTTGTAAGAGCTATCACAAAATTTCAATTTTTGTCAAAATTTACTTTGAACTGTAAAAATGTTTTTGTTGATTTACTTTTTAATAAAACAACGAGAAACCTCACGACCGGCAGTTCATCACAGCTATGTGTAGGCTGTATATATATGCCAGTTAGCACATCCTCTCTTGTTCCATCTTAGCACACTGAGAACTGTAACAACTGACCCGTGTAACTTCCATACCCGGTCTCCCCTAAGGTTGCATAGTCTTTGGGCCATTATGTGATTCTTTCAACTTCCCAGGCACATTTCGAAAAGGATTCTTGTCAGGTCATCGAATTTTCCTCTCTGATCATTCATTTTGATTGTCTTGAACCCCTTCTTGACTATCTTGGCCGTTATGCCTCTGAAATTCGTCCTGTTGGTATGTCCAATGATGTCCTAGGTGACATTTACATGTATACTTCTGCATGATTTCATCCAGGATCTTACTAAAAATGTCCATATTACTCCTAAATTCTAAATTTCTCTCATCAACTTATAGAATTATGGCCCAAAAGTTAAAATCCAGGTTCAAATGAACTCACGAACTGTCCAGAGGCCTCCCAGTCGGTCTGACTACAAACTGGAGTCTGTATTGGGCAGCTGTCTGTACAGATCTCCTTTATGCAGTATTTGCTCGCTACCTTCGTCTCTGGATGGTCAAAGGTGCCAATCGCCCGACCATGTCGTGACCGTGGGTTATTGTAGGCCTCTCAATATACCTTTTTGGCAATTTGAGGAGACACCTTGCAATGTTTATCATGCAAAGGGAAGCTTTTTCAAAAGTGTTTTACATCTGGTGCTTATTGAAGAAGCTCTTAAGTGTTACATCGGGGATTAGAAAGTGTGAGTAAAGTGTTTATTTCACTTAAATAACATCGATATGAATGTTCCTAAGTGAAAAATTCAAATTCCTGATAAGAAGATCACCAAAAAGGGGTCAGGGCGCTAAAGACTCGAAGGATGGCTCAAAGACCATGCAACCTGACTCAGCCTGGAGGCTTTCCATAGGACACGTGGAAAAGACCCTACAGAAGCCATAAAGAAAGGCTATGGACTCCTGCAAAAACCTTTTCAGATGGTTATTTGAAGAAAAATATTTATATTAGTGGTTTTATGATAAGAAATTGGACCGGGTACCCCTGGGGTATGAATAATTATGAACATAGTGTTTTTTATAAATTTGTCAATAAAATACCTCTGGAACACCAAATTTTCTTAGTTGTTTAGTTGTTGGAAGCACATTGATCACAAAAAGTTCGAGGAAACGCATTCAGTTAAAAGCACGAACAAAAAAAATAAAAACATAACAGGGGTAAAATTTTGCGGACAACTGTATACACACATGCACATTATTACGCATATGAGTACTAGTACATCGTCGAATTCATAGGGCTGTAATGCGAGCGCGAAGCGCGAGCTTAAAATTTACAGAGCTTAAAAATTTCTCAATAATATTGAACTGAAACATGGTATTTGTAGTGTTACATGACTATAAGCGCGAAATTGATGGAGGGCTAGGAGGCTTTAACTAGTGATTAAAAGCGGAACATCATGATGTAATGCCAACAAACGGAAATCTATATAAATATGGACGAATTCCAATTAGGGCAATATATTGTGCGAGCGCAAAGCGCGAGCTGAAAATTTTCTCAATAATAATGACCTGATGAAACAAGATATTTGTAGCAACATGGGAGCACGGAACGGGGAGGGAGTTGGTGTTTTAAACGTACCATCGTGACGTTAATACGTGCATAAAAGATGAACAAAGTCAAGTGCAGTTTGTACTATCTTATATTATGCGGGCGCGAAGCACGAGCTGAAAATTTGCAGGCAAATTTTAACAGTTATCTGATATTTTAGAGCAAAGTAGCGGCTAATTTGAAAAGAGGGTATTTAGCACCCGGAGAATAGTGGAAGTGTATTATATAATCAATGGTCCGAGTCCAAAAAAGTTACCTTGTCGATGAATGCCAAGCTAAGTGTTACAGACTCTTCAATATTCATTATTTACTAATTCATATATTTAAACGTAAATAAATCTTTTCCTATTGAGCCCACGACTTTTGCTACTTAAAATATTATAACAAAA
>CALNVZ010003435.1:9543502-9585830 GCA_940671915.1 Paracentrotus lividus | reverse complement strand
AGAGCGTCTTAATAGAAATCTTACCAGGGTAACGTCCGGACGTTACCCGGGTAAGATTGCCAAAAAAGTGTCTGTTAAGACGGGGCTTTACTTGGGTAAGAATTTGGCAAATGTCCTCCAGAGAACCTCCGGACGTTACCCTAGTATAGCGTCTTGATAGAAATCTTACCCGGAGAAGATTGTCAAGAAAGTGTCTGTTAAGACGGGTCTTTACTAAGGTGTAAGATCTTGCTTTGGGTAAAAAATGGGCAAATTTGCATGATTTATGCTAATTAGCAATTTTTGGTGAAAATTTTTGTGATCGTAAGATTCCTTGATAAATAACCTTTCTATCCATATATGGTTTTGTAGGGTTATTTCTTTTAATTTCTTTGGAAACAGGCCAAATAGAAGCGTAGTATCGTTGCCTATAACCCCCCCGCCCCCCTCCTTAAATGAAGTTTTGTTTTCTGGAGCATAGGGAGAAAACGAAAGAGAGAGAGAGAAAGAAGAAGCGGGTCGGCATTCATGACCTATAGGTATATGTTTTTTCCAGACAAGGAATCCATAAAGATAAGTACATGGGAAGGTTAAAAGCGATACGACAGCTAAAATTTCAATCAATATTGAAGCAAGCTATCCCATTTACTTTTTTTCCCTACCTAAGATTTTGTTAAATTTCATACTTTTAAACCATATATATTTTTAATTTTTTTTTTCATTTTCATGAATTTCGCTAGTCCGTCCTTTTCACTTAACTTTCACTTAAAAATATGGATATTTATTAGGCAGTGCTTCATGATCCTGAAATAGAACGATGCAAGGTTGATCAGCGAAGAAAATCCTAACCCTAGAGTCAGTTGAAGCACAAAGTTTACCCTACATCATATTCAACTTCACAAGCTTGCACAAACAAGCCCAATGTGTGCATTATAGATCGGGCTCTGCTGAGAAAACCCCTGCAAAAAATCATGATTGCTTTCCAAAAAGTTTATATGACCTGGCAAAAGCATTTCCTTCCTACCTGTAGTATCCGTATGTGATAACATGTGTCATTTTGTCAACACATCTTGTACAGAAAACCCCTGAAACAATCCGGTTTGTGTTCCAAAACACATAATGCGAGCCGGTAAACACATTCCTGTTTTACCTGTTCCCCCTATGTGAGAAAGGAACCAATCTTTCATCACGGTAATGGACCACTGTTAGTTAAAGCTAAACAGGTTTTTAGTTAATTGACTATCAAAACATTGACATTGGGACAGAAATGCAGATATGACACCGACCTACTTCTCAGCATTCTTAAAGGGATTGCTTAACTTCATTCAGGGTCTAACCCCCCCCGCCCCCAAAACTCTTCCAGCTAATGATGTAATCATAATTGTGAACTTTCAGGTCAGACAGGAAATGCCTGAGATATTGAAGATAATCGGTCGGTTAACTACTGAGATATTGAAGACTGAATATCACCATCTAGTCATAAGCGTACCTAGGTACACTTAAGTTAACACTGCAGTCTATGGAGAGAAAATAATAATCACTTTTTATTGGCTTATTGTGAAGCATATAATGGAGCTTATGAAATAAAATTTTCAGGGTTTCCTCTTGACAATCTATTACATGCACTGATATCATGTAGGGCCCAAAAGATCAGATTTTTGTAAACCTCCATGAAGTTACTCAATCCCTTATATGGTAACTTTGTGGAGACTTTTAAATCAATAATAAATTGTTTAATTTTGATGCCTGTGTTGTATATATATTGATATTCAAAGGGATGAATCGAAAAGACAAAAGATGTAATAAATCATTTTTTTAAAAATGGCTTCAATAAAATGGAGGAGATTTTGGAACAAAAAAAAAAAAAAAAAATGCAATAGAAGAACAAATTTGGTTAGGAATGTTAAAAGTTTGTACTAAACTGACAGAACATATGTTGGGCAGACGTTTGGCACGTAATCTCTCGTCCCGTCATATGCATCAATCAAATAAGGGGCTCATCTAATCTGTCTGCCAGTCATTTGCACATCTAGAATAGTCAAGTTAAGCCGTGGTGCTGGCAAGCACTAAGTCTGAGGTAACTTGATGGTGTGTTCATACTAGTCATTTACACATCTAGAATAGTCAAGTTAAGCCGTGGTGCTGGCAAGCACTATGTCTGAGGTAACTTGATGGTGTGTTCATACTAGTCATTTGCACATCTAGAATAGTCAAGTTAAGCCGTGGTGCTGGCAAGCACTATGTCTGAGGTAACTTGATGGTGTGTTCATACTAGTCATTTGCACATCTAGAATAGTCAAGTTAAGCCGTGGTGCTGGCAAGCACTATGTCTGAGGTAACTTGATGGTGTGTTCATACTAGTCATTTGCACATCTAGAATAGTCAAGTTAAGCCATGGTGCTGGCAAGCACTATGTCTGAGGCAACCTGATGGTGTGTTCATACTAGTCATTTGCACATCTAGAATAGTCAAGTTAAGCCATGGTGCTGGCAAGCCACTATGTCTGAGGTAACTTGATGGTGTGTTCATACTAGTCATTTGCACATCTAGAATAGTCAAGTTAACCCATGGTGCTGGCAAGCACTATGTCTGAGGTAACTTGATGGTGTGTTCATACTAGTCATTTGCACATCTAGAATTTAGTCAAGTAAAGCCATGGTGCTGGCAAGCACTTTGCAATCCCAAGCAAAGAAGAAAATGGAGCTGAAAATTTAATGTGGTGCTGTGCCTTTGAAAATGCAAATTAGGATCTGACATTACCACAAAGGCTTCTTCACAATACAACCAATCATTTAAGTTAAACAAATATGCGATTCAGTTTTCTTGCGGATCTGACATTACCACAAAGGCTTCTTTACAATACAACCAATCATTTAAGTTTAAAAAATATGTGATTCCGTTTTCTTGCGCTAAATAATTGATCAAACCCAAATTTGCACATATGGGACTATGGTGCTTTAAATGTCTCTTATTCTTATATCTAGTCACTTTTTGCCGATTTTTTTGGCTTAATGTAATTATCATGGACTACTCCAACAAACTTTGGTATTAGTTTTTTTTTAATGCATTTCTCCTCACGAAAAAGACCGGGAAACCAGATGTCACTCTGTAACCGTCACTCTGTAACCGTATATGGGTCCAAGTTTTAAGTCATAGGTAATTAACAAAATACTCAACCAATTTTCTTATGCAAGGTGGCATATTATACCTAGAATAACATAGAATCCAATCAATAACTCAAAATTGTGATAGCCATTTAAATTTCACAGAGTTTATGCAAAATATTTTCTGCTCAAATGTACATGTCCATTTTGTGTCACTCCGTAACCATGTTTATGAATATGCATATCTCATAATTACCAGAATCACTATAAAAAAATTATCATTTTGAAAAGAGGGTACCATCAGCTTTTGTCATTAACCATTTCTTTATACATAAAGATTAAAGTATGGATGATAAATTTGTTTGAATGATGAAATTTGCTTTTGAATGTCACTCCGTTACCTTGGAACTGCCCCACTACGTGTGAGGTGACTTGATGTTGTGTTCATACTAGCCACTGATCAATAAAATTATTGATTCAATAAAAAAGATAGATGGATTCATGTATAACTGATCGCTAAGGCTAATGTGGCAGATCCAGGTGGGGGCACAGGGGACACGCCCCCTCCCTATAATTTGAAAAACGCTCATTGATTGTACATGTTAATACCAGAAAATTTCGGCAGTACCCCCTTCTATCGGGCAAGGCACCACCTCCCTCCTATACTCATATCCTGGATATCTGCCAATGATAGTAACTAGGGGGACCTGTGGCTTTACGTCCTATCCACATGACTTGTTTATTGATATAAACGCGTTTACATATATTACTGAAGGAAATTACGCATCAACTTTGTTTCAAACCTGGGATTTCATTAAAATAAACCTCTGTTCTATATTGTAGTCGTTTTCTGATAAAAAATGAAATAAAATGTCTTTCAATATTATAAAAATAGAGAGAGAGAGAGCTCCCTATCACTCTTTAGCAATAGCATTAAGGCCTCGTCACACCGAGTCCGGTCCGGTAACCGGTACGGCAAACCGTCTCAAATCGCTCCAAGAGCGATCCCATAAAAACCGTACCGGTTGCCGTTCCGGCTAGTACGGCACAGCCCGTGTTTGTTGTGACCAGTCTCATTGCAATAGTACACGGCCGATTCATTTCGACCGTTTTTGCCCATTGTTGAACCGGACCGGGCCCGTGCCGTGACCCGGACCGGACTCGGTGTGACGAGGCCTTTATCCTTCTTTGTAAGAGGAACAAAATAATGCTTTCTATTATTCTAATTCCCCATTTTTATTCACCTCATTAAGGTAAATTAAGTTTTCAAACATTTTTATCAACTTTTTTGTTGTTCTAGTTTTCAGTATTCATTTTGGGTGGGGGTAGGTTAAGACTGCAAAGGAAAGCTAATGAAACAATTATGATAATGTACAAATTACGAATATGATACACAGCAGAAGCAAACAGAAATCAAATGACAAAATTTTATGATATCAAAGCTAAATAAAAAAATATAACAGCATGTATCCCATTAATCCAAGTGGCCAGTGATAAAAATACATGAGAGTCGGAGAGCTCTTGCAAGCCATAAAATATTTTGTGCATCATAATTTCCAGTGTGAATACTCCCCATGGAGATATAAGCCTCAGACACAATACAGAGAGAAAATGAATCAGGTTTTTAAGCCAAGCGTATGCACTCGTCACGACAGACAGCCAGACAAAACACGCAAGGTATATCACACAGTGAGTCATCATCAATGGCAGCCCGTCGCTAGATCCAGGGAAAGGGGGCATTATGGGTAGTCATCGGCTTTAACAAGTGATACTGTGATGGTTAGACGGGTCGAAATAGAGGGGAGTGAAAGCAGACCCAGGACGTTCCTTCTTCCTACAGGCCCTAGACCCTATCATCTCCGTGACAACTTCCTGTCAGTTGGAGGGGTCTCTAAAGCCGTCAGGCAAGCAGCGAGATGGAAGAGATTGGCTGAGACACAAACACGGGTTTGGGACAAGCGTTAAGCTACGACTCAATTAATGCCACAATCTTTCTGCTGAGATGCACCGTTACACAGACAGCTGCCTACTAGGCACTGTCACAGACTTCAACTCAACTTTCAAGATGCCAAACTAGCAAATTGTCACTCACTTTTTGTTTGACAAAAGTCAAAGCAAAAGAGAGAACTTTGTCAAGTTTGTTACGTTTAACAAAAGTGGGAAGAAAAATTTAAATTGATAAAATTAAAGTTTCATACATCTACTTGTATCGTTCCATCCTATATACACTTAGGTATCAACCAAAACTACTTACACTTCAGTAGGAAATCATGAAATATATCTTGATATTATTTTAACATTTTGGAAACTGTGCTATATACCATGATTTATAAAGTGTCATAAATAAAATATCTTAATTGGTTCTTCAGATATGATAACGATCTCAATACATGAAATTTCACAAGTTGACCTCTGTGACCCTTGACCTTTGACCTACGTACTCCAAATTTGATCAAGAGCATCTTCCTATGGAAATACATAATATCCCTGACTTTGAAGTTCATATTACAATTGGTTCTTGAGATATCGCGACAACGAGCAAGCGGGATGGACGGACAACCTGAATACATGATGCTTTTGGCACCTCCTTTGGTGGCGGAGGCATAATAAACATGTAAGATCCACAAAATCATTATATAATCAAGACCAAAGTATGAACAAACTAAAACGAGTAAAGTCAATATCATGCAATCTACTTGTAAAAATATGAACCTGTTAGCAAGAAGCAAACACACGTCTTACCATTACAGTTCTTAATTGAAAAAAAAAAAAGAAGTAATTTTTAAAGGTTACAACCACAGATATAGAAGCTTTCCTCATACAGCATGTGAAACCTGGGCTTTCCTCTTCAGCTACACAGTATGTGCGTGCAGGCATATGCTCGTAAAATTGAACCCAAATTATGAAGTTCATAACCTATACCACAACATTTGGAAGCATTTTTGGCCGACTACGCCTCCGTTGAGAAGACTTCCTTCTAGACGGTCCCTCTACGGACAAGCTGGATATCCCACAAGGCATCAGCTGGTGTGAATTAGGCACAAGTGAATGTCTGCTCTAGCAGTGTCTCTATCAAAGACTGGGATAAGCGACCTGGATGGATCTAGATCCATTTCCTTCGGAAGTTTATTTTGGATTGATTGAGATTTAACAATTTAGTCTTGTGTGTTACACAAAAGGGCCGGCATTAATTTTTCATTTAAAACCTAGATAGCTGTGTCGATATCTATCCTCAAATAACCCATTATCCCAGAAAGAATTTGATTTAGTTTTCTTGGTAAAAATATTGTACCACCCTAATTCAAAAGCATTTCATTACCTAGAATTTATTGACCAGTGTCATTCAGGCCACCATTATCATTATCTGTTTTCCTCTATACATGGCTATGTTTTTGTATGGGAAATGGGCAAAGAAAGGGGGGGGGGGGGTGGGCGGCTGGTGCTAAGCAGTTGTCTTGTCTGTCTTGAAACCTCTTAATCTTAAAAGAATTTGATTTAGTTTTCTTGGTAAAAAAATGTACCACCTAACTCAAGAGCATTTTATTATAGAGAAAATTTGGTGCGTACTAATTAAGGCCCATAGATCATCATCCACTCTTTCTCTTGACATGACTATTATTTGTGTGGGAATGGGCAAGGGGGGGGGGGGGGTTGTAGGTGGTTGTCTGTATTTAAACCTCTGAATCTTCAAAGAATTTGATTTAGTTTTCTTGGTAAAAAAAACTTGTACCACCTTAATTCGAGAGCATTTTATTATCTAGAGAAAATTGGCCACATACTGAATGGGCGCGTGGGGTTGGGGAAGGGGGGTGAAGGTGCAAAGAAACTTTAAGAAATATTCCTTTATCATCTCTTCTCTATCATCATTGCAGAGAACACTCTGACACTCAGCGTGGGGGTACTTCCCAGACTAACCGTTTGTCGTTGCAGGAAACTGCTTGATACACGCCACATGTATGACACGCCGAATTAAGATATGAAATCGTTTCCCTTTTCCTCCCCGACAGTCGACATCACTGCTTTCATTTCATCCCCGACATAGAACGAGCATTGAAAATATGGAAAGCCACGTCCTCAAAGGAGACTGGTGGCATTACACCAATTTGGATAGGCGGGACTACAGCCTCACCATTGGGACCACTGTCTTCTATTTGCACGAACTAGGCTTTTTCTGACAGTAGAGGCATCGGCTTTCGGCCATATTCCGTGAGAAGTTATTTCTGACTTGTCATCTGGGGGAGACATTCTATTTCCTTGTTTCGATATGAACGTATACCATTGCCTCCTCCAGGAATTTTCAGAGACACGATTGTTTTGAAAATTTCTTCCATCTACCAAGACATGGCCCCAACTTGACTTCTTTTCTCTTTTTTTTTAAAATGAATATATAGCGCTGTGTTCATTTACGGAAATAGTAAATACTTGCAGAGTTTAATATATGAGCAATGACCTGTCACTGCAGAACTAACAGACCCTACAGTTTTTTTTAAGATTAAATTCACAGCAAAAAAATATAATTTTATATAAAAAATCATTACTATTGATCAATAATAAAAACAGTAATTAGTTAATTTCATTATTTGTTGTTTAGATTAATCAAACAAGTCCATATATTGAACTAGCTCAACACTCTGTAAAATATTGATCTATGAAATATTTGTGACATTCATTATTGAATTTATTCCTATAATCACGATTTATCGTTAATTTATTCAATTAAAATAATGTTAATATTGTAGGTAAATTTTAAAATTATATAAATAAAATACAACACTCATGAATTGAGTAATATTAGATCACTATCATTATTCTTAATACTGGATGCCTTTAATATGTTTAAGTATGATTATCCCACAATATCTGTATAGTATAACGCCTTATTCTACCCAGCCGATGAAAGAATATTATCAAAAAGGTTTCATAACACTAAAGCCCAGCTCATATACATATCTGCAAGATTACTACTAATGTTGCTACTTTATTTGCAGATAGCTTCGGGATAGTTTGACGAAACAAAACCTGTTAATATAAAAATAACGCAATATAGAGGCATCATTTTGTTGCGCATATGAATAGCGTTTACAATAAAACGCTTACCTATACGCATAGCAATATTGCAGTATTCTTTTCATCTGATAAAGCCAATTCACGAAAAAATAAAGCAATTAAATTGCCCTCCAGACATAATGACAAATAAGTAATAAAATTTACCCAAATCCTATAAGATAATAAGCCTTTTGCAAATTCTAATTGATATTAGTGTAATTTAGCACAGACCTAAAATGAAAGATGAATATTTTTAGATCATTTTCTGTGAAATCAGGTTCGGGGACAGAAATTGATTTTCCTCTTTTTTCCCCCTCTTGTTTTGTTAATGGTTTGAGGGAGGATATCTCTGTAAATACTCTTACGATTAAAAATGTGGTAGCAGCTTTATACTTTTCTTCTATTTTTGGTTGAATCTTCAGCATGGCATGCAGCTTTTTCTAGCTCACCTCCCATTTGTTACATACATCTGTATTCCCGAGTCACGCAACTTGGATCCCCTTCAAGAATATCATCAAACAAATCATTGTTTCTAAATTTATGACATCCCTCTGTTAATATTAAAGACCTTTTTTGTGAAGCTTTTTTTCTTTTTGGATACTATCTTTAAAGGAAAAAATACCTTAACTGCATTAAAGGACAGGGGCAGGGAAGCAAAAGAGATGTAACTGGAGAGGAAAAATGGGAGCTACACAGACTGTACAAATCATCACATATTGTCAGTGCACATGTGAATGTGGAAAGTTGTTTTGGAGGTCAATTAAGCTAAAATTATCCGTTTGGCAAAAATCACCTGTACAAAATCATATCAGGACAGCTCCCCCGGGGACAACTCCCATCTGACAAGTCCCTTCCCTGGAGGACAACTTCCTGGCGGACAACTCCCTGTAGGACAGCTCCCTAAAGGACAGCTCTGTGGGAGTTGTCCTCTGGGGAGCAGTCCTCTGGGGGGACTTGTCAGGTGGGAGTAGTCCCTGGGGAAAGTTTCTACACCTCTCTGCGGTTTATATTCACTTGGTCTAACAGCAGTTGGTCCAATTCTCTGATTGTCTAATACCACATGGGCTAAACCCATTTGGTGTACTTACAATGTGGTCTAAGTTCACCTTGGTCTAATACATACTTGGTCTAATGACCACTTGGTCTAATTGTTGGTTTGTCTAATAGCCAAACTGCTTTATTGCATTTTGGCAATTCTTAAATGAATATTTGGTCTATTACTAGTCTGTTACAGGAATTGACTAACTGGTGTAAGACCGATTGGATATTAGACCAGATGGACATGAGACCAAATGGGATTTAAATGAAATGGTAAATAGGCATAGAAGCAATTATACTAAAATGTAATTAGACAAACTGGTTGTAGACGAAATGGAATTAGACCATGTGGGATGAGTAATAAATATTCAAACCAGGTCCCCATTTACATAACCAGTGTTGAGTGCAACACATTGTGGATGATTTTTTTTCACTGAAGGAACATCTCAGTGAAATAATGTATGGTCTCTTAATACAGTTTGAAGAAGGAAAGAAATAGAGTTTGAGAGAGCGACAAAGATATGATATCCAGTCTTTACCTGAAATTGTTAGTTTAATATGTCAACTGAGAACTCAGGATGTAATTAAATCAAATTACATTACCCACAACCTTTCAAAATCCAGGCTTATGATACTCTAGAAACCTCAGACTGAGTTTAAGATTGACTTTATTGATGAAGAATAAAAAGTTGTCTCAAAGACAATTTAAAAAGTAAGAGAAACTTCAATATCATCAAACAGAGAAAGAAACTTGCGTTTACAAGAGGAAACAAAGAGTTTGATATTACAGGAAATCCATTATATATCTAGAATAATCCAATATAATAAAAGACTAGAGGCCTTTGTCTATCTCGTGTTACAAGAGTTAAAGGATAACGTTGAAGTGCAAAATAATTAGTGTTGTTATGTTAGGCAGATCCTTCATCTATAGACTATGGCATTTTAAGATGCGTTTGGGTCCTGTCTGTGATGCAAAAGAAAGAAAAAACGCAGAAAATGAACCCTTTTCCACATTTGTAGCAACAAAGGTTGCCATGTCAGGCAAATTAAGATGCACTTTATGTCTTTACAAGAACCCTAACCATTCCATTTAAACAACATGATATGATAAAAGACCTCCTTTTGCTCCCTTTGCCTCCCAAATCACTGACATAGTAGGCCTACTACAAACATGAAGGGTAGCAAAAACTAAAAGAGGGGCTCTTTAAATGGTCTGCCCTTGTCGCGTGACAATGCAAGTTCATTAGTCATTTGTCCTCGTAATATGTCAATAAAAATATCAATGCAACATGACTCTTAGCTTCTCCCCAGACGAAGACTTAAATTTAGGGATTCCACAGTGGAAATGTTCCCTCAAGTTTGGTTTCCTGGAAACTTTCCTTTCGTCATACACCCACTCCGACAATCTGGGGCCAGTGTTTGCGAGAGGAAAGGTGATTCTTTCATAGCACCATTATGCAATTGATGTGCAAGGACTACAAATGATTGTGAACATCCTCCCAAATGTGGAGTAGAGCTTTAAAGAGAGCAAGTAAAGTCAGATCCCTTGTGAATAATTTGAGGCAAAGGAAGAACATTGCAGAGGAAAACACAACCTACTTTGTGTGTTTTTTTTTGTGTGTGACAAATTTGGAATCTAGCCCAAGAAAAAGAGATGGGGGAAATGAGGGTAAATTTGTCTTTGATGGGAAGCTATTGTTTAGCAAACTTTCAAGCTCATTATATGGTTGCTGGCAAATTTGTAAAACTCAATGTTCATAGAATGTCTCATTTCCTTAATTTGTGATCGGTTTTGGATGTAATCTTTGGGTTGATCTTCACAAAGTGTGTCATGCAAAATATATTTCAAGCTCATGTATAGTTTTGGGAGAGGGATAAATTCAATTCGGATTCACAGTTACCGGTAGATAATATGAAAGATTGAATCTTATAACTATAATAACGAAAATTATTTTACTTGAAATCTCGATTTAATGTCTTTATTTCACAAAATAAGTATAAAACGTGGAAAGTCGGGGACTCGACATCTTATCAGCGTTTATGTGGAAAACCATGGGGATTCTCTTGTATGGGTGATACACTGAGATCATTACGCACCATTCATGCGGTAAGCTCCGGCAAGCGGGCTTCCAAGCAAAGGTCTAAAACAACCGTTACATTATGTTTCTTTCAAACATTTTCACTGAAATTCACCGAAAATCTTCACAGGAATATCACAAGATCTCTCACACATATCTTTTAGTGTAATGTGGACAATATGACACTATATTTGAACAGTTTTATGCCGATTCCTTTTTTTTCTCCCAAAACTATACACCAGCTTTAAAGGCAAAGTGGGGATTTGGCAAAGTAAAAAAAAAAATTATTCCATAACCTTAATTTCTCTCTTATTTACTCTAACAATAATGAAATTTGGGACATATATGAGTCTTCCGGTTGTCACAAATGATGACTTGTAAAATTAATGCAGATTGGAAAGCAGTCAAAACAAATTTTATATTTATTTGTCTAGTTTTGCGGAAGGAAAGAACAATGAATGAGAAAGTGAGTTGAATCTTAGGTGGTCTGCTTCAATCTGTTTTAACAATATAATACCTTATTTGTCAATGTATGAAGAGCTTCATTCAGGTACTAAATCTATTTTGCATGAAAATTGAGTATCTTTCTTTGAACAAAACTGTTCAACTCAATTTTAAAAGCAACCATTAGAAAATGCCCTTTCTAATATCACTTTTCCACAGACGCCTGTAAAAAATAAGAAAAAATGTGCGTTTTCTTCAGAAGTAACAAAGATGGGAGTAGTACCTTTTATAGCAGTGCTCTTCATATATTGGTTTCCAATTCTACCTAACATCTGCTGTGATACTGACAATAAATTTTCCAGGAAATATATGATTATTGTACATGAACTACATTTGGGAGGGGGGGGGGGGGGGGGGGTGGTCACAAACCCAAATTTGCCCATAATTTAGCTGAAAATGTTCAAACTTACACAGAAGAGTAAGTACTGGAAATCCAATAATTTAGCACACAATGAGAGACATACTGTGTTTTAAAGGGTTATTTTCGCAGTGGTTTTATTTTCGCAAATTTCACGAGCATGTTTTTGCAAAAATGTCCAGTTCGACATAAGGCTATCTATAGTAATGAAAACGTAAAAAAAAATCATGCACTTATCCACTCATGAATTTCCCAAACTAGTCCAAAATCGAAAAAATATCTGTACGTGAAAATATTGGCTTAAACAGTACAATGAGAAAGATGGAGCAAAAAGAGACAGAGATAGACAGAGAAAGAAAGACAGACAGACAGATTGATAGAGAAAGAGAGAGAGAGAGATAGACAACAGATAGAGGTGATCAGTAAGTGGTTGAGAGGGAGCAAAAAGAGAGATACACAGAGAAAGAAAGACAGACAGAGAGAGGGGGAGGGAGAGAGAGGGAGGGAGAGAGAGAGAAAGTGAGGGAGGGAGGGAGAGAGAAAGAGAGGGAAGAGGAGAGAGAGTAGAGTGATGAGGTGATGAGTAAGTGCAGAGATAAGTGGTTGTGGGTTATGGTGTCAATTACGTCTAATCCCAGCCTAAACCCCCTTTACTTACTTCCCCTACGGCCCAGAGATGCTGGCTGTCTGGTGGGTTGTGGCCTGCTGTGATTGACATTGATGGGGGAAGCTCTCAGTCAATGGAATCGCCAGACAAGGGGGAAACAAGGTCGTAGATTTTCGTTTGTTCCTTCGTGCGATCGAAGCGCTGGCTGTCACAGGCTGTCTGTTGCTTCTATTCTTCATTGCATTGTAACAATTAAGTGACAGCGATAGGGGAACGCAGACAGCCTTGTATTTTGGTTTGACTAATTATTCTTATGTACAGAGTTTTCCTGTTTATTAAGTTTTCTTGGAAGCTATTAAAAAGGGGAAAAGAAATAATCCATGGCTGTTTATATATTAACAACCCTAATTAGGGAACATACAATGGACAATCTGATAAGCATAAAACTTGTATCCATATTCTTGTTTAACTCATTTTCCCTATCAATAATTAATTTCTTTAGTGAGAGTGGAAAGCATAGAGAACAGGCCCGTAACTAGGGGAGGGGGTTCGAATGAACCCCCCGCTGGCGAGCAGGGGTCCACTTGACAAAAAAATAAAAAATAAATAAAGAAAAAAATAAAGAAAAATGTATATATATAATATATACTTTTTTGCTTATCAATTTCTTTGAGGTCAATCGAAGGACCTTAGCTTACCCCTATAACTAATATATGGTACTGTACTTGACGGCTGAAGGCAGAAATTTGTTTAACACCTACCCCCCCACCCCAGGCTTATCGCGCGGCCAGCGTGACGTGAAAAAAATTTGATGTACATACCTTTTTGCTCGCCCGGTGTCTCGTGACAAAATATTGATGTACCTTTTTGTCCACTTTTGCAGATTTTGAACCCTCCCGTAAAAATCCTAGTTAAGGGCCTGGAGCATTATACACTTGCTCTGAAGTGGACTAGTATAACATAATGGGCATTGGTCAGACAAATGACAGTAGCGGATCCAGGCAGGGGCACAAGGGGCGCATGCCCCCTCTATGTTTTTTTTTAGAATCACACATTGAGCACATATATTAATAGAATTATATCTAAAAATTCTATTCTACCCCCTTCTACTTTTAAATTTGCTGTTTGCGCCCCCTCTAATTCCAAGTCCTGGATCTGCCGTTCTTTAATGCTCATATCCATATTTCATGTGCTCAAAAAAAAAAATTATAATCAATTGTACGATTGATTGATCGTGTTATATTGCAGGGCACACACATTTATCTACTGATACATGTAGCGGGAGACTAGACTCCTACCCACTATGCATGTCAAAATATGAGCATTACTGTACATAATACATTACATGTAGCTATAGAACATGTAGTCTCCTAAATTCAGACCCTGTATGCACTGTGTAAGGGACAAAGGTTTGTATCTCCAAATGCAAACTAGCCAATGATTGTCATTTTATGGTCAATTAAACCATGGACATATTACTTTACTTTCAAGAGTAATAAGTCTATGATTAAACCCATTCTAATGGCATCTAGTTCTCAACACTTTGCTAGACAATAATTAGGTTTACGTTGACAAGAAAAGAATATTGATTAAGGAAATGGTTTATTAAACAACAAAAATCACTTGCGGCCCGAAGGCCGAATTACAGATTTTTTGTACAATAAAAAATTTGAACACATCGAGATTATATGACATAACATAATATTCGGTAAACAAATAAGAAATCATGGTAACTTTATAAAATACACAGCAGATGTGGTATTGTTTACAGTAAATTATTTTAACAATTTTTTTTCTTTTGAAAATAATCTTACTATTATCATTAGATTTACTGTCATTATTATCATTATTGTTACACGAGATAACACAATATTCAGTTAATATTAAGAGAGCAATAAAGAGAGCAAAGGGGATGCTTGTAATAATTAAACATGTCAGGTTTATTGCTTACCCTGTATTTTATTAATATTTTTAATCATTCACGAACAAATTTTATGATCCCACACTTTACAGTGCACAATCTCCAATCTTAACTCTATTGATCTATTTTCATACAGTGAAATTTTTGTTTTAAAACATAAAAATTTATCTAAAAATGATCATTTACTGGCAGCATCTTATAGCTATCCTCAATAAAAAAGCAATTTCACATATAGATTTAATCCAATCTACTGAAATTTCATTGAATCAGATAACAAAAATAGCTGTAATCAATAAAAAAAATTGTGAAGACTGTTCAGAGGTATGATATTTCAGTGTACCATTAACCCAAAAATTCACAGCAATACCATTTTTAATGGGAAGACTTTTCCCTCCATAACACCTTTTAATTTGTTTCCATGGATTCATTCAGAATGGATTTCTACAACTCAGAATGAGGAAGTAATTTTACAGAAATAATCAAATTAGAATTGAATGTAGAATATAGGAAGAAAATAGAGAATAGTTGAAATTACAGGGATGGAAATGTTGTTAATGAAATTAGGTCTCCATTCAGTAACAGTACATGGTTATAATGAATTTAAATAGAAATAAAGGGAAAGGTGTGAGGCAGGTGAAATAGGACCTTTAAAAATTGTCAGCGTAATGATTGAACTAGGAAGGCATGAATGGATATGAATTAAATGACGTTTTGACCAGACACTTGGACGGCCTTTAATACCAGCTGGACTTGACTTATTAGCCTGGGGAATGGGAGCAGAATAAACGGCTTACTCAATGGAAAACTGGATCACGGCATTATGCGCTTAATTCTCATATCACACTCCAGTTGATTGCGGGCCGACACCGCAGAGTAACAACAATCGCCGACCGGGGAAATCTCGAGAGCCGTTTTCCGCCCCCTACTCTGGAATTATTGAGTGGGTGGGGGGAAGGGGGAACTGAAAGGAATCTATTATGAAGTTTGAGGACAAATTAAGGCCATTTATTGGAGGTGTCGGCGTGATTGAAACACTTATCCCCTTCACCGAATAATCTCCAATGACACATAGAAAGTACATGGCATACAGCTATAAATAATCTTTTTATATATTCAGTTCATGGTGTAAATTATAATATTAAAAAAACCTGAAAATAACAGTCAACTCTTAACTTGAATAAAAAAAGTAGATATGATTATGAAAGTATCTTTAATTGATATAATTACTATACTAGAAAATATTATTTATTTCTAGAATCCCAGAATTTAATGCAACCATATGAAAGATGAACTCAGGATTGAACCCTGGACTATTCTATATCAGACTAGAGAACCAAACCACTAGACAAACTTACATCCCCCCTGTTGCTAATAAAACATTCCAACATGTCTTTCTCAAGGAGAAATTTAATATTATGTTTTTCAAGAGTAATAGAGGTCACACATGTAATTTATAACTTGGATTAAAGAGATTATTAGTGAAACACTATCAAAGGACAGAATTATAGCAGTCAGTTTTACTGCTATAGAAATCCTGTGCTTACATTATATCACAGATATAATGTGTATTTATTGTGTATTACATGTAGATATCTAAGGTAGATGTGAATATACATAGTAATCTATTCAATCAAATTACATGAATGACAGCAAAAATTAGTCAAACAAAATTAAAAATGAAATTTTTGGATAAAACTATGTTCTTTTTTTAAAGCCCTGTGATTTTAATTACCGGCAGGGGACAATGTACATGGCAAAAGTCCATTGTTTTTATACCTTATCTGACAGATGCCACAAATTATTGCAAACGTTTTAGTTTATCAAAAATACTTGTTGAACAATATGTTGTCTTTTATACTCATATACAATAATGCAGAGCTGTCAATCCTTTTCAACAAAAAACAAAAGGAACAATGGCAAAACAAGCAGTTATTCCAACTTGGGATGTAGAATATAAAAATCAGCATAATGTTCTAAACATTGCAATTCTGTGAGCATGTAACCAATGCAATTTAGCCACATCATCATTAGACCAAATGAATGGTGTAGACGAAATCAGTGTTTGCCCATTTGTATTGGACCAGCTGGTGTTTAGTATAAACAACTGATAGGCACAAATGATAAAAAAGATAGAAATGAGTATGTGACCAAATTATATCTAGATGGAATTAGTATAAGACAAAATGGTACTACACAAACAAGTTGTAGACCACATGGCAATATATGATAAACAATTAAGGACATGGCAGGATGAAGAAAGAAAAAAAAACAAGGCAGGAGATTAAATACCACACAAAAATTGACAGAAATAAATGGGACGGGCGAGAAAGAAAGGAAAAGAAAATTAAGTGATATATTGATTGCAGTTAAATGTGAGCTGAATAAAGACAGGGAGGATAATTTATTTCTTGAACGGTGGAACTGATGAAATGCAAAAATAAGAATAGAAACAAAATTTGATAAATTTCTTTTTCTAATGACGAATTATTAATGTTCATATTTAACATCAAGAGGGCAGTATACATGATTATCTGACTCTGGCTGGAGATTTTCAATTCAGTTTGTAAGATTTGAATGATACAGTAAAGGAGTTCTACTCTTCTGACAAAGTATTACAAATGTGGCATTTTGTTGAAATAGGATGGAGTAATAGGATGGAGTATGATGAGTTGCATCATTTCATCTGAGATAGAATTTGCCCTTTATTTTAAAAAATAGAGGCTAAATAATTATTATTACATTTAAATGATGTACTGTATAAAAAGTGGTGTTGCATTGGAGAATATTTCATAAAATTGTACTACTCATGAACAAAATAAGTCAAATTAGGAGAGAAAGATGAGTGAAGTTGATTATTAGTAATAAAGAGGACAATCGACATGGAACAAACACACAAATACAGACATACATACAGCAAGACACACATCCAGCAAACAAACAGAATGATAGGAACATTGACAGACAGATGAGCAGCTGGTTTCCCAATTATATCAATCGAGGCAGACATAAAGAGAGACACTAAGAGCATGAACAACCAACAAATAAAAATGAAAAGGTGCGAAACGGCACGTACGATTGCACACCGCACATAGCCCTCGCGTCTGGTCACGTTCCACGCCAATTTCTCTTCGGCGGAATAACCGACAGCGCGTTTTTGACAGGTGTTGATAACTGTTTGCTCGCCTCTCCCAAACTGACTGATATGTGGAGTAGACCTCGGCGGAATTAATCTAGTCGTTCATCTCTCATTATTACTAATTTCACTTTTTCCCCCTCTCTCTCTCGTCCCTGGTCTTTGTAACCTATTGTCTCATTTGATTTTTTTTTTGCAATCTGTGTCGTACTGAAAAATGATTTTGTCTGGCTCGATTAATATTTGTTCCATCCTTGATAGCGATTAATAGATCACTCATTTAGCAAAATTGTACACTTTGATACCCTTTCAGAATATGAAGAGCGGGACATTTTAATTGCTCTAATGGCAATATTGCAGATTCGTTTTCAATTTCTTTGAACAATAATCAAATACTTGTTTTCTCAAGTGCAGGGAGCAATATCAAAGCTGCCTTCACATTCCAGTGTTACTAGCTTGGCAAGTGAATTAGAATGGAACTCCTACATTATCTGTTTTAAAAATACAGTGCAAACTTAGACAACTTCTTTAAATGCAGCGTAACCAACCTTTCCCAAACACCTAGGCCCATATTCTGCTATGAAGACTGAGTTTGTATGCGTCGCAAGTTTGTAAAAAGCTATTGTGCAACCCATGCGATCCTTTTGTCTGATGCGGATCGCACAATAGCTTTGCATGAACTTGCGACGCATACAAACTCAGTCTCCACAGCAGAATATGGGCCTTAGAGATGGATATTCCACATTTATTCTAGAATTTCTCTTTAAACTTAATGTAGATTACAATAATCATCTAAAAGATACAATAAAATTAACTCTAATCCAAACGATAAAGTTCTTTTCAAGCATTGAAAGAAAATTCCCATTACCTTCATGGAAAATTCAAGCACATCAAAAGCATAAATATATTCCTAGACAAATTTTACAACCTAAATATAGCTCCATTTATACAATGCAAAAATGTTTTAGGGAAAGAGACAGAGGTAAACTAAGGGCATTGAAAATGGTTTCATGGTGGATCATTTTCCTTTCCTCAAAGACGTTGAACCCTCCTTTTCAATTGCATTTTAACTCTCAGCAATTTTTCTTCTCCCCGTCGAAAAAAATCAGAACATCAAATTGTTTTGTCTGGTAAGAGCTCAAGCAAAAGGATATCTAGGCCACTTCAAAATCATAATTGTAAAAAAAATCCATCTTGCTTGTGTCTCTGCCGTTGAAAGAAATAGGGAGAGATTGTGTGTGCCAGAGAAGAAAAAAATCAGAATATAATTTCTTTCCAAAAATGGTAGGAAGTAAATGAGCTGACAAATTTTCATTTCATATTTCTGATCGTTGGGAACTTGCCGTAGCTAACGCTCGCTGTATACCTTCAGCCTTGGAATGATTAAACGAGATGGAAATGGAAATTGAGTGCATCTTTATTCTAGTCTTTGTCTCGAGCATCGTTCTAAGCAAGGAGCTTCGTCGATAGGGATTTAGCAGAAATTTAGGTGTTGTGGCTTCCCTTCTTTTCTCCAAGCAGAGATCTATCTCTTTTTGATTGAGCTCTATTCAAAATTTGATCATGTCAAATATGCTTTCATTTTTTTTCTTCATTGCGTTGGGGTCACTGAACGCTTTGTTGTGAAATTTCTGGAGCAACGTTCTCTTGAATATTCATCTATCTGTTCGAGTTCCAGTCTGACTAATAACGCCTTGTAATATCAACATCGTCATCAAAAATAGCTCCAAAATTGATTTATCTTCAGGCAATTCCATATTTCTGTTATTTTTGTTTTCAATGTTTTTTATTTCATTTCCCATATGAAACATTAATATTTTTCATTTCTATTATACAGATTATACAGGTTCTTGTACCCATCCAGGTAGTTAGTCAGGATCACCTTCAGTCAGAAAAATACTTTTTGCTCTTGTCAAAAAGTTGTGAAATGTTGTCTAATTGTCCATTTCCTTCTCAAGTGAGCATTGACTTTAATATTTGTTAGTTTTTATTTTGGGTGATAATATCATTTCTCTTGCTACATGTACATTTCTATAATTTTTTTAATCTTGTAGTCCATGAAAACAATTAAAAAAAAAGTAATTTGAAATCATTTATAAATGAAATTACTGGCGGACTGATGTGATTTGCAAATGCAGAAGAGTTTAATAAAACGTCAGGGAATTCAACTGCAATGTACAAAATGGTCTGAATTTGACATATGGACTAAATCTTAGTGTGTAATCTCACTAGCCCTGGTTTGTTTCTTGGAAACTTACGACTTAACCCTAACCCAAATTCTGTGGTGTTGTTGACAGAGGTTCATTGTCACAGGTGGCAGTTGTCCTAATACGCCATGATTCTGATCACAGAATAGACGTTCTCAATCTATGACTAAACCAAAGGACATCTACACCCATAACTTTACTGTCGACATACTTTCATGGCTATGCCAAAAACCATCCCTGACGGGGCGAATGTGAAGAACATTTTGCTGAGCCCTGAAGTGTCATGTTAAACTATTCCTGAGAAGGCACAAAGACAATGTTTCTTATAGGATACCATGGAAACAAAGCGAGTAAACACGCTGGATTGGAATAGCTGCACACAGCGGGTTCAACACCTTCTCCATAATCCAACATTGCAGCCTCATAGATCAACTACCTTGAAGGAGACGACGGCACGGAACAATTTGGCAAGGAAACACGCGCACCAAGCATTCGATGTGACAGGAATGGTCATATTGCTGGCTCTCAGAGAGAGAGAAAACAAAATGAAGAGAATATGAAATATGATGGAGAGTGAATAAGGTAGAGTAACATAAAAAATTTAATATAGTAGTATGTTACTGTACGATGAAGAGAGAAAATTGAGACTGAGAGAAAGAGATGAATATTGGGAGAGGGAGACAAAAATTGATATTGTTTGTTGCCATATGTATGGTGGAAATAATCAAATAAATAGAATAGAGAGAGAAAGGGAGAGAGTGAGGCGGAGAAATAGAGATTGATATTGCCAATCCTTGCATTTAGAGAGGGAGAGAGAGTGGTAGATGGGGAAAGAAAGTGGAAGAGATAGTAGGAGAGGGAGACAGAAGGAAATAAATTGATATCGAAGTTCGTTACACTGTCTGAGCCTAGCAAACGAGCTAATGCTGGTCATGCCATTAAATGCTACTACAGGCTCAATGATATTGCACAATTTACATTACTCCTGTTCCGCGTCGTTGTCCAAATCCCACCTACGCTGAAAATATAGCTACAGCGGAGGTGAGTGAACCAGTAATAGGCCCAGAAAGAGGCGAAAGAAAAAGAAAGAAGGAGAAAGAGACAGAGGGAAAGACGGGGAGAGGGAGTGAGAAAGAGAGAGATAGCGAGGGGGAATATAGAGAGAGGGATGCGAGAGCAGATAAAGAGAAAGCAGAACTATAGACAAGAGGAAAGTACAAAAATAATTAGATAAAAAGTGAATCACATATACCTGGTAGTTGAGAAAAAAATAACCAGACAAAAACTTTTAAAAAAAAGTTCACATATATACGAACGTATTGAAATTAAGAGTAAGATGAAAAACCTCGTGACGTATTGAAGATCAATTTCATACTGTATAACGTGTAAAACCATAAGAGAAACAAAGGTAAATAAAAAACAAAAGTTGTGGGAAGTACTGAGATTGGGAAAGAAGATAAAATTTGTCCTACTAGTACCAGTTTAATTCACGTAGATTGTGTGTGGCAAATGAAGAGAGAGAGAGAAGAACAGAAAGATTATCACCGACAGAAAGGGAGAGACAGAGAAAGATGTTAAGAAGAAGAGAGTGGCAGAGATAGAGTGAGGAGGAGAGAGAGAAAGAAAGAGAGAGAGATGAATGGAGAAGACAGAGATGAATAGAGTAAGATAGAGAGACACACACACAGAGACAGCAATCAAGAGAGAGCAATGACACTAGGAGTGGAATCTTGCAAATGACATAGGCAGAAGGGGAAAGTGCATGCAAGGCAGACCAGGGGCAAGGACCTTCCAGAGGAAAATTATCTGATCCACAAAGAGGTGCTTGCCTTCCTTAGGATTACAGGTAGAGAGGACTGAGAGATAGATAGAAATAGAGAGAGAGAGAGAGAGAGAGTAGAGAGACGGAGAGACAGAACAGAGACAGACAGAGGGGGGGGAGGGAGAAGGAGGAGGAGGATACCTTTCATATTACCTGATCCACAAAGAGGTACTTTGCCTTCCTTAGGAATACAGGTTGAGGGTGGAAAAGAACACAGACAGATAGGGAGAGGAATAAGATGAAGGGAGGAGGGGGTGGGGGGGGCCGCAGATATCTTTAGGATGATCTGTTATACAAAGACATACTTTGCCTTCCTCAAGATTACAGGTAGAGGGGTGGAGGAAACAGAGAGAGAGACAGAGAGACAGAGAAAGAAGGAGGGAAGAGGAAGAGGCGCAGATACCTTTACGATGATCTGATCCCCCAAGAGGTGCTTACCACCCTTAAGATTATAGGTAGAGGAGGGGAAGAGGCAAAGAGAGATAGAAAAAGAAGGAGGGAGGAGGAGGAGGGGAGGGGGGCAGAGACCTCTAGGGAGCATTATCTAATCCACAAAAAGGTGGTTGTCTTCCTCAGGATTACAGGTAGAGGGGTGGAAGAAAAACAGATAGATCGAGAAAGATAGAGGGAGGAGAGAAGGGGGAAGGGAGCAGATACCTTTAGAGACTTATCTGATCCATAAATTGGAAAAGTATAATTTGCATGCAAAGAACAATAATGAGCGCATGCTCTGGGATCAGGATCTCACAAGGTCTTTTCAACAAGACAACTCGAGAAGCAAGTATAAACTTATGAAAGAATTTTATACATCGATAGTTGCGACAATGGAATAATAGTACCCTAGCCCAGACTACATTCAATCAGTCTGTGCATAATCAATACGAATTATATTTATATTAAATCTAATTAACTCTAGGTCCGACCACAGATCTGCAGCAGACCTGTGATAACTTACATTGTACATGAGGGTGTAGAAAAATGACGTCTGCGGTCAACCTTCTTTCTTACCGCTATGTGATATGTGGGTGACACAACATTTCTTCTGCTATAATTGTGACCTTTAATTTGTATAACATGTAGGGTTAGGGTTTTCATTGGGTTATGTTAAGTTTATGGTAGGGTGTAATGTTAAGTCTGGGGTTAATGTTAGTAATTTGATTAGTGTATGGAATTTGCAGCGGAGCAATTGTCGCTGGAACAAATGTCATGGAAACGTTACGTGAGCACCTTTACCTGTAATCTACTAATGATAGATGCCACAAAAGTGCACACTAGGATTTAGGAAAAAGTTTACTTTTGATTTATATTTCCATTCCAACTTTTCATTCATACTAAATTTGATCATATCAAGACAGTCTGGTGCAGAAATAGGATTATACAAAGCTTGGGAAAAAAGCTGTCTGCGGTCATGCTTCTTTCCATAGTTGAGCTGGTGGGATTTACCGAAAATTTATTTCTGAAAGCTGCCAAGAATTCAGGAACAAGAATTGAGGAAAAAGGTAATTTCAAATTTATATATTTTCTATTCCAACATTTCAGACAAAATAAACTTGATTAAACCTAGTCCAGCCACAGACAGTCTACTGTAGACCTGGGCCCGTATTCCATAAACTATACTTAAGCAACTTGTCTTAAGTCTAAGTATTTTTCTAAGATTTTGTCCGGGAAAAAAAATTCTTAGCATTTATACCTAACACGTTAAGCACTTTGTCCGAGGTCAGACAGCATCAAGCAAAATTCTGAATTTTATTAATATCCGCATTTTTAATTTTTGTGGTCTCAAATGACCTTGCCATATAATCAACATTAAAGTTAAGCCACTAGGTAGTAGGCTTAAAGTTGGGATAAAATTCTCATTTTTTTATATTCGATTTTAAAGCACAATTCCATTTAAGACTTCTGACTTAGCAATAATCTAAGAATTTATGCTTTACTGCCAAAAATAGGCTTGAACAGAATTCTTAGTAAGTAGTATTTATGGAATATGCATTTTAAAGATAAGCAAAAATGCTTAAATTTCATGCTTTTATGAAATACGGGCCCTGGGATTACATATAGGTATAGGAAAAGGCAGTCTGTGGTCACAATTCTTTATGTAGTTTTGCTGGTTTGATAGTAGATGCACCCAAAAGTTATGATAGGTGCCCACAATGTTAAGACAAAAAAAAACAAAAAAAACAAAAAAAAATAATAAAAAACAAACAAATGAGGAGAACACAACAGTGTGATTCAAAAACTGTATTGTGTTTGAAGCCTATTTTAGCAATAAATGATGATGTATTTTTGCAAGCGAAGTTATGGGAGAAAATACCTACATTTAGCATAATTCTTAAATATCTTTTCGTGAGGTGACGTTTTTTTTTCTTCTACCATTTTATTCACTGTCATGTAACAAATCTGAGCAACATGTAATTACATTTGATCAGTGAAGGAGAAAAATAGAGGGCTCTTTAAGAAGTCTAGTTGTGAGCTTATAATGTCACAGACTGCTAAGCCTATCAACATTCTGATCACCCCCTCTTATGGTGACTCATGCATCATTGATGACTATTGAGCTTGAAGAGAACTTTGTTTGGTGACAGCCAGAAGGACATTGAATTTCAACACAGAGTTAACCATGATTCTCAACAAAAAAAAAGAAAAAAAAAAGGAAGAAATAACATAAATCATAAAAATAGATAACAATAAACTGCCTTCTTGGTTACAAGGTTGTCTCTTAAATCCTAGTGCTACAACAACAATAAAGTATATTAGAATGGTGTGTAAGTTCAGCGTTAACAAAGGCAGGAGCCCAATGGGCTGGAACATTAAAAAAAAAAAGAAAAAAAGGAAGGAATTCATCTAAAAACTAAAAACTAAATATCATGTACACCCTATAGAATGGTATAAAAGAAAACCAACAATAGATGAAGCTCACCTTATATTTCTTGCATATTGAGAAGCCATGTGATTTATCATCTGAATGGACAGTTCCATCATGTCGTCTCTTGCCTGCCTTTGGTGCTAAAAGTCGCTCATTTGCTCTTGGCAGTGGCTAAATGTTGACAGAAAGAGAAGAAAGTATTAGTATTTGATTCATGTTGTATGAATGGTCTGCGTCATTTTTGTTGACAAAAATCTCTCTCAGCAGCACAACTTGGGAAAGGGATGCGAGTGACCACAAATAAAAAGAGCTGGAAAAAAAAGATGTAAACAGCTGACAGAAGCTGAAATTGAAGGAGTTTCTATACTTTATGCTTTTGTTTGAGAGACAGAATACTTTTGTACAAAACACACACACAAAAAAGAGAGGAACAGTTGGCATCTCTGTAAACGAATCAGTTCCCTGCTGTTGCACCATCCCTAGAATAAGTAACCAAGGAGAATAACGGCAACAAAATTTTCTTCACTACGTATATTTTGAGAGACATATTTCTAGAGCCAAGTACCATGTGGACTCAGCACAGGGGGATTCCAATGCTATCAAAAAAGCTACTATCTTTGTACATACGACCTCAGGGTAGAACACTTTCTCTTAATTGATGAAGTTACATGTGGTCACACTTTAGAGAAGACAAAATAGATGAACAAATAATAAAAAAGTGGAATTTTTTATGAAAGGAGTGTAAGAAAGTTTATATATGAGCTATTTAGACATGCCTGTATTATTACAATATGATTTGAAATTAAACACCTATTCTATCTATTGACATATTTAAAAAGTTGGTTTATAAATACTATCAACAAATTCTCTTCATAAATAGCACCAAAGTCTTTAAAGAAATCTCTCCTACTCTTTTTAAGTTTTTGTTTTTAGACAATACTCCCTGAGGCATTGCATGGCAAAGTAATCACAATTGATCAGATGCATACTTGTACTTTTTATAATCACAATTTCGTCTTCAATTTTGATGATGCATATCTCTGTCAAAATTTGTTTTCGTGCATCGTATCTATTTCCTCTTCATAAGCAAACAACCAGATGAGAAAATCTGAAAAGAACAATTATTACTGCCAATATTTCTGAGAAGTTTTTTAACTAGGAAACTTTATTTTAAAACTTTAGTAACCTTCAGACTGATCCGTATTGATCAATATGAAATAGAAATACTATGAAGAATATTATGCAATACAGGATAAAAATCATTTAAGAATGAATGAGATCATAAAATGGTAAGAGACATAGAGGGAGACTGAAAAAGATGTGGAGGAGGGAGAGAGAGAGAGAGAGAGAGAGAGAGAGAGTGAAGGCGGGCTCAAAAGATGCGACTTGCTGCGGTGCGATTTTTCAGGAAAACTTTAATATTATTTGATACAAACCTTCAAACAAGGAATTCATACTACCCAAAGTTGTTGATATTTCTATGAATACCAAAATTGAAATTCAAGGCGATTGCAAACCCCCTTTTTTAATATAAATTCAAATTGTTTCCATACCGCAGTGACGTCACAGCGATCTTAAGGTAATTTGACCTTTACTCCTAATTAAAGGCTCGCATTGGAACAAAATTTCGATTATATTTTTCCTTTACAATTTTTACCTCTCATAAATTTGTATGTTTAAAATGTCAGATTATTAATGCAAACTTCCATGTGTTTAAAAAATATCGCATCATAGCAAGTCGCATCATGTGAGCCCGCCTTAAGGGAGGGAGAGAGAGAGAGAGAGAGAGAAAGAGAAATGAAGAGGAAGGGAGGGACGATGATGAATTACATAATGAACTATGGCAAACAAAACAACTATCGGAGGTCCATAAAGTTTAGAAAAAAAAAAACAACAAAATCAATCAAATCTTCTGACTTTTATACTTCCCTATTCCCACAAAAAGAAAGAAGTGACACATCAACGAAATTTGAGTTTTTGATGTTTTCAAGTTTTGCTTTTCTTCCTGACAAAATTGCATCCCTAAACATTTACAGTTATCCTCTTAAAAGATAGTTTAGGTAATTAGATATTGCCTTGACGTCAGTTGAAATGGCAGACGCATTTTGTTTTTTTACAAGAAGTCATTACTGTCACTTGTCTCATTTTTCTTAGACAGTAGGACAGTATATACATGGGTGTGAATGACCACAAATAAAAAAAAAAAACCGAAATTAAAATAACTCCCATACATCTGTATACAGGAAAGTTAAGATGAGCTGAAAATAAGCTGAGAATCAAAAAAAGAAAAGAAAAAAAAAAAGAAGCTGAAATCAGCTAAAAAGCCAAACTCTCACATCCCCATATACCTCTCTAGAGTAGATGTGAATTAACTACCTACAGTCAAATCCCTTTTTTTCTGGATTTGAGAAAATTCTGGAATTTTCTGACTGCTCAAAGGCAAATTTATGCTTGCACATAAAGCAAGAAAATTAAACACAAGGGGGAGAATTATATAATCAAGAAAATTAAACAGAAGGGGGAGAATTATATAAGCAAGAAAATTAAACAGAAAGGGGGAGAATTATATACCTTAAATCAAGATTTTCTTGCACAATAATGCACATAATAATTCAACTATGAAAAAGATGGAGTGATAGATATAAGAAAGAGAGAGAAGGAATTAAAAGGTGAAGACAGAAATGAAGAAAAAAAAAATCAGAGAAATGGGAGATAAACAAAAAAAAAAGAAAAAGAGAAAATATATTTAAAGATAAATTATAGCGAGACAAAGAGAGGAAAAGAGAGAAAAGACATCTCTTTTCCCAGAAATTAAGATCCAAAGTTCTGGATGACATAACCACACTCTCATGTAAAAGACAGTTCAATTTTAATAACACCTAAGCAAGAATTGACAAATCCACAATGCAAACGGAACCATCAACAGAAGAAGAAGAAAAAAACAAAATGGGGGAAAAAGATAGAAATATAGTAAAAAAAAAGGAAGATGTGAGAGAGCAAATGGCAAAGTGAGCGCGACGATCCCATGAGGGTTCGTTCAACTTGTCACTAACGAGTGTCTGGGTAGAGCAAATTAGCCACGAACCAGTCTCATTTGCTGCATAATTGGAACAGCAGCCTTGTCCCCGTTTTCCCCAACTAATTAATGGTCTTACCAGACGATGGTGATGCGCCAGACACAGCTACCTCAGTTCTCGTCATCTCATCCTATCTTTCTTCCTAGTTCGCAGGTACAAAAACAGGACTTTATTGAGTCTGAATGTAGGAGACTAGATTTTTTTGTGTTTTATGGCCCATTGTCTTTAAAAAGTGCATGATACAGAGTCTGAATATAGGAGACTACATTTTCTCATATATTTTGGCCAATGGTCTCTGCAGAGTTCACAATGCGGTGTCTGAATGCAGGAGACTAGATTCACTTGTATACTGTGGACCATGGTCTTTGCATAGTGCGCTACTCTGTTATTGGGTAGGAGAATAGTCTACTCCCTAGACATGGTAGAATTTGTTTATGTCTGTTTAAGTATCAAATTGGAGCCTGTGCTTGCAGACTACTCTCTGGCAGCACCCCACAGCAGCTCAAAACTGAGGATGAGTAGTACCCAATTTACACTGCTAAACAAATTCCTACAGATACCAATAATCAACAAGCGCGGTATAAATATTAAGCATTATTATTATTATTATTATTATTACTACTCTACCAGCGCGTCAGTTTAATAAGCAATCAGATTCATGACAAAATATATTTTATTAACTCTTTGTTATTCAATGTTTTTCTATGTCTATTGATTATCGGGTGTCGCACTCGACTGAGGTACCGTACTAGCATTGCCAATTTGAGAGATGTAAGACTGCATGGTGACTATTTTCGGGCCAAAAGCGCAAGGATAGCTCAACTTTTGATTGATGCAGCACACTGATGACTTGATGTATGATAGCGATGCACTCCAGCGATATCTGCCTAAATAGAGTCACATAAAATGGGCCATTGGTCATAGAAGCTGGCACATGAAAATCTAAACACACCTGAAAATTTGTTAAAGACTCTATCTTTGATCTTAAATTTCAAATTGCAGTTTAATCTTGCATGCATGCACTGAATTTGCATTATTTTGTTTTGGGGGCCCAAATAGATGCTGTGTCACTGCATTTCAATGTATATACTGTTTTACTTTAGTCCAAACTTTTTAAACTTTTAGTCCAAAGATTCTAAACCATGGCACAATGTGATAACATTTTGTGGTTCGCAGTTTAGATGGTGCTCGGCCATGGTGTATGCTTCTTTTTAAATCATTTTCTTCCATTCAACTGTTTTGTATTGAATAGATATTTAGCTATAACCATTAAAACAATGAAGTAATCATTATTTGAAAGGGTGAGAAAATTGAAATTTTATTCTGATGTTTTATACTAAATGTAATTGTTTATTACTTCATATTCTATTTTATGTGTGTAAAGATCTTTGTCAATGAATATTTGCTTTTTCTATGGATGGGGTCTTTAAACCCATTGATTGTGAAGTCAGCCAATATCTAAGAAGCCATCAGGTGTGACATCTCACACAAAGATACAAAAAGGTAAAGTAGATTACTAGATTATATGCCGATATACCAGACATGCCTTATTTGATTTATTTTTCTATCCAAAGTATATGTAATGACTTATTTCTCAGAGAGAACCCAACCCCCCCCCCCCCAAAAAAAAGAAGAAGTTTAATGCCACAGTCATGCTTTAGCCACAGAAGGAAATCACAGCCAAGAAAACATGTATAATGCATGCAATACTAAACCTAATTTCATCGTGTTTAACACATAAAAAGCAAGATACAACGGTAAGTTTGTTTCAATAAAAGAAACCCAATCCACATACTATAATCTCTATATGATGTGATAAGTATGAGGGAAATAATTTTCATTACTATTATTATTATCTTCTTCTTTTTGTTTGATGAAAACCAATCTGTAAATCAATACAAGTAAAACACTTTTTCTGATCTGACTTTTTTTTTCTTGTGAGAGCTCTTTTTGGATATTTAATATAAAAAGTAATTCATTTCTTTTTAAGTGACTCTTTTATTTTTGATATATTTTTTTTAAATCACAAGTTCTTTTAGGGCTTACCAGAGCTAAATCCCTCTGAGCTCTGTTTACAAAAAAAAAGAAGAAAAAAAATTAAAAAAAGAAAAAGAAAAAAGAAGCAGAAAAAAAAAATTAAGGATGAGAAGCCACAAAAGGAGCAAACCATGATAGACTTGGACACCGATGGGCTGTCCACTTGATGAAAGGCTTCCAAAAAACGTCATTATGGATGATATAACCTGTCTGGGATTTAATGAAGGGATTAGGGGCATTGTTGTCGTTCGTCAGAGCACCTGTGTGCTGAACTTGGCACAAGTTGGCCTTGATCGGTCTGCATGCCAGCGGGGAAAATCATTTTCTGGGGCAAGTATGTCCTCTTTTAAAAAAGATTTTACTCCCCATCGACACCTGTAAAATTGTTTAAAATATCAAAATAAAAAAAACCCAGCTAATTTGCTGGGACTCTGACTTTAGATGCAAGACAGTTTTATATTAAAATTGATATTATATTTATATTATCCTGAAAATTTAACTCCCCATCCGTGCCTGTACAGCTGTTTTTTATATCACAACTTAAAAATTGTTGGGACTTTAGATGCAAGACATTTTAAAACTAATATTATGCACATTAACGATGATTTATAGACCTCATTTTTAAAGCAATATCTGTTTTATTATATAATGTCTCATTTACTTAGAAGGTTTATATTTTTTGATTTTCTAAAACTATACCAAGGCTTAAAAAAAAAAAAAAAGACGAAACTAAAGTGCAGTATCCAAAGAGTTTTTCATAGATAGATGAAATGTGACCAGTCGACTCAAAACCACCTAAAAATCAGAAGAATTGACTTTTTGTTTTGATGTTTTCCCCAAACACAAGATTCTCCATGCTCTTTAATGATATAAAACTCTTATAGATAAACTCAAGTAAAACTTATTTACATATTTCAGATTTAAAAAAATCCTACTCCCGCCACCATTTACTCTATACTTGTATTTTTGCAACTTAAGGGTAGCTTCGAATTGTTTGGTTCACAAATGGTGCTCAATGGTGCAGACAAACGATAATGCCTGCGCAAATTGGATGTTAGCAGCGTTTAACCCTTGACCCTCGCTGATACAGTGCTACCTTTCAAGAAAGTGGGTATTTTGAGACCATTGCGGGGGAGAGGCTATCTACAGGGGTCCACTCCTCTTCAATTTAATTCTGGGACAAGAATCCGGATAAGAGGAAGAGTTTGATTTAGAAAGAGGATCGCAATCTCAACATTGTCAGAAATGGTGTATTCCTGTTATTAAGGGGGTAACTCTCTGAGTTGCGAACCAAGGCAAACGAACAGTGTCATATATATATATATATAGAGAGAGAGAGAGAGAGAGAGTCTTGCTTACTCTGTTTCAGTAGGTAGCAATATGGAACATTTTAATTTGTAATGTGTTTGCCTGACAAAGCAGTACAAAAGAAAATGTGCTCTGTTGATAGATACCTACTGTTCACGAAGTTCACTAGACTGTCTCTATATATGGCACTGTGCAAATTTCTTTCATGCACTTGGGATCGCAACTCGGTGAGATTTTATGAAAGAAAATTACTGGCATTGTCTATTATATGTCTTCTAAATGAAGCAAAAAAAGTGCTACCAATAGAGCTTAGTTAATATTATATAAATAGTGTACAATCTATCGCGCAATATACTGGATTATAAGTACGACACATTCTAAATTATCCGGAGTGTAGATTTGTTTCTCCGAAACCGCAGGCCGAGGTGAAATAGATCTGTAAGAGGGGTAATTTAGTATTTGGAGTTCTTATAGTCCTGTAATGTTGCAAGATAGAGCATTCACTATTTATTATAGTAAATAGACCCCCTAAAGTTGACGTTAGATTAGCCCCGATCTCTCCCAGGACGCTGCATGCGTGTGTATACACAAACTGCAATGGCATGCCCCGCAGTAAATTCATTTCCCTCGAACTCAACGGATTCCTTACGTTACACGAAGCCAGAGCGGACGGGTAACTGCTCGCAAAGCGCTCCCATGCCTATCCCTGGTTCATCCATCGTTCTCAGCTGATTGTTCTCTAGATTTAACCGGCAATACAAAGCAAATTACGACAGGGGCCTTCATCGATCTGGCAAGGGTATCCAATGCTATAAAGTTCTCGTATTATAACAATGTTAGTTAGGACGATATTTCATGGTACTTTAAACTTACTCTTTATTTGTTAATTTCCAATGCAAACTGCTTTATTTCACTCCAAAATTTAGAGAACGTACGAGCAGTCGAGAACGATAGACGAAACATGCAGTCATTGGCATGCGAGCGCTTCACCAGCAGCTAGCTACCTGTCCACTCTGGCTTCCTGTAACATAAGGAACCTGTTGCGTTCGAGGGAAATCGCTCGGTCATGTCACGTCACGTCGTCAGCTGCTGAAGTCCACATAATTTCAAGAATACGATCACAAAATATTCAAATAAAACTGCAGGATATTGTTAGTTTTTTGAAGAATTATTATCGTCTTGTTACAGATTCCAGTTTGGCCTCGGTGAGTGAAACAAATGGATGGCTATCCGTGCATGTTTAAAATCCTTTTCGGCAAATTTTCACTCCAGGTCGCGTCACGTTGATCAATCAATCAATCTTCACGAGTATCGATATTATTGATATTAGATTGAAGTAAAAAAAGAATTAATAAAAATAAATAAATAAACAAAAACATTACTTTATAGTGAGCTAAAAATGTATGTACATGAAAATGGGACAAAGGGTACGAGGTGAAGAAATTATAACTCATGAGTTGTTGGAACGAAGGCTTTGGCAGATATCTAATAACAATGTCAACTCAAGAGGGTGCTATAACAGCAACATAAGCAGAGATATCTATAAACAAGGAATTGGTCTATTTTTTAAAGTCGGTAACAGCAAGGCCATTTTCTTTTCATTTTATATTGTGCTTGACTAACAAAGAAGCATGCACCATGTTAACAACTAGCATCAAGTTGTCTTAACTTAGTTTATCAATGACTCTGTACAAAACCAGAGCCTTCAATCAATTCTGTAAATACAATACAAAATGTTTCCTTCCGTGTGTTAGGAGAACAATTTCAAGCAAACTCAGCCACACACAAACATACAACTAGACAATGACAACTTTAAAAATGACAGTGTACATGTATATCTAAAATGAACATTAGAAGGGGAAAAAGTATTAAAATAAAAGAAATCTGCGAAGTAAATATAATAAACCCATACAATAGCTACTCTGATATTTAAAGATGCTCAATCAACCAAGAATGTTCTTCCTTCCAGGACTCATTTAACTTACCTGGATTGAGAGTGGCAAATGAAGAGTAATGCCTTGCTAATAAATAGACTAAATTAAGCAAGTAATTATTATCAATGTAACTACCAGCACGGCACCCTAAATATACAGAGCAAACTAATTAGTGATTGGGCCCCCTAAAGATGAAAATCAACCCTGAAAACAATATATTTTTTAATAAAAGCAGAAAAATAAGTGAAACAAATTGGTAAAGGGATTGAAGAAAATCAATTAAGAGAGAACAAGTTGTGACTTTAAAAACAATTTGTGACATCATCATTTGCGAGGTGTTCTCCAATTCATTGTTTACTGTAAATTCAACAAATTTTCATGGTTCTTTTCGAAGGAATCGATCTTTTTCAGATAGGTATGAGTAAAACTACATGTATATGCCTGCTTGTCTATCAATTTTACAGATATAATAAAAGTATTTACTCTCTAACAATGGATGTCTTAAAATCAAAATTTATTTTTCCTTCATCAATTTTCATCAAACCTTCATTGATATGTTTCTCTCATTTTTCTGCTATCAATAAAACCAACTTAATTTCGGGTAGACTTCCCCTTCTAAAGTGGTCCCAAACGGCATTGATAGCAACAGGGCCTACCTTAGACTTGTCGATGACCGTCAGCCAGGTTCCATCTTGGACCAGGAGCCTATCTGGGTTGGCAGGGTCAAAGGTCAACTGATGTATTATACTTGTTTTCTCTAACCAGGCTTGATGGAGACCCTGTTTATGACATGACCTGCTCCAAGATGTGTACTCATGCTTGGTGAAATCGTACTCTGCAATCTGCAGGATCGAGTAGAAGTTATGAAAATGATGGCAATAATACAGACTACTCCCATTGTAATGAGCATATAGATCTTGTAATAACAAGGCAAATCATCAGCTCCAATTTTTAATCGCTGACACAGCAGTTGCTCTTGCGACAATTGCTCCGGCCTTTATTTCGTCTAAGATATGGGGTTAGGGTTAGGGTTGCAATAGAGTTTAATTTTAGGTTTAGTGTTAGGTTTAGGGTAGGGTTTAGTGTGAAGTCCATGGTTGAAATGAACTATTTCATCAGTGTAAGGAATTTATAGTGGAGCAATTGTCGTCAGAATCTTTCACTCATATGCACATGTTTCTCTATGCATAATGGCTTTGTAGGATGATGTACCAATATCAACAGCACCTTGTTATAATGATAATAGTCCGTAATGTTCTTGCACGGAGCATTAGTTTCCTAAATACAGTACACTCCCAATACAACAAGTATGCATACAAGGCAATTTTCCCAGTCTCAATTTATAAAATGACAAAAAGAAAATCAAAATGAAAACACTATTTGACGAGTGGGGAGCATTTCATGAAACAAATATTCACTGATTCTCACTGACAACTGTTGTAAGCTACTGCAATGCTTGCATCTGATTGGCTGAGAGCATATTTGTCGGATAAAATGTCCGACAAGTCCTTTCATGAAACACCCCCCAGACACACTTGTACATCACATCAAAGAGGATCCAAATGTTTTGTGGTCTAGAGGAACAGCTGCGGATCACGAGGTATGCAGTAGGACTCCTAGCCACTGCGCAAATGTTTTTGTGAAAAACACTTATCTACATTTGCCATTCTTGACCCAGGTGAGGGAAATGGGTACCTGGAGGAATTTATTCCTTGAAATGCTAGACCACTGTAATGATAGCCATGCAAAAGCTGGGGTAATAATAGTGTGCCAGAGGTGCCAAATCTGACAGAAATGGCATGGTACAAATGGCCATAATGATTATTATTTTTTTGGTTGTATCCGATTTGACATCAAACTGATAAGAAGTGACTGTGTGTATGTTGATTTCAACAGAGTTAAGTGTATATACTATAGACGATGATTGTGGTTAATTGTTAAACAAGAAACTTGTGTGAATAGTTAATAACGGACATTTGTGCTTCCGGCAAAGGCAAAAAGGAGCTTCATTGATTAATATATATCAGGGGAAGAAACTTCCGTGAATCTTAACCCCTCCTGAGAGTTTCATGTACACAAAAATATCTGGCTTGACAGTATAGTATCTTACTCTGTGGAATGATCTCTAAATACTCACATTCCTGTCAGTGTAAGCTACAGCAAGCTGTTTGTTAGATGGATGGAATGCTAAACAGCACGGGTGAACTTTGGTGTGAGGCAACACAACTGATTTAATCTGCAAATTGGACAAAAAGTCGTATAACGTTGGTGGGGTGACAAAATCTCGCACCTCAAGAGTGTCAACATTATTAACCAAAAAGTTGATTTTTCACCAAAATTTGAGATACAAGGTCTTGTCATCCCATCAACGATAAACAAAAAATCAAGAAAATAAAGGGGGAAAAAAAAAACCTGTTGGGAATATTTTGAAGATAATATGGCTTGTTGCTATTACCTTTGACCTCATACTCACCTTGCTACACTTACATTTGACCGAATACTCACCTTGTTAGAATGACATTTGACCTCATACTCACCTTGTTACAACATTTGACCTCATACTCACCTTGTTACACTTACATTTGACCGAATACTCACCTTGTTACAATGACATTTGACCTCATACTCACCTTGTTACAATTACATTTGACCTCATACTGACCTTGTTACAATTACATTTGACCTCATACTCACCTTGTTATAATTACATTTGACCTCATACTCCCTATGTTACAATTACATTGGACCTCATATTCACCTTGTTACAATTACATTTGACCTCATACTTACCTTGTTATTATTACATTTTGCTCCAAACTCCCCATGTTACATTACACTTGACCTCATACTCACCTTGTTACACTTACATTTGACCGAAACTCACATTGTTACAATTACACTTGACCTCATACTCACCTTGTTACAATTACATTTGACCCTCAACTGGACCTTGTTACAACTACATTTCACCTCATACTCACCTTGTTACACTAACATTTCAGCTCATACTCACCTTGTTAACAACTACATTCACCTCATACTCACCTTGTTACAACTACATTTCACCTCATACTCACCTTGTTACAACTAATTTCACCTCATACTCACCTTGTTACAACTACATTGGAAAAAAACCTCATACTCATCTTGTTACACTTACATTTCACCTCATACTCACCTGTTCAACTACATTTCACCTCATACTCACCTTGTTACATTACATTTGACCTCATACTCACCTTGTTATAATACATTTGACCTCATACTCCCTGTTACAATTACATTTGACCTCAATTCACCTTGTTACAATTACATTTGACCTCAATCTTACCTTGTTATTATATACATTTGAACCTCATACTCCCGCATGTTACATTACATTTGACCTCATTACTCACCTGTTACACTTAACATTTGACCAGAAAACTCACATTGTACAATTACACTTGACCTCATACTCACCTTGTTACAATTACATTTGACCTCATACTGACCTTGTTACAACTACATTTCACCTCATACTCACCTTGTTACAACATTTGACCTCATACTCCCCATGTTACAATTACATTAGACCTCATACTCACCTTGTTACAATTACATTTCACCTCATACTCACCTTGTTACAATTACATTTGACCTCATACTCACCTGTTACAATTACATTTGACCTCATACTCCCATGCTACAATTACATTGACCTCTTACTTACCTTGTTATTATTACATTTGACCTCATACTCCCCATGTTACAATTACATTTGACCTCATACTTACCTGGTTATTATTAGATTTGACCTCATACTCCCCATGTTACAATTACATTTGACCTCATACTCCCCATGTTACAATTACATTTGACCTCATTACTCCCCATGTTACAATTACATTGGACCTCATACTCACCTTGTAACAATTACACTTGACCTCATACTTACCTTGTTATTATTTCATTTGACCTCATACTCCCCATGTTACAATTACATTTGACCTCATACTCCCCATGTTACAATTACTTTTGACCTCATACTCACCTTGTTACAATTACACTTGACCTCATACTTACCTTGTTATTATACATTGACCTCATACTCCCCATGTTACAATTACATTTGACCTCATACTCCCCATGTTACAATTACATTGGACCTCATACTCACCATGCTCAATTACACCTGACCTCATACTTACCTTGTATTATTTCATATGACCTCATACTTACATTGTTACAATTACATTTGACCTCATACTCACCTTGTTACAATTACATTTGACCTCATACTGACCTTGTTACAATTTACATTTGACCTCATACTGACGTTGTTACAATTACATTTGACCTCATACTCACCTGTTACAACTACATTTGACCTCATACTCAACTTGTTACACTTACATTTGACCTCATACTCACCTTGTTACAACTCTATTTGACCTCATACTCACCTTGTTACAACTACATTTGACCTCATACTCATCTTGTTACACTTACATTGACCTCATACTTACCTTGTTACAACTACATTTGAACTTATACTCACCTTGTTACAACTACATTTGACCTCATACTCACCTTGTTACACTAACATTTCAGCTCATACTCACCTTGTTACAACTACATTTGACCTCATACTCACCTTGTTACAACTACATTTGACCTCATACTCACCTTGTTACAACTACATTGACCTCATACTCATCTTGTTACACTTACATTTGACCTCATACTCACCCTGTTACAACTACATTTCACCTCATACTCCCTTTTACAACTACATTTGACCTCATACTCACCTTATTACAACTACATTTGACCTCATCTCACCTTGTTACAACTACATTTGACCTCATACTCACCTTGTTACAACTCATTTCACTCATACTCACCTTGTTACACTTACATTTGACCTCATACTCACCTGTTACAACTACACTTGACCTCATACTCACCTTGTTACACTAACATTTCACCTCATACTCACCTTGTTACAACTACATTTCACTTCATACTCACCTTGTTACAACTACATTTCAACTTCATACTCAACCTGTTACACTTACATTTGACCTCATACTCACCTTGTGTTACAATACAATTCACCTCATACTCACCTTGTTACACTAACATTTCACCTTCATACTCACCTTGTTACAACTACATTTCACTTCATACTCACCTTGTTACAACTACATTTCACCTCATACTCACCTTGTTACACTTACATTTCACCTCATACTCACCTTGTTACAACTACATTTCACCTCATACTCACCTTGTTACAACTACATTTCACCTCATACTCACCTTGTTACAACTACATTTCACTTCATACTCACCATTGTTACAACTACATTTCACCTCATCTCACTTGTTACAACTACATTTGACCTCATACTCACCTTGTTACAACTACATTTGACCTCATACTCACCTGTTACAACTACATTTGACCTCATACTCACCTTGTTACAACTACATTCACCTCATACTTACCTTGTTACAACTACATTTGACCTCATACTGACCTTGTTAACTTACATTTCACCTCATACTCACGCTTGGTTACACTACATTTCACCTCATACTCACCTTGTTACAACTACATTTCACCTCATACTCACCTTGTTACAACTACATTTGACCTCATACTGACCTTGTTACACTTACATTTGACCTCATACTCACCTTGTTACAACTACATTTGACCTCATACTTACCTTGTTATTATTACATTTGACCTCATACTCACCTTGTTACAACTACATTTGACCTCATACTCACCTTGTTACAACTACATTTCACCTCATACTCACCTTGTTACACTTACATTTCACCTCATACTCACCTTGTTACACTAACATTTCATCTCATACTCACCTTGTTACAACTACATTTGACCTCATACTCACCTTGTTACAACTCTATTTGACCTCATACTCACCATGTTACAATTACATTTGACCTCATACTTACCTGGTTATTATTAGATTTGACCTCATACTCCCCATGTTACAATTACATTTGACCTCATACTCCCCATGTTACAATTACATTTGACCTCATACTCCCCATGTTACACTTACATTTGACCTCATACTCACCTTGTAACAATTACACTTGACCTCATACTTACCTTGTTATTATTACATTTGACCTCATACTCACCTTGTTACAACTACATTTGACCTCATACTCACCTTGTTACAATTACAACTACATTTCACCTCATACTCACCTTGTTACTTACATTTCACCTCATACTCACCTTGTTACACTAACATTTCATCTCATACTCACCTTGTTACAACTACATTTGACCTCATACTCACCTTGTTACAACTCTATTTGACCTCATACTCCCATGTTACAATTACATTTGACCTCATACTTACCTGGTTATTATTAGATTTGACCTCATACTCCCCATGATTACAATTACATTTGACCTCATACCCCCATGTTACAATTACATTTGACCTCATACTCCCCATGTTACAATTACATTGGGCCTCATACTCACCTTGTAACAATTACACTTGACCTCATACTTACCTTGTTATTATTACATTTGACCTCATACTCCCCATGTTACAATTACATTTGACCTCATACTCCCCATGTTACAATTACTTTTGACCTCATACTCACCTTGTTACAATTACACTTGACCTCATACTTACCTTGTTATTATTACATTGACCTCATACTCCCCATGTTACAATTACATTTGACCTCATACTCCCCATGTTACAATACATTGGACCTCATACTCACCATGCTACAATTACACCTGACCTCATACTTACCTTGTTATTATTTCATATGACCTCATACTTACATTGTTACAATTACATTTGACCTCATACTGACCTTGTTACAATTACATTTGACCTCATACTGACCTTGTTACAATTTACATTTGACCTCATACTGACCTTGTTACAATTACATTTGACCTATACTCACCTTGTTACAATTACATTTGACCTCATACTCACCTTGTTACAACTACATTTGACCTCATACTCAACTTGTTACACTTACATTTGACCTCATACTCACCTTGTACAACTCTATTTGACCTCATACTCACCTTGTTACAACTACATTTGACCTCATACTCATCTGTTACACTTACATTTGACCTCATACTCACCTTGTTACAACTACATTTGAACTTATACTCACCTTGTTACAACTCAATTTGACCTCATACTCACCTTGTTACACTAACATTTCAGCTCATACTCACCTTGTTACAACTACATTTGACCTCATACTCACCTTGTTACAAACTACATTTGACCTCATACTCACCTTGTTACAACTACATTTGACCTCATACTCATCTTGTTACACTTACATTTGACCTCATACTCACCCTGTTACAACTACATTTCACCTCATACTCACCTTGTTACAACTACATTTGACCTCATACTCACCTTATTACAACTACATTTGACCTCATACTCACCTTGTTACAACTACATTTGACCTCATACTCACCTTGTTACAACTACATTTCACCTCATACTCACCTTGTTACACTTACATTTGACCTCATACTCACCTTGTTACAACTACATTTGACTCATACTCACCTTGTTACACTAACATTTCACCTCATACTCACCTTGTTACAACTACATTTCACTTCATACTCACCTTGTTACAACTACATTTCACCTCATACTCACCTTGTTACAACTACATTTCACCTCATACTCACCTTGTTACAACTACATTTCACTTCATACTCACCTTGTTACACTACATTTCACCTCATACTCACCTTGTTACAACTACATTTGACCTCATACTCACCTTGTTCAACTACATTTGACCTCATACTCACCTTGTTACAACTACATTTGACCTCATACTCACCTTGTTACAACTACATTTCACCTCATACTCCACCTTGTTACAACTACATTTGACCTCATACTGACCTTGTTACACTTACATTTCACCTCATACTCACCTTGTTACACTAACATTTCACCTCATACTCACCTTGTTACAACTACATTTCACCTCATACTCACCTTGTTACACTAACATTTCACCTCATACTCCACTTGTTACAACTACATTTCACCTCATACTCACCTTGTTAACTAACATTTCACCTCATACTCACCTTGTTACAACTACATTTGATCTCATGCTCACCTTGTTACTCTTACATTTGACCTCATACTCACCTTGTTACAAACTACATTTCACCTCATACTCACCTTTTACACTAACATTTTCACCTCATACTCACCTTGTTACAACTACATTTGACCTCATACTCACTTGTTACACTTACATTTGACCTCATACTCACCTTGTTACAACTACATTTGACTCATACTCACCTTGTTACAACTACATTTCACCTCATACTCACCTCGTTACACTAACATTTGACCTCATACTGACCTTGTTACAACTACATTTCACTTCATACTCACCTTGTTACACTTACATTTCACCTCATACTCACCTTGTAACACTTACATTTGACCTCATACTCACCTTGTACAACTACATTTGACCTCATACTCACCTTGTTACAATTACATTTCATCTCTACTCACCTTGTTACAACTACATTTGACCTCATACTCACCTTGTTACAACTACATTTGACCTCATACTCACCTTGTTACAACTACATTTCACCTCATACTCACCTTGTTACAACTACATTTGACCTCATACTCACCTTGTTACACTTACATTTCACCTCATACTCACCTTGTTACACTAACATTTCATCTCATACTCACCTTGTTACAACTACATTTCACCTCGTACTCCCCATGTACAATTACATTTGACCTCTTACTTACCTTGTTTATTATATACATTTGACCTCATACTCCCCATTTTACAATTACATTTGACCTCATACTTACCTGGTTATTATTAGATTTGACCTCATACTCCCATGTTACAATTACATTTGACCTCATACTCCCCATGTTACAATTACATTTGACCTCATACTCCCCATGTTACAATTACATTGGACCTCATACTCACCTTGTAACAATTACACTTGACCTCATTACTTACCTTGTTATTATTACATTTGACCTCATACTCCCATGTTACAATTACATTTGACCTCATACTCCCCATGTTACAATTACTTTTGACCTCATACTCACCTTGTTAAATTACACTTGACCTCATTACCTTGTTATTATTACATTTTGACCTCATACTCCCCATGTTACAATTACATTTGACCTCATACTCCCCATGTTACAATTACATTGGACCTCATACTCACCATGCTACAATTACACCTGA
>CALNVZ010003435.1:9519928-9530149 GCA_940671915.1 Paracentrotus lividus | reverse complement strand
ACACACTGTATATGATACGGTAGGCAATCAAACTTACCCTGGTTATAGTAGGGATGGCCAAACAAAGACAAAAAGCCACTAGAACGGTTTCCACTTCACTGTATGGATGTAGTCACCCATGCATTTACAATGCAAACAATAACCCATGCACTGCCTTCTCAATAATACAAGTTTAATACACAGGCAGAGAAACAGCAATCTTTTCAATAAAAAACAGCTTTCGAAATTGTCTTTTGGCCAGTGTTAAATATCAATCATTTTTATTCCTAATTGGTCAGTTTCTTCCTTAGAAAATACCTCAGCAGAAGATCAACTTCTCCTGTTGGAAAAAATTGATATAAAAAAAACTCAGCGTGTTCAAGAGTGAATGCTTCTGTCGTGAATGTGTGTTATATTGACTGAAATTTCTCTCATGATTGGAATAGATTGCAGATAAAGAGAAGTAGAGTATTATATATAAAATTATACTATTTTTTGAGACGAAAAATGTATTGGGGTGAACAAAGACTTAAGAAGCAAATGTGTTTACACTGGTCCCATGTTAAGTTTTTTAAAATTACTCTACCCTGTCTAACACTCAAGCTCTTGCCAGCCACAATGAAATAGCCATTGGTCCTTGGGTTGTTCTATTGAACATGCCTATGGAGTAATTTTTCCGGACGGTGGTCATACTTGGATCAATAGCGGTAACATACATGTCATACCAGTCGAGTTTGTACTGCCATAGATGATGTGTGATCTTTGTTGATAGATACGTACTCAGTGTTGTGTCTGATCTATAAGCGCTCGATTCCGATGTTTGTAGTACGAATGGGGTGGTGGCATCATAGAGGAAATGTTTGGTATGATTTGTTAATAAACTAAGAGACAAGAACGCATAAACTTGGAAGTTGTTTTTATTGCATTATCGTGGCTTTTGGTTTGAAAGTTGTATAAATAAAGAGTGTTCTATGTCACGTCATTGCGATTGGTAATTCTGAGACGACTTTTAGGGTCATATCTTTGGTGATAATTCAGAGTACCACGAATTGGTTTCTTTTAAAATGCTCTATCAAATGAATCCTAGCTAAAAACAGACTAAAAGGATAACTTAATATAATTTAGTGGACATCCCTAGTTTATTAGTGATGTGGATTTTATGTTGATAATGGTAGACATCAAATCTTACCTCTGGTTATAGCAAGTGGATATGGTATGGTGGATAGTGGTAGGTGCAATCAAACTTCCCTGGTTATAAGTGAGGTGCAGCTGTCGGTGATATGTGATATGGTGGCCATAAATAGTGCTAAAAAAAAGCTTTTTTAACCCCCCCCCCGTCCTCTCGCTCGTCCTTTTTAGGGGGGGGGGGGGGGTTTTTTTTTTTTTTTATTTATCTGGATTTCAGTCTGTAGAGTGAAAAGAGTTTTTATTTTGATGGGGGTCGGTGGTGAATTTTAGGCGGGTGGTGCTGGGAGGGGGGGGGGTGTTGGGTGTTTTGTTAGAAAAAAAGGTTTTTGTTGCGGGGGGGAGGGGGAAAAAAAAAATGAAAAAAAAAAAAGAAAAAAAAAAAAAAAAAAAGTAAAAAAAAAAAAGATTAAAAAAAAAAGAAAAAGAAATTGTATGTGATATGGTAGGCAATCAAACTTACCCTGGTTGATAGGCGCGTGGGATTGTATGTATATGCAGGTAATCTAACTTACCCTGGGTTATAGCATTAAGTGGATTGTAATGTGATATGGCAATGTCAATTAAACTTACCTGGTTTATAGCAAGTGGATTTGTAATGTTGATATGGCAGGGGGCCGAATCTATATTATCTTACCCGCTGGTTAGTAGTGAGTGCATTGTATGTTGATATGAGCAGGCAACAAACTTACCCTGGTGTTAGTGAGTTGCATGTATGTTGATTATGTTGTCTTTTGCTATTCAGAACTGTACGCCTGGTTATCAGCAAGGTGGATTGTTTTGTGATAATGGCGAGGTCAAATTAGAACTTACTGGTTGTAGCGAGCGTGCATGTGTGTTGTGACGTATGGTGATATGGCAGGCAATCAAAACATTACGCCTGGTTATAGTAGTGAGTGCATTGCTATGTGATTATGGCAGGCAATCAACTTACCTGCGTATTAGTGTAGTGATTTGTATGTGATATGGCAGGCAATCAAGACTTACGCCTGGTGTATAGCGAGTGGATTGTAATGTAACATGGGTAGAATCGATCTTCTCGCACATCTGAATAAGCAACCCAGGTTTCCGCACAACTACTGATGGTACTGCAGCAGATCTGTTCCATTCCTGCGTGTAAGGGGAGGGTGGTAAACCGTGAATGTTACTTTCTTTTTCTCTGCTTGAATCAGAATATCTTTTTTCACAATCTTAATAACTGTTGTGATAATTCAGCTGAAACGTCCATGCCTTTGTAAGTGAGCAATTTTCATTACTGGCTTTACTAAAAGTACAAATTAGATAAAAGTTTGTTAAATATTCCTCATTCAATTCAGCTCATCAACGTCCAGGGAGTTGTTAGAGGAGGAAAAAAAGTTTTTGGCACATAATTGGCAGAAATATATTCCATGTAAGGCTCCTTAAGAAAAATGAAACATGGAGATGGTAACTCCATTGGACATGGCAACGTCAAGCTATGCTTATAAGGATCCCTTTTCGATGCATAACGTTATGTAATGATATATTCATGTAAACATTGTAAGATCCGTGAATACGCATCATCATAATTTACGCGTACATGAACAAGTAAAATATCAAAATTCCAAAAGTTAGTCAAAGTCAGGCTATAATTCTGTGGCCAGAACGATTGTACATCTTTTTTGCAAGTGCATCTCACGCCTTCGTTGAGCCAGCTTCCAATCCTCTCAATTCGCGTCTGAGATTTGACATGGGCTGGAACAAGAAAATTGTCCATCTTGCTTCAGTTTCCTGAAAAAAACATGCACCTTGTCTGCTTTCGACCGCCAGAAGTTTTTCTACTCAATCTGACGCAGACCAGACACAAAGATGCGCAAACACAACCAGGTGTTCGCTAATTCAGTATTTGCCAAGCAGCCTTCACCATAGGAACATCCAGAGGTCCATTCAGATACTGAATCTGAAAAAATGAGCACAGAAAATGGGGTACCATCGGAATTCAAACCAGAGATCTACTGGTTACTAGTAAGGCGCTCTCCCAGCTACAAAAAATTTTTTTTTTTAATCATTTTCCTCCCCTTCTTTAGCTCATTATTCATTTTCTATGATCATGCTTTTGAAGGAATCAAATACTTATGATTACAGGGGATATTTATTTTGCTGTCATTTATTCTTTAGCATCTGAATTCATTTTCTATCATCATGTTCAAGCATTGTCACAAATGCTGCTTACATTTCCTATTTATTTTCTTTATATTGTCCTTGTTTTTTTTTGCAGGAGTCAAACCGACATAAATCATAATAAAGTCATTCTCCGTGAAACATTTTATGATATGAAATAAATTATTCTAAAGTTCAATTTTTCTAGAACTTTCTTTCGACACCTCATATGGTACAAAACAGACATGCACCGATAAGCACAAAGAGTTTGTTAATGTTCTGCACAACTTTACAAAAATTAAATTGTGAAGAACAAAGCAAAGAGTTTTTCACATCAGTAACTTAACTACAGGGGATGCAACTGATGTTCCAATCTCTATTCACCCTCATTTAGAGATTCTTTTGAAAGAAACCTAACAAAAAGAAGAAGAAAAAAAAAAGAAAGAAAAAGAAATGCTGCTGAGCCAACCTTTCTTAGGGTGATATCTCACTTCACAGAGATGTCTCCGCAACAGAATAAAAATCTGTCTCCGCGACGGATAAAAAGTATTAGAGACGTCTCCGCGACAATTTATAAAAAAAGTCTGAAGTAGTTCCAAATCCGTCTCCAAAATGCGGAGACGTCTCCTGAATATCGGAGACGGATTTGGGACCACTTCAGATTTATTTTTTTAAATAAATTGTTGCGGAGACGTCTCTGAGACGTCTCCGAGGCGTCTCCTGATTTTCGGAGACGGATTTGGGACTACTTCAGACTTTTTTCATAAATTGTCACGGAGACGTCTCTAATACTTTTTATCCGTCGCAGAGACGGATTTTTATTCTGTCGCGGAGACGTCTCCGTGAAGTGAGATAGCACCCTAAGGCTGTTCTATACTTACAAATCTCGCCTACTTATTTTGAATTTGAGACCCATTTTGCCAATCTACATTTAATATTATGCAAGGGCAGCAGTGGAAGGTTTCACGGTGCACCAAGTATTCTTTCTTGAGATTTACAATTAGTTACTTTACCTTTAAAGAATATCTCATGCATGGCCCTTTCATATCGTATAAGCTGTCAAAAGAAAGTTGGACTGAACTTTATGATACTGCATTTCAAAAATTTCTCGAATAAAGAAAAATCTACTTTTTTGCACTTCAAATGAACGTGGCATGTAAAGAGTTAAACAGTCCTTCTAATCCATCAACACTGCAACAATTATGAAACAAGACTAGCCACAGATTTTAAATGTTAAGGCAGCTTTTCGGTAATTAATTTTGGAGGATATACATCATCTAGATGCCAGCAACATCAATATAAAGTATAAGCCTTTGTTAATAACAATAAAAACTAATGAAGAATTCAAAATCTTATGTTTTCTTTACTTTTAAAAGACAGGAAATATATCATATGGAACAATCGGCTTACATAATTTTCCATTAGCATAAAAATGCAATAGGAAAAAAATGACAGGCAATAATTCATGAGCCCTGGTTCAATGACCGATACATGTTTTCAAAGAAATACAACAAAGGCTTCTTCTTGAAAACTTCTGTTTTCATGGTGTAACTATGCCTGGTATTGAGACTGTATCCTGCGTCCTTCCCCCTACGCCATCCAATGAAAGTTCTATCACCGTGTTTATACTCAACCTGGTATTGAGACTGTATCCTGCGTCCTTCCCCCTACTCCAACCAATGAAAGTTCTATCACCGTGTTTATACTCAAAGAATTCATTGTATACATTAGATATCCCTAAACAGTATAGCTGTCTTGAAACAAAGCTTTATTAGAATATCGTTTATGAACGCCTTCCAAAGTCCCATCAAAGCTAGTGTCTTAGCATCGTTTCGAGATTCAAATCAATATTTAAAAAAAATCAGGTGTGTGAAAATATAGTCAAACTGGAATAGTATACCTGGGCGGGGCCATAAGCATGTGCTAAATGACCAATCAGCTTATGAGGTCAACTGTCAGCTCAAGAATATCCATGATATAAAATGCTTTTATTATTCATTTGGTTTCTGGATAAATATCTTTCAGTATGAATTTCTATGTATACATGTACCTCCAAAGAGTCAGAGGGTTGCACACATGCTTATCACATCTCAATGACGTTCAGGTACCCATTTAAACACTGTATGAGGAGAAGCAATGTAAACAAAATGCCTTGCTTAAAGGGAAGGTCTGGACCAAAAATAAGTTGCTTTTATAAAAAGCAGAAAAATTAGAAAAACAGAACCAAAAAAAAGAAGAAAATCGGACTAATAATAAGAAAGCTAGGAATATATTTGCGATGCACAAAAAATAGATCGCTCTACCAAATTGGCAACACAGTCACAAAGCTGTGATGTCATAGGGGGCACAACTTGCCGTGCATTTTCTATATTGTTTTATGATAAATTTTCTCTTTATTTGTTTAGAAACTGTTTTCCTCATAACTTTGGCCAAGATATATTGATGGCAATATGCTATTGCATCTATACATTGTAAAATCAGCACCCCATCTAGAAAAACAAAAACAAAGATTTTAAGTAGATAGAAAAAAGATATTCATGAATGTTGAATTTCATGAAAAACATCACTTTTCTTTTGAAATGTCATTACAATTCTCACTTTATGAAAATGCATAGATGCAGTAACATATTGTCATTGATATATCTTGGCCAAAGTTATGAGAAAAACAAATTCTTAACAAACAAAGTGAAAATTTATCATAAAACACTATAGATAATGTATGGCAGGTGTTGCCAATTTGGTACAGAGATCAATTTTTTGTGCATCATAAAGTTATTCATAACTTTATTATTATTATTATTCGTCTGATTTTCTTCAAACTTTTTAAAATCAGTTTTTCTAATTTTTCTGCTTTTTATAAAAGCAACTTTTTTTTGGTCCAGACCTTCCCTTTAAGGACACAAGTGACATGCAGGGTTTTGAATTCTCGACCTTTGCATCCCCCAGTCAAATGAGTAGACCCCTAAACCACAATCCCAAACATAGATTAAGAAATTTCCGGCTAAAATTATAAACATTTATATTGGAAGAAACAAGACATCACAAAATTAACCTTGATTAAGGATTTTTCATGATATTTCAGACACATTTGAAAATCAATGACTTTGATTCTTGAATTAAAACTTTAAAATTGCAGCTTTAAATCAGGAGCATAATCAGCGCAAATCCTATTTGAGCTAAAGGCAGCTCAGACCTTGACTAGGTCTAAGAAAATATTGAAATCCTCCTTAAAGCAACAATTTATCTCTGGCTTTCCTTCCACGGGGACCAAGTCTAGACGCACGCTTCCTGTCCGGCTCACGAAACTCAAGTGGAGTTCACAACACTAAGTAGCCACTTGGTCTAATTTAGCTATTGCCCATTAGGTCAAATCGCACATGGTAATACCATTTCATCTCAAACCAGTTCGTCTAATTATCTTTTGGGCTAATTGCCACTTCTCCTATTTACCATTTTGTCTAATTTCCAAATGACAATTTTGTCTCATGTCCATTTGGTATTTTAAGATGAATTGGCAAGTAGACCATGTCATTTGACCAAGTTTAGACAATAAGATAATTGACCCACCTGCTATTAGACCAAGTGGATATAAACCTTTGCAACTAACCCTGAGTTCTTGCATGGACGTATCACTTTTGACAAAAGTGATACGTCCATGGTTCTTGTAACCCCATTAATTGCTAGAGGAAGGAGTAATGCAGTGGTCTCAAAATCAATCAATGTGAAAGTGGCTTCAAATGGTATCATGGCATCATCGATCAATATAAAACATGTTCCTCCAATAACAACTTCTAAGGTTTTAATTACTTTCAATGGCTGAGGTAAATAAAAAAGAAAAAAAGAAAAAAAGAAAAAAATAGGAGGAAAAAAAACCCCAACTTAATCAAGTAAAATTGATCTGGTCAACTTGCATTGTTCATTACCATGGAAACTATTATTGTAGATCCAAATATAGAGCGGGGGAAAAAATAATCAAATTACACTACCAGAGGATAATGCCTTGAATGAAACGGTGTCCAACAGAGATTTAGAGAACTAAGAAAACGCAACTTCAAAACAATGATCTGAGTGATACTTAAATGACAGAGGCACTTTGGCTCAAAAGGATAGACAAAATATTCCAGGGTCCCACACTTAATTTCATCTCTTTTCGCAAATGTAATTCTGGGGAATATTCTTGGAACTACCTATCTATCACCTCCAAACCATCTTCCAGAAGATAACTGAGAAGATATATCAGAGCGCAACAAATCCCTGAGAAGCATTGTAAAATCCTGAATTAAGTGACAATTAAACTACGGATATGAAAACTACATGGTAGCGAAAAGAAAAAAAAAAAGAAAAGATTTCGCACTTGATCTTGCAATGAGTAAATCAAGCTTCTGAGTGGGGTGTTACTTTGTACCTGTTAATCAATCACAGATACAGTCTCGGCGTAGGACCTCAATTATGCCTTTTGTTCAATGGTAAAAGCTTTTGAATTTCTAACGGCTACCAAAGCCGTGCGCTGAGGGAAGAGCAAAAATCATCAAAATTTGACGTGCCTGTATCTCCTTATTTTGTGCATCAAAATGCAATGAAAGATTTCAGAGAACATAAGAAATGATAATATCATGCTTCTTATAATATGGCAGCACAAACATGTGAGTGTTCTATGAGATACGAGCATTTATCTGTTTCAAGGTCTCGAGAAATAGGTTTTTGTATTTTTCCCGACACAAGTCTGGGAAATAAATGAATATAAAAACAAATTCCAAATTCATATTCTTCAAACAATTACTCTCTGCTCCCTCTTTATTTCTGTGTTTGGGCAAATGAGCAGTTTTCTATAAATCTACCTTCAAATGCAATACTTTGCATTGAAATCTGGAAACATTGCAATGGCCCATGAACATGCCAATGACAATGGCAACGGTAGTGACAATACGACAATGACAATGACAACGATCGGATTAGCGCATCGGTCAGTGCGCATAGCGCTCTACCGAACTTGCATCGGAGCTGAGCATCACTGTTCATGGGATACGGTTTGCAAAACGATATTGCACTTAGTACATGGGACTACTCATATTACTTTAAGGAAGGGTTGTGAATGACTTTGACATCAACCTTTCGCCGACATATAACCGTGGGAAAACATTTATGGAAAGATATTTCGACAGGGTTTCGAAATAAAATAATTAATCCCATACTAAAGTGTCGTTCTTGGATGGTGGGAAAATTACAATTAATTAGTTATTTAAGGATTCTTCATTTCTTTGGGGATTTTCGTTAAAGCCCTAGATAAACAATCTAAAATACAAGCTTTATTTAAACCGATACTATTTTTATCAATAAGAAAGAACTCTTACTACTAAAAACAGTTCGTTTGATTTGTTTCATTGCCTGTGTTTAAAGCGAGATATCGTTGTTCAACCGAAGGCACTTCTGTAGCGATTTTACTGTATAAAAAATTGTCTATTTTTATGGCAAATAGGCAGACGGCGCGAAAGCTTTTGCGATCTTAATTGGGGTGCTAACGCATTGAATGGATACATGGTGGTTACCCCCATTTCATCGCAGTAAATCAGCAAGCTGACCTTTGTTACCCTTGAACTTTGACCTACATACTTCAAAATCTACTCAGATCATCTTCCCATGGTGATGATTCCCTTCTGACACTTCAGATATAGTGATAATGAGCTAAAAATGGGGTTCATAAATTGACATTGCTTATTCCTTGCATAATAAGCCTCTAGGGTACTTACCCAACATGCTGTGCAATATTTTTTAACAAAATATGGATGAATGTATGGAATGAGTAGAAATTGGAAAGAGGGAATGAACAGAGCATCAAGTGGGATTGATGGATAGGTAGACAGTGGAAAGGAAGATAGATGAAGGAAGAATTAAATAGATTTGGTAATTGGATAGATAGATAGTAAAATGGGATTGATGAATTGGTAGAAAGCGGAAAGGAAGATGGATGAAGGGAGGGTTAAAAAGATTTGGTGATTGGATCGATAGATAGTAAAATGGGATTGATGGATTGGTAGAAATTGGAAAAGAAGAAGATAAATGGATAGAGGGCAAAGGGGTTGATGGATTGTACATGTATGTAGATGGAGGATAAGAAATTGGAAGAAGGGAGGGAGGGCTAAAGAGGCTTGGTGATAGATAAAATTGAAATCAAACTTAAATTGTAAAATGATTGAAAAGACAGGAAGACGGATGAATGGATGAATGGCTTAAAAGACTTGAGAAATGGATGGATAAGAATAAAATGGAAAGATCAAATAAGATTCTTATTCAATCTGAATGATGAAAATGAGAAAATAAATTATTTCATTTGATAGTTTGAATATATAGGCAACAGGGTATATGCAACAAAATATTTGACAAACCATAATTATTTTAACCAAAACACATTTACTATTTATTTACTATTACTATTGTTTTTTGTTGTTGTTTGTTTGTGTTTTTTTTTTTATTTTTTTGTGGGGGAGGGGGAAATCCGGGGGGGAGGGGAACAATTTGGTCTCACTGAAAATTTTCTATGGGTTGATTTTGCTCTAGTGAAATCTGTATCAAACTTAAATCTAGATTCTCACAGTAGAGTCGCTAAACAAATTGTCTGATGTGCCCTACACATGTTCTTGGATTATTAATTAGTTCTAGAATATTCAAATTTTTGAGACATCTTCTCCCCTAGACAGTCTGTCTCTATTTCATTTTGAATAAAAAGAAAGAATTGTCTCAAACTAAAAAAAAATGGTCTGGTCTTCCAGCACACATAATGTGATAGAGAAGAATAAACTCTCCTACTCATGTATCATTCATACTCTGCCGCTGCTGCTTTCTTTGTTCCAGATAGAAACCCTCAAATCCTACACTGATAATCCTCGTATCGCTCGTAGTCACATCTGGGAATCATGTAGGTAATCATGAATCACGCTTATG
>CALNVZ010003435.1:9446569-9519903 GCA_940671915.1 Paracentrotus lividus | reverse complement strand
GGGAACAATTTGGTCTCACTGAAAATTTCTATGGGTTGATTTTGCTCTAGTGAAATCTGTATCAAAACTTAAATCTAGATTCTCAACAGTAGAGTCGCTAAACAAATTGTCTGATGTGCCCTACACATGTTCTTGGATTATTAATTAGTTCTAGAATATTCACAAATTTTTGAGACATCTTCTCCCCTAGACAGTCTGTCTCTATTTCATTTTGAATAAAAAGAAAGAATTGTCTCAAACTAAAAAAAAAATGGTCTGGTCTTCCAGCACACATAATGTGATAGAGAAGAATAAACTCTCCTACTCATGTATCATTCATACTCCGCCCTGCTTTCTTTGTTCCAGATAAAACCCCTCAAATCCTACATGATCACATCCTCGTATCCTCGTAGTCACATCTGGGAAATCATAGGTAATAATATCCGCTTAGGACAAGCACATCTCCGAGCATGCAAGAATAATATCAGACAGAATTTACATTGCAAAAAAACTTAAAGGCAGGCCTTCTCTTGATTTCTTGTATCTAAACAAGATGAAGTGCTAGATAAGTAACAAAAAAAGGCTGGGGGAAATATTACAAAACTTTCTCTATAATATCGTTTATTGTTAAGAAAATCTCACATACATGTTGGTCACAAAGATGCCAATATGCACACAAGCAAATCAGTATATCACAGTCCAAGAATATATAGAGAAAATAATAAGTACTTGAAATGTAATGTCATGAGACAACACATAAACTTGAATAAAAAAATAAACAAATGCATTTTGTATGAAACCATCAGAATTTTTCTTCAAAATTGAAGACCTGAATATCAAACCATCCCAAGTCCATTATTTGGCCAAATTGAGTTAATCATGGAAAATTGTTTTTTTTTAATATAAACCCATCTTGTGTAATATTTACAGCACTGAATTCCACCCAGAAATGCCTTCATGGATGAAAAAAAATATCCGAAATCTTAATAAGACACACACAAAAATTATCACTTTTTCCAGATTTACTTGAAAAGAACAGTCATGGACTTGGGTTGTTTTTACTTCATATATCGAATTTTCAGTAATAGATACTAAAAATAAGTACTTCTTGGAATTGGTGGGTAAGAATTGAGGAGAAATACAAATCACATATCTCTAGCGTATCTTTTAGGATGATTATTGCCTGCATGTTAGTTGAAGCTTTGTCTAGTGATCACTAATCCTCTAGATGCATTAGAATACAGGAGAAAACTAACACTCCTCATTGAGAGGATGATTCTTAAAGGGGAATTATCCCCTCAGAGAAATTTAGCTTCAGTGAATGGAGACAAACCCCCAAAAGATATTGGGAAAGTTTCAGAAAAATCAGGCAATGAATAAGAGAGATATGAATTTTTAGATTTTGAGATCACTTATGATATGGAGATCCTACAATTGGCAACGCGGCCATGATGTGTGATGTAATGCAGTGAGATCTTTCCCATATCTATTGTACACATTGTACTAAAATCCTCTTTTTTCTTGATTCTAAAGGGAGAATAAAGAATCTTTTTATGGGATGACTTGTAAATATATGAAATTCATAATATATCATGAAAAGAAAAGCTGTTCTATCATTAGAATGAAAATAAAGAGACATTTTGAAAAGTTTTTGTGCACACCATATGGAAAGTCCTCCATTTGTGACATCACAAATGGTGACCACGTTGCCAATGGGAGATTTCCTATGTCATTAGAGATCTCAATATTCAAATACTCATAACTTTCTTATCATTTATCAGATTTTCACCAAATCTTCACTAATGTGCTTATTTGATTTTTCTGCATCCACAGTGAGCCAACAAAGGGACAATTCTCGTTTTTAACTAAAATCTCTAAACTAGATTTGAAATTCTGAATCATCTTCAGAATGGGAATGCATAAATGATGATCATATAGGAAAGAAACAAATATCCAGTACAAAAACATCTATTCATAAAATCACTAATGTGTGACCTAATCTTTATTACCACTGACAGACCTCTTTTTATCCCCTTTTTCCTACTTCTGTATCTTTCAATAAAAAAAAAAACATGTTTAGAACCCCTTTTTTCCTCCCAAATAAAAAATGGTTATCACAGATATGTTGAGATATTCACATAGAAAAAGCAGACACATACATTTTTCAAGACAAACTATCGTATAACCAAAGACAAAAAAAAAACAGGAACAAGGACATATACCTTGAGGTATCGCACACTAATCTAGATGGACTAGAATCATGAGAGGTAGCATAAGAAACATGAAGCTTTTTCAGTTGCAAATGGTTCTTCTTATTCCCCAATAAAAATGCATCTAGACTAATTCTTCCTCCAGCGAAGAATTTTACCAGAGAGGGGAGAATGTGAGAACACCTAGAACAACCAAAATGGAAGGATGTCTTCTACCCTGTTTTAAAGGAGCCCAATAAAAGAAGCTTGTCTTAAAAAGCAGAAATCATAGAATCATATGAAATCAAATTTGAGAAAAATTGGACATCTAATATTACAATTTATTATTTAGATTTAGGACTTTAGAGGCATAGATATTTGTGGACGTCCTTCAAGCTCGTCTCAGAGTTAGGCAAAATGTCAAATCTCATTTTAACACGTATGCCTAGATGAAAATAGAATACTGTAGTCGCTGTTATTTTCGCGCGATTAATTTTTCGCGCTCGAAGAATGTTCACAGGTTCTTGAATTTACGCTGCATGTTAGTAAGCACACAATTGAATGGACCAAAAAAAGCATGCCCTTATAATTATTCGTGCATTTTTAAAATCGCGCCTGCCGATCTTCGTGCAAAATCCGCGAAAAATTAATGTACCGCGAATATTTCCACAATTACAGTATAAGAAATACCTAATTTATAAATCTTTGGCCCCACCCACAAGAGGATCATTGATCAATAAGTGATTTCATGCATGCAGCTGGTGTGAGAAATTGCACTGCGTTAGATTAGTTGTGACGTCAGAATGAAATTGCACTGTGAAATGCTTTTGACAAATATGGGAAACTATATGCCATGACATATCCCTGGTGCTATTTACAATTCAAATAACAATTTGTATTTAAAACTGTTGGCAAAAGTTTGCAACTGCTTGCAAAATAAAAAGAAACACATTTGCTATATTCTTGTGTAAACATTCCCTGGTACATCATACCTAAAAAGGGGATATTTTTTTTTTTTGCCGATTTGTTTGAAAAGTCGGCAAAAAATTTGCCACTTTCGCAGACTCAGTGACATGCCCCCTAAAGGACTAGAATCTTTTTATAATATGAACTGAGCTCCCATTTCAATGTTGACACATATTAATCAGAAATTAATTTCTTTTAGTCAACTTTAGCCTTCAATACGCCATTTTTTATATCTGGAAAATTACTCTTTCCCCCTACCAAATCCACTCCCTGCCCATAAACACAGGTTTATGGATCTACAGTGCGTATCAATAAAAACGGGACAGTTTTGAAAAGTCTGTCGAAATTGTGTTTGAAATTATGATGCCTATATTTTTATGTTAATAGATGCTCTGAAGTCTTATCTTTCGAATGCAACTAAACAAAATAAGTTTCGTTCATGCTTGAGCACACACAGAACATTTTTGTCGGGGGCTCAAAAAACTGCTTGTGCACAAAATGGAAAAATTGAGAAATACGATCATCAGACTTCTTTCTAATCAGCAGTCTTCCTCTAATTTCTTTCTTTGTCTTTTCCATTTTTTGTTCTAATTATGATTTAAAAATTCATTTACAAAGCTATTTATTTACTTTAGTTGTTTTCTTTTTGTTTTCATTTTAATATGTTATGTTTTTACAATTAATATTCCTTTAAACTTATTTTTTTTGTCAACTCATAATAAAAAGGGGATTTAGTTGGTTGTTTAATTGATTGTTTAATTGATTGATTGATTTATTGCTTTCTTATTTGTTTCGTTCATGCTTGAGCGAACACCGAAACTTTTTATCGGAGGTTTAAAAAATATGATTAAAAAAAGGGGGAAAAAAAGAAACTTTCGTTAAATTCAAAGGGTATTATTTATTCTGAATCATTGTTCTGAATCATGTACTCCCATTCAGATTGATTGTTAATTTTCACTGATCAATGATTATGTTAGTCTTTTGAGTCAATTTATTATGATTCTTCCAACGACTTAATCAATCATTTGAACAATCAATCAAAAGTAATCGATCAATCATTAAAGAAACAATTAATTAATCAAACGATCAATCATTCAAAATGGTCAATCTATCAATCCTTCATTCAATCAATCGATCAATTAATAAATCAATCCATTAATCAAACATTTAATCAAACAAGCGAACAAACAGAGCAATCGTTCAATCAAATAATCAACCAACCAACCAAATCCCCTTTCTTGTGTTCACAACATTTTTTTTATTTATTTATTTTTTTTTTAGTTTGAAGGAATATTCAATGCCAAAAGATAACATGTTAACATGTGAAAAAAACAAAAACAAAACAAAACAAAAACAATTGAATTAAATTAAATAAATATCTTTGTAAATGAATTTTGATAGCATAATTCGAAAATAATGGCAAAGATAATGAAAGGATTAAGAGTAAGTGTGCTGATTAGCAAAAAGTCTGATGATCGTATTTCTCATTTTCTTCCATTTTGTGCGCAAGCCTTTATTTGAGCCCCCGACAAAAATGTTCTGTGTGCACTCAAGCATGAACGAAACTTATTATTTTAAATGGCATTTGAAAGATAAGACTTTAGAGCATCTATTAACATAAAAATATAGACATCATAATTTGAAACGAAATTTTGACAGACTTTTCAAAACTGTCCCGTTTTTATTGATACACCCTGTAGAGTAGACAGTTTTTTCACCTCTCTCTCTTTCTCTCCAATTCTCCATCCCTTTTCTTTTCTCTATCTATGTCTCTTCCCATTTTCTCTTAAATTTTCTTTAAATTTCCCTTTTTTATCTCTCTCCTAACTCTTTCTGTCTTTCTTTTCTCTCTACCCCTGTGGCAGTTTACTCTTCTCTCCACCATGTTTTTCTTCATCTCTCCCTCTTTCTGTCTGTTGTTTTCTCCATCTCTCTATCTCTCCCTTTACTTTTTCAATTTCCCTTTCTCTCTCCCTCATTTGTTACCCAACATCTACTCCTCATCTCCAAACGCCCGTGGCAGTCTACAGGTGTCCCAGACGTTGATTTAGCCAAGAGAGACAAACAGTATCAACTGAGAGATGTCTGACATTACAAGACAAAGTGAAGAGGAAAGAAAGAATGAGAGTAGTATCAATGTTGGTTGTCTAATTACATGCCCTCGTTGGATGGGTAACTTTAGCCGATTGCTTCCCAGACGCTAGCCCCCCAAGACAAGGTAGAGAAGAAGACGGATCGTCTATTGTCCTTTCTTGTGTATATACTGGGATGCGACCCGATTCCTCCTGGTCTGTTTTCATTACACCAAAGCTTGCAAACTAAAATAAAATGTACCCAAACCGTAGAGATGTGTAAATATCTCTTTAATTCCATGTTTCTTTTTTTTATTATTTGTTTTTGTTGCTCAAGTTTTAAAAAAAAAAGTTTTTTAATAGCAGTTTTTGAGCTTTCAAGAGCTAAATTGCTCATTACTAGAATTTAAAAAGACCCCCCCCCCCAAAAAAAAGAGTTGGTTTTTAAGACACAGTTTGTTCTACAAATTGAATATTCAAGATCTCTTCTTGGAAATTTGTTAAGGGGGGGGGGGCTAACATGAACAGATTATCCCTCAAGTTTATACTAAAAGTTTCACTCATGAAGGAATTCCTTCCTACCAGGTGCCCTTTTCTTCACCTGAGTAGTGAGCGGTCAGAGCAGGCACCCCAACCTTTGCATCTTCAGTAGGCCTACAGCCTTTCAAACTATTACACGTTTACCTGGGGGATTTCTTTTGTTTGCCCTTTATCCACTCTTGTACAAATAAAAATTCCTGGGCAGAACAGCTAAAATTTAAAAAATAAAAAACAAATAAATAAAGGACTAAAAGTATATAACAACATGGAAATTAATAATATTAATAATAATGGTGGCTTCTTACATGTACATAGCACTCAGGTCCATCTTTAACATATCAAGTACTTTTGGTATAACATGTATCCAAAATTCAGACAAATGTCCTGAAAAGTGGCATCTCTGTTTTGGGGATGGTGTGAAAGTGGACTGTAATACCTAGCTGATAGCATGATCTTCCCTGATGTCTAGAAAATGAAAACATATCAGGTAACTTGTAGGTACACCCTTGGGGGAGTCTGGGAGGTGTGATTCTTTCTGCATTCATCGAAACAAAGCCGGACAAGGCAACAGATAGGTGTAGCGGGGAAGACCTCTTTTTCTTTCCACTCGATCTCTTTCTAGCCCAGTCAAAGCATACATTACAGTCGTGTCTCTCTCGTTAATCAATACAGTATCTTTTAGTTTGTCTCTTTTCATGTCAAGCCTTCTTGCTTTCAATTCGATCTCTCTCTCTTTTTTTTTTAAGTCAAAGCATACATTACAGCACTGTTTCTTTCTTTAATCAGTATCTATCTGTTTCATGGCTTTAAGCTCTCTTCCTTTCCATTTGATCTCTCTCCTTTTTTCTTTTAGGTTGTCGAAGAAAACATTACAATGATGCTTTTTTTTCAAAGAATTTTCTGTCGATGGCTTGTAAGCAAAAATGCTGGTAATACTTCAATCCATTGACATATATACCTGCAGGGAACAGAAGAATTACCTTGTGTCTCAGTCAGTTTCAAATCCAAGGGAAAAACCCCATCACATTAATGATTCATATTTCATCTTGGGTGGAATACACTAATTTGATTGAGGAGAATTTCTTTGCAAACTAGAATTAACTTTTGTTTGAGGTGTTGGATCTCGACATTGTATTGAAGTTTTTCTCTTAATTTTTCTCAAAACTTCAGTGAACTGAATTTTTTATTTTTCTGTTTAATTTCATTTGACTGCTTCCTAGGGTGTCATTCTACTTTACTCCTTTAAATCTTATAACATGTGCTTACCTCACACAATATTCAACTTTGCTTGAATCCTGTACACATCCTTGTTGAAAACATCCACAATATCAATACTTTCTGGATGATATAGACAGATACCACACTGGTTATTCTCCAGCAGTGTCATTTGACCCGACCCACATTTTGGCACATAATTTCAGAGAAGTAGGGCAGAGTGCAAACCCAGGTCGTCATGACTTGGTTCGAATGAGTAGGGAACAAAATATATAAGTTAAAATTATCCAAAAGTAGGGCTTATTTGAAGGAGAAAAAGAAATAACTGGGTTTCGTTTTGATTTGAATTGACATGATCTGTCATAACCCCCGCTGTGTTAGGTGCTTGATAAAAAACTGAGCTGAGAAACATTGCAAAACGAGTAGGAAGTATTTCCTTCTCGATAAACTTCATTTGCCTTGCTACTTCACATGAGTCTGAAAATTATATGTAGTGTAGAATTCTGAAGCTAGAAAAATATTTTAGATCGAGGAATAATAATTGCTTCATCTTTCTTGTACATCTTTATTTTCAATAGGGATGGACAATGTGAATAAACACTTTAAATCAAAGAATTTTTCTTAAATCGCTTGAGGTGTCACATTCTAATTAAACAATATATTTAGTAACATAATAAATTTATAGTATCATAATTTTATCAAACTTGCATCACTCTAAAAAGCTTATATAATTTTTCACTCATGATAAAACATGTATAAGTTATTTTGTTGATATGGCAGGCAGCTTGGCAAATTAACTTGTTTAATAAAATTATTCCAATGCAAACACAGTTTTAAACAAACAGAGCTTTGTTATTCCTAGCTGATTTTCCTAATCAAGGTTTCATATAAGAGGGTAAAAACGAATTTCAGAAATGTGATTTTCACTTTGAAATTCAGTTAGCTTCCGCCAAATCACTTCTGGGGACATTTGCTTCAAATTAAGTTTACTTACTCATGTGACAAATATTATGCATAAAAATCAAATGAAAGAGGAGTATCTAAGCTTTAAGAATGTGTGCTTCATCATTTAAAATTGAAAATGGAAAATAGTGAGCCCTGGCTGCTTTTGGGATTTCAGTTAAAGTTTGTCTGTAAAAAGATGGCCAAAGGGGGGGGGGGGTGTGATCATGTAATTGATTTTCGTGTCACTGTCCTCAATTATGCATGCATGCAGACACAGTGAAAAAAAGTGGAAGAGTGAGGTAGATAATTCTTAATTCAATAATGTTCGACATATCATCCTGTCAAATGTTTTTGTTCTCTAATTTTTTTACTCAGGGCACCAATTTACACTTGAACAGTGAGATTTATATTGAAAATAAAAAAACAAAAATCACACAAAAAAACAAATATAAACGTTTTTTATACGAATGCACTGCCTCAAATTCATTAAAATTATTAAAATGAGACCATCCCAGTAAAAGAACTGTGAATGAAAATATATTTCATAAAGTTGCAGTGGAAATAATTATCCAAATATTTCTAGTGTAATCAGGTAAGAGATCTCTTACCTCACTCAGGTAAGAGATCCACACAAAATATGTCTCAGATATTTACAGATTTAAATGAAAGGTATCCATTTTAATGATAACATATTTCGGGCTCAGCAAAAAAAAAAAAGAATTGGTCCAAGTCTATTCCTTCAAAGTGAGTAATCGGTCAGAGTCTATTTCTGAGAAATTCCAAAATATTGATTTTTAAAAATATTTCTTGAACAATTCAAACCTGCCTTTTATGTTTACCTTTGTCTCTTTATTATTTTTTGTTTAATCACTCTCTCTTCCAAGTATTAGCTTGTTATTGAACTATATCCCTGTTCATGTACATGAATATTGAAAGCAATGACTGGGGAACAAGAAAATACATTTAGAAAATGAGTCAGACAGATTCTCGCAGACCGCATCTTTTTAGCTTGATTACCAGTGGAAAAGCAAAATGATTTGGCTTTATTTCAGGGTGTGGTTTTCCAGCTCTAGAACGCTCTCTCGGGTACTGAGTGGAGAGTAATTGAAGGAAGTGGAAAGTGAAATGAGATATAAATCACAAACAATATTAACCAATATTTTCATATCTGGTGAGTCACACATAAAAATCATTCATGTTCTTTCGCAGTCGGTCAGTGAACCTTTCGATTGCAGCCTGGAGGAAAGAACATCCGAAGATGATGGTTATTAAAACATGAAGAGGAAGATCCCAGGGAAAATGAGAAAGAAAAGACAGATATGGCAACGATAGAAGAGAGAGAGAGAGAGGGAGAGAGAGAGAGAGAGAGAGAGAGAAAGGGAGAGACAGAGAGAGAAAGAGAGAGCTCATGAAATAAATATAAACACAGTGAAATAGGCAATAGCAGAGAAAAGAGGAAAAATTTATTTAAAAAAAAAGAAAAAGAAAAAGAAAAGAAAGTGAAAAGCAAAATATATGTATGGAAAGATAAAATGCTGGCAAATTAGACGAAACTTAATGTGAAGGAGGGAGAGAGTGGAAAACAAATATAAGGAGATAAAGAAGAGTGTGATACAGAGACAGAACAATAGTGGGAGAGAAAGAGAGAGAGAGAGAGAGAGAGAGAGAGAGAGAGAGGGGGGGGGGGGCAATTAAAAGGAAGAAGAACCTACATGTCCAATAAACATGTCCAATGTAATTGAAAATACAACAAATAATCAATTTAAATGCTTAAAAAATTACAGAAAATAGGCTGTAGATTTGAGGGGATGTCTCGATGAAGATTGAATGTGCATTATGGGAATTTCTCATGGGATGAGAGGATTGCATCTCCACTTAATATCTTATCCTTTAATTCAAGACACACAAAAGCCCTAAGGCATAATGACTGCAGCAATTATTATTATGATGTTGGATAACATCATACTTCAGACTCAAAATACAGCATGTAAGACTCGAGAGAGCATTAAAAAAAACTGTTTGTCTCTCACCCTTTTCCTTCTTGAACCTCCTCTATTTCTCTTCTTTTCTTGTTTCCCCTCTCTCAGTTTTCAAGGGATGTTCATTTTTACTCCAGGGTTGGTAAATTAACTACAATTATTTCAATTTCTTTAAATTCCTCTTTTCTGACATGCTTCTCCTTCCTTCTACTACAAATTCTGTCTGCTTTGGTTTTCTCTGTTTTTTGTCTCTCTATTTCTATTCTTTTCTTGTACCCACTCCTTCTCCTCCTCCTCCTCCTCCTCCTCCTTCTTCTTCTTCTTTTTTATTATTAATATACTCTCTGTTTTCAAGAGAAGTTTATATTTTCTCCAGGATTGGTAAATGAAGTACAATCATCGAAATTTTCTTATTAAATACCCTTTCATGAAGTCTATTTTTCTTCATTACTCTCTTGTATCCACTCTGAATCGAAATTCTCTCTTATTATTTTTGTCATTTTTCTCCCTCTATGTCGATGTCTACCTCTCTCTTCATCAACATGTATATCATCCTCTCTCTCTTGCTCTCTCTTTACTTAACACAGCTCCTCTCTTTTCTCCAAGGAATGTTCATTTTCCCTTCAGGGTTAAGTGAATGAACTCCAAATTATTTTTTCCCTCTTAATTTCTCTTGTGCAACATATCAGCACACCCTCGTTCTTCATCTCCGCTCCCCCAAGCTTCAGTTTTTTTCCTGATGTTCATGTAGATTACATTTTCTTGAAACTGCAACTGTTTCTTTTGTGGTATGCACAGTTCTCCCTTTAGTCGTGCACAGTACATTACTGGGTACTAGTATGGCATAATTGACATCATCAAGTATTTTTTCTGCCTTTTTTTCCCCTTCATATTTTAAGGAAATAACTAGACAGTTTCCATGTAACCCTAATTTTCCGGGTGGGGGGGGGGGGCATTATGCCCCCCTCCCCCACTAATTTAAGCTTACAAAATAGCCCAGATAAGTTAGGGTTAATCGTGACCATATTAAAAAAGACAAGAGGATCAATTACCAAAATAAAATTGAAAGTTCAATGAACATTCCATAATTTATACTTCTTCATCCTCAGAGAAATTCATATAATTGTTAATTACAACATTCTTTTTTTCATGGGGAGGGGAGGTAACTAGTCCCCTTTTATGTTTCTCTTATTCTATATGTTTTCACACAATTGTCCAAATGATGTACGGGTCCTAACACCAAAGCCATGTACATGTACTAACCCTTGTTAATGAGAAAATTAAAACTCCTTCTCTTTCAAGTCTCTCGAATCAGTGGGTGCTGAAAGAGATTATCTGCTGCCCTCGTGCAAGCCCCACTGCCCATGTTTTCAGAAATTATCTCCAGCTCTCTCTAACCATTCGACCATCTGCCTGCTTGTTTTTACATGTTGTCAGTTGAGAGCCTTAAGAACATTAACCCTAACAGATTTGTTTAGAGGTAACGTCCTTTTGACGCTAAAAAGGCAATATCGGCAATATCATATGATATTTGTATTGCGCAAACTGAATTGGTCTGTCCCAACTTGTCGGGGCCCTACAGAGGCTCCTGTATGAAACTAGGCAATTGTAGAAAGAAAGGCATTAGAGGCTGGAACAAAGACTAGCAAATAGTTAGTTTGTCATGTATTAGTTGGCGAAGTACAAGAAGTTGGCTGTAACAGTATACATTTGATGCACTCTTTTTTTATTTTTATATATATACATGTATCTCTACCAAGGGTCAACACTGATTACAAAAATCCCCAAATTTAAACTCTAACTATCAATGTTGTAACAGGGGCCCTATCCATGTATAAACTTTAAAAAGTGTGATTCAGACCCTTTCCCCGTTGCCAAAAATGTAGTATTGAGCCTATTGAATACCATCAATGGGGGGCGGGGTGCAGAAGACTTGGCAGATAATAGCCCTAACCAGCACCATACCAAAAATCATCACGCAATTGAAAACCATGGATATGTGCCTCTAATCTATTAAACACTGCCCCCTCCATTTCTATTTTCTAACATCGTCTTTCAATTCTGCAGCTGAGCGTAATGAAGTGGGGCTAATGCACTGTCTAGCCACGCACTAATCTGTCACTTATGCCCACTCTAATTTTAGCTCCTCCTATTTTACTTTTTTGTTGTTGCTTGTTTCATTCTTCTTTGTCTTTTGACCTCCATCCAACTAATCTTGTTACATCAGATTATTTCTGCAGACCTCTATACTATACTGCATGCAGACGATGGAGAAGAAATGTTTGAGGCTCTGTTTACATTGACAGAAAAAAGGTTCCCTAAGGTTTAATTCAAGGCATGAGCATTAAGATTAAACCTAGTACTTTGATTGTTCTGTTAAATGTGGAATATAAAATTAAATGTTTCATGAAACACATTATTCATTTCCACAAATAAACAATTTGACAGCTGTCATCATTTTCACCATCACTCTTCCCAAAAGCCCAATGAGATGATACACTTCCGGAACTGCCATTACATGTAGGATTGTGGCTGTTGTTATAAATTCACCTTAAAGGAGGGGGGGGGGGTGTAAATTAAAAGGGCCTAATAGGCCTACTACCATGCGAGTGCAGCAATCGCAAACATAGAACATACATGTAAACAAAGCATGAGGGGAGCTTCAACGCGAAGTCGACCACACGCACACACTTAACAATCAGCATAGGGTTGTTCGTACGCGCCTGTCACACACTTCTCAATCAACGGACATGACCCGTAATATCTGCACGACCATGAATAAATTAAAATGCCTCGCGTCTAATAGCGACCTCGACCGACACAAGTTGATGATGAAAGGCTCCCAAGATGATGGAGACTTATGGTAAATCAATTGGAATTCATATCTGTCAAACTCAGCAAATTTTATTTTTCCATTCAAGTAGGGAATATATGATTTGTTAAATCCAATATTTCTGAACCCCCTCCTAAAATTTTTTTTTTTAAATCCCAAATTAGTCACAATTTGTGAAATATCTATGGTCATATTCAGACTAAGTGGGACATTTAGCTGAAATTTTAATATGGCGCTGTGCCTTTGAAAATGCAAATTAGGATCTAAAATCAACACAAAGGCTTCTTTACAATACAAACAATTATTTAAGTTAAAAAATTACGTAATCCAGTTTTCTTACGCTGAATAATTGAGCAAACAGGAATTTGCACGTATGGGACTATGGTGATTTAAATGCCTCTTATTCTTAATACCAATCACTTTTGTCAGATTTTTTTTTGCTTAAAGTAATTTTCATGTACTATAACATGGCATATAAATACAGGTAATTTGGATTTAGTTATTTACTTGAAATGTTGAATTTAAGGCACTGGTCGTGTCACTCACATTTTGGATGTCGTGTCACTCACGACACATAGAGGTGGACCATTTTTCGGCAAAGAGGGAATGATTGATAAACACAATAAATGTCAGAGAGGTACACTATTCATATACATATACCAGTACTTATGGTACCCTTAAAGATCTACTTGGGCACAAATCCAACCATAACCAATGATGGTCAGAAACCCATGTCTTTTTTCTTTTGTGTCACTCACGCACTGTTTTTTAGTCATAATTTCCAGGACCAATTGTAAAATTCAAATCCAACTGGTAATGACACATGCCACTCCTACATTTTACATAATATGGTAGTCATGATCCATTCATAACCTACAAGTGAAAAGATATGCGCCCTTCTATCAGTCCAAATGTCATGTCACTCACGTTTGAATATGACCCTATGTAGAAAAACATTGGTTCACACAGTGGTTGATGTATTTGAATAAACAAATTATTTTTGTGTGTTTAAAGAATATACTACATGTGGAAATAAGAGATAAATACCAGTGTTGCTAATTTGCAGAAGAAAACCCGGGTCTTCTTGCATAAAAAATTTGGATTCTACGCAACTCAAAAGATCGCGTATAAGTCAACAAAAAAAAAAGGGGTTGAAAGGTCCATGAAGGGAGATTTAAAAAAAAACTGTAAAGCATTGTTCTTTTAAAAAAAATTCCATTCTAAATTTTCTTTCATGTCACATGGAAAGAGAGAAACTTCTACATAAGTTATTAATGAAAAAAGAAAGAAAATATAACAAGATGGTTCTCTCCCACAGACAAGATACTAAAATGAATAAAGAAAGACAATATCAGGAGGAACGCAATAAAGGTAAAAATGCTTTTATGTCATTCGTCAAGATTTGCTATAAAAAACTGTGCCTCTAAATTGCCATTATGAAATAATGAATTATTGTATGTGCTGACATTTTCACGACTGTTCGCTTCTATTCGTATGTCATTGAACTTGGGTTCGTAATCAGGGAACCTCCCTGCGCTAATGCAGAACACATATTTGCTTGGTGTTAAATTCATGTTTTGGATATCATATGTAATACACATTATGTGCTTGGCAAAAGGAAAGAATTAATATCATTGCTGCACACACAAATACACATCTACACATTCAGTGCAGTTCAGTACTGTAATTGCTGTTTAAAGAGAATCTAATGTAGTGTGAAAGAAAGAAAAAAAATTACTTTGAGCTTTCAAATTATTTGCATCTTATTTAGGAAGAATATTATAGTGAAAAAGGTCCACTGCAAAGGATCACTCTTCAAATCCCCTCAAAGTCATTGGGTCATTTGAGTGCAGTCCCATACATGCATGTGACTCTGAATTAAATCAAGTTGGTTTCTTATTAATTTGGTATTTCGGACTTCCACATACAGCAATTCTTAGGAGCATTGTAATAACTTTTCCCAATCACTTTGTGAAAGTGTCTTCAACAATTGAATATTATGACCAGGACCCCGTAACACAAAGGTTTGTAATCAATTGCAGATTTGAAAGAACTTCACTGATTGGTTGCTGATCAGTCTTTTGGACCAAAAGCATGTGCAACAATGATCTTGATTGGCTTTTGCAATTTTGCGATTGATTGCAAACCTTTGTGTTACGGGGCCCAGAACTTAAATTTAGTAAACATCTAAAGAAATAGATCCAATAGATCAAGCTGAAGGAAGCTGACCGCATCATGCACCAGACGATACCAGAGCCTCTAAGTCTAAAGGAGGGCTCACACGGTTCAACTTGCTGTGATGCGATTTTTAAAACAAATGGTAGTTTGCATTATTAATGCAACATTTGAAACATGCAAAGTTATCTTACGAGAGGTAAAAATGTAAAGGAACAATGTAATAAAAATTTTGTTCCAATGTGAGCCTTTAATTAGGAGTCAAGGTCAAATTACCTTAAAATTGCAAGATCGCTGTGATGTTACTGTGATATGGAAACAATTCGATTTTATCCAGAGAAAGGGGTTCGCAATTGCCTTGAATTTCAATTTTGGTATTCATAGGAATACCCACAACTTTAGACAGTATGGATTTTCTTGTTTGAATGTTTGTATCAAATAATATTCAAGTTTTCCTGAAAAATCGCATCGCAGCAAGTCGCATCGTGTGGGGATAAAGGTCTGAAACAACCCAGGTTAATTTTTTTTTTCCATAATTTTATTTTTAAACAAACGCCAATCTACCACATTCAGAGTTATGCACTAAAAACTCTAGGATAGAGTTATATTCTATAAAACAGAAATATCAAAGAAACAGATCTATGAAACTTTGAGAAAACTTGAAAGAACAAAAAAGAAAGTTACAAGCATTTAAATGTTGAGATCACTAGATGCTATGGAGATCCTCACAATGGCTATGTGACCAAGATGTTTAAAGTGAAACTAGTGTGCTGGTCATGACATTGAAATGTGGAAGACACTGTCTAAAAGTGATTTGGAGAGGTTGATAACATTTCACCTAAGCATTATTTTGTGCTGTGAGGTTTTAGAATCGCCAAAATGATAAGAAATTAACCCAATTCAGTGTTGAGTCACATGTACTTACACAGAAATGCATGTATGGGGCAACACAAAATGTTTGGGACGCAAACATGTCAGCTGTGTGGTATATTTTGGATCAGATTATGAGTATTAGGGCATTTGAAGAGCAATCTTTTCTTGTGGAGCTTTTTATTATGATATTCTTCCCAAATGTCATGAAAATAACAGGAAAGACACACATTCCCACTACACTAGATTCTCTTTAAAGTCATACAAAAACAAAATACTTTCACATTACTTTTGTACATATTTTACCTCAATTGTCTCTCTTGATTATACTCTATCTGTAGATGGGTATTCTTTCTATCGATAGACATGTAATAAATTACATAATCATGAACAAAGAGTCTGTACTATCATTAGAATAAAGAAAAAGAGATGGGCCACATTTGGATTTTTTTTTCGTCCATGAAAAGGAAAAGTTGTTTGTGTATGATATCAAACATCTAGGTTGCATTGCCATTTTGAGGATCTCAACAGCATTAGTGATTTCAACATTCAAATTAAATTTCTTATTATTTGATAAATTTTTCTCAAAATTTCAATGATCTCTGTTTTATACAATTTCACTGATTCCTAATTTTTCACTCTCCTTTAACCCTATTCTGACTGGGGGGGGGGTCAATTTGACCCCCCTGTACGAAATCCGCGACTGCCGCGCAACCGCTGCAAATCGTGACCCGGCACTCTATGACTTTTTTCTTTCAAGTGTCCTGCAACTTTTGACAACAAGTTCGAAAAAATTGGATACTCCGTTGTCACGTTACGCAACATTATGTAATGGCATGTCAGGCCAAAATTGAACGAAAATCGTCATTTTGTATGCGTTTGTGTACAAAATACTGCTTTTCCTAAATTGCTTTATAACACTGATAATTGTGCCTTCTGAGCCTTTTGATTGATTAAATTTGTCTTTATATTGATCAAGAAACATTTCTCAAGCATAAAAAATTACAAAAACAAAGAAATACATAAGAAATAAAAACAATAGAATACATAAGAAATTCACAAAACGATAGAATACAAAAGAATTAACTTTACTACTAAGCAACTTTTAGAAAAAATTTGAGCTTCATAACTATGTTTATTAATGAAATATTAAAGATTTCAATAAAAAAGCATCTAATTTGCATACATGAGTATGCATAAATTAGCATAAATTAAATATGTGACATTTTTTTTCGAAAAAAATATATCAGCGATACCCTTTACATGTGCAGCGATGTTCGGGCAAAATTTCGCGGCGATCGGACCATCCACGGTCGAGATCTCAGGGGGGGGGGGTCAAATTGACCCCCCCCCCCAGTCAAAATCTCCTCTTGAAAAGCCCAGTCAGAATAGGGTTAAGCTCCTTCAAAGCTTATTTACATTCCCAGACTTTTGCATCCATAACAAAAACAAAAAAAACGTTCTTTGGGTCAAAAACATTATCCTATTTTTTTTTTTCTTACCTTGGTTTGTAATTCCAGTAGCTTCACAGGCTGCTCAGACAACGTCAAGACCTTTCCATCCTCATCTAAAAGAATTGAACAAACAAGGTTAAGATTATTGAAATCCTTGCTGCTCTATACATTTCTGGATTGATAAACACAACATCTTCATCGAACCATCTGTCATGTTTTTATGCTTTGAGGGATTAGTGTCCCAGTATTGAAGATAATGGTTTAATATTTCAGACAGACATATATATCTTTTGCCCTGGATTTCAAGACATAATTTAATTACTTTGATAGATGAGACAACAATAAAAGCGAGGGACTGTGAAACATTACATTTCTAAGAAAGATAATTATTATGTAAAAGTACTGTCTTAAAAGGTGACAGAACTTTTGGAACAGATATAGACTGTATTTGTTTTCAATGGTAAAAGTGGGGAAAAATAATTTAGGTATGAAATCTTCTCAAATGAAGATTGTATGTGGTATCCCAAAAGAGTTTTCTTGCTGATAAACTATATTTTGTATAATTGTCAAAAAAGTTATGCTTAATTGTTATGCTGACCATTGAGTAATATGCAACATCAAGAATCACCTTTTCCCATTACTTAATGTACTGCAGCAATAGGATATAGAAATGAAGAGATGTATATGGCGATAACCAAAAATGTATATAGAGGTATGAAACTTTGTAGGGTTTTTTATTGTATGATGTGAAGTTTCAGGAGTTATGGTCACTCCATATCAGGATCTGGACTTTGCAAATTTGAATTAAAAAACAGGAAAACGAAAGGACTTGTATTCATCCAAACATAATACTCCTATCAGATCAAAAAATATCTTTTGTATAAGAGAAATATTTTAAAAGTGCAAAATGAGAATTTTTTGCACATTCACCTTTTAACATTGTGAAATGGTTGTTTCATTCTCAAATGTTTAACCCTATTTTGATGCCAAGTCCGAAAAAAATCGGACCCTCGTTTGTCGCGTTACGCAACATTATGTAATCGCATGTCGGGCCAAAATTGAACGAAAATCATCATTTTGCATGCATTTGTGTACAAAATGCTGGTTTTTCTAAATTGCTTTATAACACTGATAATTGTGCCTTATGAGCCTTTTGATTGATTAAATTTGTCTTTATATTGATCAAGAAACATTTCTTACGCATACCTAATTACAAAAACAAAGAAATACATAAGAAATAAAAACAATAGAATATATAAGAAATTCACAAAACAATAGAATACAAAAGAATTGATTTGAAATTTCTGAATTTGTCAATTCAATATTATTGACTTTGCTACTCAGCAACTTTGAGAAAAAATTTGAGCTTCATAACTATGTTTATTAATGAAATATTAACGATTTCAATAAAAAAAGCAGCTAATTTGCATACCTGAGTATGGAACAATTACCATAATTTCAAATCGACTGTTGGTTGTTTAAAATTGACCGGGAAAACATATTTGTGATTATCATGATCTTGTTTTTATACCTGAGGAGGCTTGCGTGTTACCAAGCTTCCACACCTCCAGCGAATGAGAGTACTGTAGAAGAAGCATCCTAACCTTGGGTGCCAACGTCACGATAGGTTTCTACATGGGATCAAGAAGTGAAAGATTAGTGAAAGATTAGTGAAAAGATTATCTGATGGGATAAAGAGTGAAGGATTAATGGAAAGGAAGAGATTATCTGATGGGATGAAGACTGGAGGATTAATGGAAAGGAGAGACTATATTTCACCGTATCAGGACAACCACAAAAAAGATAATTACCCCCCAGAAACAGAGTAAGGGGTAGTTTTTTAAGGGGGAAGTAGTTGTCCAGGAGGGGGAAATTGTCCAGGGGGTAGTCATTCTGGAACCATCTTACAAGAGAGAAGAATTGTCAAGCAAGAGGTATTTTAAGCCAGTTTAGAGTAAGCTCATGACCAACTATTATCAAATGATCTTTCCCTATTTTTCATTTGAACAGGCATTTGATTTAATGTAATTCTAATTTCAAATGAACCTTTTACGTAAGATTGCAGCAGCAACCTGCATGCATGAGTGATCATTTAATGTAATAAAATACTGTCACACTATGCATGATAATAAAAGAAACGTAAATGCACATGTTATATCAAAGAGAGATGCTACATGTAACTTCTTAAATGTCTACTTAGAGCTTGATGAAAAAGGGTCTGCACGCAGCTTATTGCTTGGGATCACCAGAATAATACAAAGGAGAAGACAAACAAAATCATAAATATGGTTAATAGTATAGTCATTCTAGGACAAAAAAGGGGTCAACCTCACACTAATTGCAACAGAAAATCTGAAACATGTATCTTGATCAGTAAAGTCTCCCTACAACATATCAAAAGTCCTAGGATTTCGAGTGGTGAAAGGGTCAAAGGTCAAAGGTCATTAAAGGTCATTTTGGCCTAAAATCATGTAAAATGATGTAGTTATGTTTATTTCAATTTATAAATAGAAAAATTAGCAAAGCATCTTTATCAAAACTTGGGTCAATTATGTATAGAAATAAATGGACAGGTTTGTAGTAACCATTTGAAGGTCAAAGGTCAGAGGTCAATAAACGTCAAAAACCTGAGAAAATGCCACGAAATTTCCTTTGTCCAGCTATAACTTGAGACCTCTACAGGTATGGTCAACTAAACTTGGTTCAATGTTGTTAGAGTGAATGAACCTGTAAGGTTTTGGTGATAAATATTTGAAGTCAAAGGTCAGAGGTCAATAAAAATCCAAAACCCTGTGTAAATCTTTTGAAAGTTCCTTTGGGCTTTAACTATTAACTTGAGATCGACTAAAAATAATGTCAACCAAACCAAGTGCAATCTTGATGTTGAAATGAACTTTGAAGGCTTTGATGACCGGTATCTATTTAAAGTCAAGGTCAGGTTAATAAATTTTGGTCAATTATCATGCAAATGAACTTGAAGATTTGGGGTAATCATAACTGGGGGCATTTCAACCAACTTTGATCTATCATATTTTATAAAGGTAACTAAATAATGTTTTTTGTGACTTCCATGAAGGTCAAAGGTCAGGGGGCACCAAAATGAATGTCTAATTCCTGTAAAAAAAGAAAAGATGAGAAACTACTTTTTTTGGCAATGACTGATAGTTTCTGAATGTATGTCAAACAAACTTGAAGCAATTCTGTATGAATGTAAGAAGATGAAATACAAAGTTTAAATGACAACCATGCAAAGGGCAATGGTCATTAAATGTAATTTTTAGCTTAAAATCCTGTCCAAAACATGAAAGGACTACTGATGGGAGATGAGTCAATGACCTGCGGATGGTAAACTCTTTCAAAGTCGAAGGACACATATGTTGACAGTAACTATTTTTCATATAATGAAATCCCTTGTCTTCACAATTACTTCGCAAGCACTTGATAATTTGGAAGGTTATTCGGTTCATGGCACTTGATTATTGCCAACAACTATATAGTATGTTTCAAGAATTTAAAGTCAATATTAATGACGAAAGACTAATTTACTCATGAGATGACGAGAAGTTTGTTTCATTAATGTTATCAAAAGTTCGGTTGATTATGTATAAAGAGGACTAATGATATAATGATCTTTTTGGGCAGCTACCTATGTCAAATAATGAAAAACATGTACATGTGCATGTACATAGTTTTGTTCCATGAATAAAGTTAAGAAGCACTGATAAAATGACTTCAACTAGCCTTGTTGAATAGTCCATGATTTTGATGTACGTGTAACACTGCAAATATCTGATAGGTAACAAAGTTATGTAAAAATGATAAAATATCATGCTAACCGCAAAAAGCCAGTTATAGATCCAGGATTTTGAAATAGAGGGTGCCTGACCCCATGAGATAGTGAGCCGCCAAGTTTTCCCAAATTTTAACATGTACAGTCAATTAGTATTAGTATATTAGGAGGGGGCGTGTCCCCTGTGCCCCTGCCTGGATCCCCACTGAAGCATGAAAGTATTTGAAGGGATTCAAAAGTAATTGCCAGATTGATTTTTTACCAAACATTGTAGAGAACTACATTATGCTGATCATGTTCGTGTAACAAATGTTTTAAGATCATTTGAATACTAGCAGTCAGGATTAATTGTGTTGGATCTCATTATGGCTATTAGTTTATTTTTGGTAGAGTCTATTCCGTGTAACATAAAAGAGATAAGATCATTGAGGTACTCTCAGACCGAGTATACCATTAAATATGTTTTTATGTTTATGATGTTACAGGGCTAGAATTAAATTGAGATAGCATTTCTCAAAAAGCCTTCAATTTTGTCGAGCATTTCATTTTCACAAATGGTACGGTTAAGTCTCCAACATTTCTCTTCCATGACAATAAACCTTTACGTGATGGCTAGATACATTTGCCTTCAACATACATTCTACATGTAGATCTGTGGCGAAGTGCCACCATTGCCCTGCCTTATTCTTTATTTTTTGTCAACCAAATTGTGAGTGAAAGGCTCTGCTAATCAGAAGAGAGAGGATAATTCACTTTGAAGAGATGGTATGCTTTACAACATAATCCCCCTTGCAGACTTTTGGAGGGAAGTTAGAAATTACCCTCGACCAGCGTATTATTTTTCATTATATTATACGGACCCTATTAGAAATGCTCCAAAAATATTTGAAACTACCCCTAATTAAAAAACAGTTTGGGGAAATGCGAAGAGACCAATTATTTCAATGATTTTCAGAATTTTCCCCTGAACTGGACCCCTAAAAATACATGTGCACCCCTTTTCCGAGAAATCACAGGAACGACCCTGAGAGGGGTGGGTCGCTTTCTCTTTGAGACAGGGCTCCATACTAATGGATATTCACAAAACTTTTAGTTGTTAGAATGACTGTAAGACATTGCCAGAGATAAGATATGAATATTTCCATGGATGTTTTATTTCTTGGCAAGGATGCACTATAATGAGCCACTATTGTGCCTAATTTAAGCATTTTCATTAAGATCTTCTCATGATATTGTGGTGTTCCATTACTTTAAAGTATTTATCTACAACGTTAACGATTGACTTTATCTTGGTCGTACCAAGATTTCTACACCACTAAACCAAGTGTGCTTGCAAATTACCTACATGTAGTTGTACTAAAGTCTAAAGTTATCGCTAAAAAAGGTAACAAAAGTAATATCTTATAATTTGTGGAGGAATTGCCCTTTGATCCTAAACATGCTCAAGGTCATAAATTACCTATCAATATACATAACTAAAACAAGTTTGGTTCACACTCCTCAAGGGATCTCAAGTTAGGTTATAGGTACACAACCTTCTTGTTATAAAAAATTTACTTATCTCTGACCTTTGACCTTCAAATATAGTTGTCACTACTGCAAAGTTCATTTGTCTCTCAAATACACAATTGCAATGAACCTAAATTTTTCATCATATTACAGGATTTTTGACATCTACGACCTCTGACCTGTATGACTGTCACCTCGTGTGCTCCTATATGTTTAATTTGCCTCAGTTCAATATAATTTAACTCCCCAAGTTAGTCAGCATTCCTCATGTAAATTACAAAAAAATTTCTCACTTTTCAGGTTTCTTGACATCTACTGACCTCTGATTTTGACCTTAATATGGGTTGTCACCAAACCATATAAATTCATGCCTAAGTATCAATAGAGGCTAAAGTTTGGGTACAGTTCTCTATAGTAGATCTCGACTGGCCATAGATAAAGAAATTTCTCATCATTTTACAGGATTTTGGATATCCCATTGACCTCTGACCTTTAACCTTCAAATTATTTTACTAACAAAATAAACTAAGTTTGGTTTACATACCTGTACTGGGTTTTAAGTTATGCCTAGGATAACGGTATTTTTTTTCATTTTCACACGTTTTAGACATTTATTGACCTCTGACCTTTGACCTTCATATGGTTACTACCAAAATCTGCTCATCTTATGGATATTGTTATACATAATTGACCACAGTTCTGTTAAGTATGCTTTACTAATTTTCAAGTTATAAGTGAAAACAAACATGAGTACATTATTTCGACATGATTTTAGGCCAAAGGTGACCTTATTGACCTTTGACCTTTTGACCCTTTACACCACTCGAAATCTTTAGGACTTTTGATATGTTGTAGAGGAGATTTTACTGATTAAGATACATGTTTCATATTTTGAGGTTGAACCATATTGACTGTATATTATAGTTGTATGTTTAAGTTATGCTAGGATAACGGCAATTTCTTTTCATTTCACACGTTTTAGACATTTATTGACCTCTGACCTTTGACCTTCATATGGTTACTACCAAAACCTGCTCATCTTATTTGCATATTGTTATACATAATTGACACACAGTTCTGTTAAGTATGCTTTACTAATTTCAAGTTATAAGTGAAAACAACATGACATACATTACTTCGACATGATTTTAGGCAAAGGTGACCTTATTGACCTTTGACCTTTTGACCCTTTACACCACTCGGAATCTTTAGACTTTGATATGTTTGTAGAGGAGATTTTTACTGATTAAGATACATGTTTCATATTTTGTGAGGTTGAACCATATTGACTGTATATATGTGTATGTTAAGTTATGCCTAGGATAACCGGCAATTTCTTTTCATTTCACACGTTTTAGACATTTATTGACCTCTGACCTTTGACCTTCATATGGTTACTACCAAAACCTGCTCATCTTATTTGCATATTGTTATACATAATTGACCACAGTTTGTTAAGTATGCTTTACTATTTTCAAGTTATAAGTGAAAACAAACATGACTTACATCATTTTTACATGATATAAGGCCAAAATGACTTTATTGACCTTTGACCTTTTGACCCCTTTCACCACTCGAAAATCCTTAGGACTTTTTGATATGTTGTAGAGGAGATTTTACTGATCAAGATACATGTTTCAGATTTTCTGTTTGCAATTAGTGTGAGGTTGAACCATATATTGACTGTACTATAAACCTGGTGTATAGTTTTGGTAACAAAAAAGAATCGGCAAAAACCGATTAAACATAGTCTCATGTTGTTCACATTGCACTAAAAGATATGTGTGAGAGATTTTATGATATTCCTTTCACGATTTCCGGTGAATTTCAGTGAAATGTTTGTTTTTGAAACATAATGTAACAGTTTTTGAGACCTTTGCTGGGGTGTCCAGTCCCCCGAACTTCCCGCATGAATGGAGGGTAGCGATCTGTGTGTATCACCCACATAAGAGAATCCCCATTGGTTTTCCATGTGAACGCCTCGTGCACACTGAGATGAGTCGGATCCCCGACTTATCTTGTTTTATACTTATATCGTGAAATAAAGACACTAAAACAAGATTTCAAGTAATATAACTTTCTTTGTTACAGTTATAGGATTCAGTCTTTCATATTATCTAACTATCAATCCAAATGAAATGTTACCTTCTCCCAACACTATACACCAGCTTTAAAGTGAGAATCATAAGATCTTAATTGCTTTGGGCTGGGATCACATATGAGTATACAACCAGGGTATTTGTGCTCGTTTTGTGAGGGCACGCAAATAGCTTAAATTGAACAAGCCCCATTCCTTTGTAAAGCAATACGATTTCCAAATACTGGTTCACTGGACAAAGGCGTATAGCTGCATTTAGTATAGTATACGGGAATTATGCATGTTCAATTTTTTTTGGGTGTACACTGTCCTTCCTCTGCAATTCGTGTGTACAAAAGTTCTAAATTTCCAATATTCTGATTTATTAACTATTCTTCTCCTCATATCAGCCTACTCAACCTCTGATTGTAGGAGGAATGTCCAGTTTTCTTTGTTAGAAGTGTCAATACCATCGGCGCCAAAATATGAAATAGACCGCTTTATCCGTATAGCATATACCGAAAACTGTATACTTCTATGTGAACCCAGCCTTAGAACAAGACTCACAAGAGGAAAGCCACGTATTCTGTGGCGTAGTCTAGACATGGATTTACTGGGTTTGCCTCCTGATATCTCTATATGGATTGGATTTACTGCCATTAATGTATCCACACCTGCAAAATACAAAATTCAAATATTAACAGTGATCAGAATATAAGTAACAAATCTATATTTAATGTAATGAAAGAAAAAAGTTTTTAACTTTTATGAGGATATTTAAGATAACATTGCACCTATACAGTTGGCACTAGACGTTTAAATACCCCCTGGGAATTCGATGGAAATTGTACACTTGCCAAACATCATAAAATTTTAAAATCTTAAAAATATCTGTGCTATCATGACAAATTTGGTATGAAACAAATAAGTTTATCCTGCTCTTTCATCACACTGACATGTCATCAGGAATTGAATAATATTTAGATGTCCTTTTCCGCAAAAGTGTTCACATTTTAGAAAAACATTGAGAAAATTTTGGCCAAAACATTTCAAATTTATGCATGTGATGTCTGAACAGAAACATATCAGACTATATATATTTTTTTTGTTTAGTGGTGACATATCATTTCTCTCAATGGTATATGGTAAGGATGGCAAATACATTTTACACAAGTCTGAAGGAACAGTTTTGGATCCCAGTGTTAAAAAAAGAAGAAGAAAGGTATACTCTTATAACAAACTGTTGACTGCGCATGTGAGATACAATTCAGTACAATGAAAATATTGTGAAAAAGCACCTGAATATTGGCAAAAAAAGCCTGGAAAAGGGCTGAAAATGGATAAAAACGCATAAATTTTGAGTTCTAAATTTTCTGACGAGTGGCATCTCTGACAATAACACTTTTTCATACCTCCTGAGATGAGTCTATCACCGGCCGTCACCAAGGCCATGATATCATGACTGTGATCCCTAATAGTCCTACCCCGGACCCAGTGCTTGGTCTCTGATCCCGAGGCTTTCTGGACCAGTTGGAACTCGGTGATGATGGGATCAGCACCGGCTGAGAACACACAGGTCTGGTCATCGGCCACGCACAGAGACATGATCGAAGCTCGGTGGCTGGTGTAACTCTAACCGCGACAAATAAAAATAAAGATATAAAAAATAGAATGACTCAATGAGTATATATACAGAAGAAAAAAAACAACAGAGCTGTTTGTGGAGATTACATTCAGGATAATTCTTCTGATTTTTTTTCATATCTGAAAGTCTGAGTTTGAAATTTCAAGTTATAGGATATACTTTATTTCTGTGTCCTGTAACAAAAGGATACGATAAATCTTACGATTGATATCAATCACAAGTCTATGGTAAACCATGTACTAAGAGTTACAATCTATCATAAACCTTCACTCATAGTTTCTTTCACTTTCTGCTCTTTTTAAAACCAATTAAATTGAAAAGTATACTTCACTTAAAAGTTTGTACTTCCATTTTTAAAAACATATAAGATCTCCAAAATTTCTTGTCCAAAACAAAGGTGAAACAAATTCTTTTTGTCCAATTGATCATTAGCCTGGCAGCCACTGAGCAGTGCAAGATCGATGTTACTCTATCCATTTCTTGTTGAATATAGTGTGATACCTTGTGGAGTGTTCCATGCCTGCCATTCCAGAACTGTGTTCTCCCGACCGAGTCTCCACTGATGATGGTCATATCATCCAGGACAGCCACCTGCCATACTACAACCTCAGTGTGCTTCTGAACCCGCTGTGTGGTGATCCTCAATGTGGCATGTCCTGTGCAGGAAGCAATGGTCGCAGTGAGACACATCAATGGGCACATTTTTAAAACATTACAGTTAAACCTGTTTGAGTCCTTCTTCACAGAATCTGTTAAACTGTAGAATACTGGACCTCAAACTAAAGTGAGACACAACAATGTAAACATTTCTTAAACATTACAGTTAAACCTGTTGGAGTCCTTCTTCACAGAATCTGTAAATCTATAGAATAATTTACCCCAAACTAAAGTGAGACACAACAATGTGCACTTGTTTAATCATAACAATTAAACTTGTTTGAATCCTTTTTCACAGAATATGTAAAACTGTGAAATGCTCTACAAAATATACACGATTGAAAAAAAAAGAAAGATTGAAAGCATATGTTTTAAACTTGAATGGTAATTTATTTTTTTAGTACCAGGGTTATTCATAGGCCATTTACAAAACAACATTCAAATTCTATCTAGTTGCCTGATAGGGAGTAATTTTGTTTAGAACAACACAATGTTTGCAATCAGTCACAAAACAAAAATGGCCAATCAATTGTTGCATGAAACTTTTGCTCAAATGACTGACCAGCAACCAATTCAAATCATTCTTTCAAATTTGCAACTGATTGGAAACATTTGTGTTACGGAGCCCTGGTTATTATTTCAACATTTAGAATTCATCCAGATTGAAGAATTAAAGTTCTTATATCATTAGTGTTCATAGCACCACATACCTGTGTTAACATTCCAAATCCTGATATTATCGAGTGACCCTGTTACAATGACCTCGTCTGAGACGTGCCATGCGAGTGACACGACACGACCTTGCTGCATCTGTAGTGACCTGTCAAATATGATACCTTCATCTGTGACCTCATACAGACGGATGTAACCATCCTCACATCCTGCCTAGAGTATGGAAATCAAAGGGAGACAAAATATCACTTAAAGAGAATCTAATGTCGTGGGAAAGATCAACAAATTTATTGTGACCTTTCAAATTATTTTCATGCTATTGAGAAAATGTCATGGTAAAAAGGTCCACTGTAAAGGATTGCTCTTCTATTGACCTTATAGTCATAATACAGGGCTCAACATTAAGGGGCGCCCGGGCGCCCGGGGCGCCTAGATTAGCTACCAGGACCCTCAAATCAGAGGAATTATCAAAAAGTAGTTGCCCGAGTTGACCCTCAAATTTTTTTGCCAGCACAGGGAAAATTTGGAATATAACACTAGGTATGTAGGTATTAAAACATTTGAGGACTATTCCAAACACCTAAATGTGATATTAAAACTAATTTCAAGTCAAATATCAGAGCAGAAATGACCCTGATATTTCTTAAAACACCGATCGTTTGTGTCTAGTCCCATGTGTGCTAATTGGTGTAGACTGACATTTTTAAAAGTTTTTGCTCATAGCTTTTAAGGTTAAAATTTGGTCTTGGGTGTCCAGTTTTCAAGGAACGAGCATTAGAAAATATGATCTTGAAACCTCTTACCCCAGTTACATCTGAAATTTAGTTTTCACAATTGGCAAAAAAAGATCGATTTTTGTGGCTATGTCTGCACTGTTTGTAGCATGAACTGAGCTGTATTCCTCCCAGAAGTCTTGGGGCAGAATCTGTCAGTGAGAGCCTCTGACAGTAGATGCATTTCGGAACTTCTAAACTTGGAAGGGGCTTACTTTTATCATCTTTAAAAGTGATGCAGTGATTGTCTGATGAAATCAATTATCTTAGCATACTTTGGTGAAATGGTGGATGATTTTTTTTTTTTTTTTTTTTATTAAACTAGACCACAGAAAAATTGAATTCCATTTTAACAGTAAGAAGTCTAATTTACATTTTTTGTTCAGATCTCCTAGACTAGATAGAATTTTTTTGGGGGAGCGAAGTTCAGTTTTACCGGTCATTGTTTTATTTTTTTTTACACATCAGTAATTGAAGTCTTTTCTTAATGTCAATTTTTTCATTTCAAAAGAAAATGATTGTCAAGATTTTAATATATAGATTTCTTGCATCATAATTAGGCCTAAATAACGGCATACAAAATTGGTGTAGAGTCTATGAATTATGAATATGGAAAAAAAAAAGATGAAATGAAGAAAAGTAGCTCCAAGTCCCGAACCCATTTGTTTTCCCCTCACCAACTCAACCACCTCCCGCCCTAATAAAAAGGGGAAACTTTGTTGTTTTGTTTATTATCTTCTTTTTTTTTCGGGCAACCAGATTATTGATTCGGGCTCCCAAATTTGGAAAATTTGGATATTTGGTTGCCCGGTAGGGCAACCAAAAAAAAATGTTAGTGTTGAGCGTTGCATAATATGACCTAAAATAGCTCAAATGTTCAGACCAAACATTTTGTGTAGTCCCATACATGCATTTCTATGTGTAATACATTTGAATCTAAGCAAAATTGGGTTTGTTATGATTTTGGTTATTCCAAAACCTCACAGCACATATGGTTATGTGAATTGTTATCATCCTTTCCAAAGAACTTTTAGACAGTGTCTTCAACATTTCAATCTCATGACCTGAACAATAATTTCACTTTAAAGGAAAATTCCATTCTGAAATTAGCTTGCTTTTTGTGGAAAAGGTTAAGGTAAGGGTAAATCCTTACATTGAAAAGTTGTTTTGATACTATCAAAATCAGAATCATTCTATACAAATTGGTTAATCACATTTTAGTTTTAAACATAGCTGCTGTCAGTACCAGGCTTGGTAATGACATTTATTTTCAACAAATAACTTTTTTGATCAATGAATGAGAAATACTACAAGTGTTGCAAAATAACCCTGACCAGACTTGCTCATGGTAAGAAACTCCTATATTTAAGAACAGAGGCTGACAAGGATTTAAAAGAAAATAATAAAACTGGACTTTTCCCACAACCTAAGGGACATCATTTACCTATATTTCAATAACAAGTCCTAAAACAAGACTGCATACCCAAGGCTAGTCAGATGGAAGTATTTTGAGAAAAATGAAGTAACAGGAATAAAAAAAACTGTACTTACTGCTATATGAGTTTGTGCATGATTTACAGCAATACACCAAAAGGCATTTCCATAGTAGACAGATTTCTGAAAAAAGAAATGACAAGAGAGAAAAAAATTAATGAACTTTCTTGTAACCCTGGAATATTGTTATTATGCATTATGTAATATTTCTAATTACAAATAATTTCAAGCATATACAATGTAATATTATTTATATTTTATGGTTCAATCACTCATCCACTGTACTCAGTTATAATGTAAGCTTGTACTCTCTTGCTGATATGTATGTCCAACAGTTAGATGTGCAATCGGGAATGAAGCAGCAGATATTTGTGTGCATGAATACTTGCATTTACAGTTCTTTCATTGCAATGCATGATGGGACAGAATTCTAGTCAATCAGCTGATGGCAGTGCTAAACCGCTGTGCGATAACGCTATGAATGTCCTACAATTTATTCACAAATCATTTCTCACCAAATATATATACTTAAAAAGCCGGCATACGGTTACGATGCTGCACGATTTTCTAAAATATCCGTCAGACCGAAAAACCGCTCAAAAATGTGATTTTTTTTTTTCAAATAGAGTTTTATCACCTAATTCATAAAGATATGATTATTTTCACCTTTATAGGCTAAAATTAATTTATTCTAGCATAATTCTGCTTCAAAAAAATTCTGCAATAAATTTTGACTCAAAAACAAAGAAAAACAAAAGGTAAAAAAAAAAAAGAAAAACAAAAGGTCAAAAAACAAAGAAATACATAAGATATTTGTAAAATAATAAAATACATGAGAAAATGATTTTAATACCAATTTTTTTTTTCAAGTACAATTGTTAGGATTGCTACAAAGAATATTTAGACCAAAATTTAGCATTCTAGGGGCTTTCTTTAGTAAAATAGAGCGAAAAGTAAGGAAAAAATGCATAAATTAGCATAATTAATTAATATAAAATAAAATCACATTATTTCAGGAAAATTAACTATACTAACTTGTAGATTACATTGCACTCTTCTATTGTGCAAAATTTTGCAGCGCTCGCGCGATCGGTGGCCGAGATCTTGGGGGAAAGCATTGATTCACGCCCCCCCCCCCCCCCGGCCAAAAAAACCAGGCCTGATTAGGGTTAAAATTGTAAGATGATAATCAAATTTTAAACTGATCCACACAACGAACACAGAAAAAAAAGTGAATGTCTCATATTGTTTACATGTTCGCACATAGCTGAGTTGACCAGAATTCTGTCCCATTACGTATTGCAAAGAACCGTAAAAGCCTGTATACACACAACGCCTTCGCAATAATAAACCAAAGTGTAGGGGTGTTTTGACTAACATGTGGTTCAATAAAACATCTAATCTCCTGTATGAAAACCATTTCAAACTAAAAATTCTCTTGATTAGCACTTCAAGACAGAATGTATTTACCTTTGGCTTCAAATGCTTCAGATCATATTCTGTGATGTCTCCTTGCAGACCTGCAGAAAAGAGACGACCTTTGACCCAAACTAGACTGTTGACCTTCCTCTTCTCTGAACCTGGGATTACCTGAAAAGAAAATATTTTAATAAGAGCATATTTTCAATTACAATTTAAGGGATTTGCAATACCAAACTTGTCTCTAAATACAACTTGACGTAGTCATCATTTATATGAGAATTTTATAGAAACTTTAAAATATTAGGATATAAAGTCCTTTACAAAAAGTAATCAAGTAAAGGGAGATCTAAAAACTGGGGAAAAAATATTTAGCAGTTTTTTGTTGCTGTTATTTTTACTTGATTAGAAGCAAGCACAATCTTTTTTTTTTTCTTGTCTTTCTTGTCTAGCGATTCTCTTGAAATATCACTTGACTATAAATGTATTAGGACTATTTTACTTGTTCCACTTGAGAGGCAGGATATGTGTCTTTAGAGAAAATTTTAACCTTGAAAACCCTTTGTTGCAGCCCTTTCTTCCCTCTCAAATTTCTGTTTAAATATTGACAGAGTTCTTTCTCATTAAAACTTGAACTAAACTAGGTTCCTTTACAGGATAATGTGCTCGATTTATCTGACTGGAAGTAGAAAAGATTATGAAAATGTTCTTTTGTCACAATCAGTACAATTACCTTATCTGCTATCATCTACTGACTGATCAACAGAGAGACTAAGGCCAATACACCCTTTTTCAACATACAATCCTTTTCTCTCACATTAATTACCTCAAGTGCAACAGCACCAGCTTCGACAAGAAGTCTAGCAAACGCTTTGTCACTGCATGGTCCGTAGATGTTAGTAGATCCAGCTACCAAAAGCTCACCTCTGCAAAGTAATTTTACTGACTGTGACAAAAGAACATTATTATAATCTAGTCTGTAAGGGACTTTAAAAACAGTTGAGCCATGCAAACCTTTTGTTGGAGCCATTTTCTTCCTTCCCCCGTCTTCCAGATCTCAACTGAGTTATCCTCCCTGCCAACTGCGAGTAGCTTCTCTGCTTGATTGAATGCCAGGCTCTGGATACCACTTGGAACATAGTTGAAGAACTTGACACGGTGAACCTGAAATTCTGCCATGGCTACCTCTCTTGCTAGCTTTGTGGGCTTAAATAGCTGGAAAGATGAATAAAAGTGTATAATCTGATGATCAGACAGACATCTAGAAAATTAAAATGATAACCACATAAATGACTGCTACGGTGTTATGGATAGGGTGTAATGTGTCTGCTCAGGGAATGATACGATTTGTAACTTAGAATTTTAAAGCAATTGTCTCGGTCGTCGCCATGGCAGCATCGCCATTTACTACCATACAAGACTGGAGTCAAATGTTACAAACGTCAAAACTGCATCAAACAGAACTATAGGGCTCAAACTAAAGGTACCAAAGGCCAAGTCTGATCTTGTTATTATAAATGTGTATATGCCAACTGGAAACTCGAAGACACATAGTACTACTCTTCTCTACACGAGATGTCTCACGTCATCGAATCGCTTATCCCAATGACTGATGTTGCCATACAAATGTACTTGGCGATTTCAACGCTGACATCATCCGCTCTTGTAATCACCACAAGAAACAAGCCAGGGACTTGATTAGATTCATCAAGGATTCATAGCCTTACCTACCTGAACACTCCACACTACATCTTCGCCAGCAAAGAGGGAAGTAAGAAGTTTAATATCGACTACATCCTTGTCAAGACCAACGGATGTTCCCACTTTGAAGACTTCCACATCTCTTTTGATGAGCCGAAGAACACGTCGGATCATCTGCCTTAGATTCAGGCCACATACCACATCAGGAAAGTATCAATTCTTGTAAATGAATTATGAAGTGTACTTGCGGCCGTTTCACGAAACCGTCATAAGTCTAACTTCTTGACTAAATCGGAGATGGTGAGCAACTTGTCCACAAGCGGGTTCCACGAAGCCCTCTCTGACAAGATCGAGCACAACAAGCTTACTAAATACTTATGACGGGTCTGAACCTGTCATATCTTTTGGAAAGCGTTTATACATCAATCAAACGCAATTTATGGCAAGCGATCAGTTTAGGCAAATTGTATTTGCCGTGGCAATCAGGATTTTTTCATTTCTGTTCAATCTATAGGTAATATAAAATGTGACAAACTTGGGATTTTGGTCTAATATGCAGAAAATAAATGGTTGTTCACGATCGAGTGGTTTTTATATCCAATCAAGAAATATTAATATTGAGTAAATTTTAAAGCATCATTAAGCTTACCATAAAGCTACATAAAGAGACCCGTAAAGAATATGTTGGTAGTAAAATCGATCTATTACTATTAGTCCCAAAAATATTTCTAATAAGTAATTTTGAATAGAATGATGTTTTAAAAACTTGCAATGTATTCTTGATTTCTATTTGTCAGGGAACAGAAAGTATAGGAAAAACATCAATCTAGCTCCATTTTCAGCTAGCATAATTTTTCATAGTCTGTTTTACAAAACTATCAAATTAGCACATGCGGGAGTACCCGTCTCATGTTACGGCGTGGTCTTATCAATTTCATAATTGACACCTTTTAAATACACGCAGTAAGTGACAGTGTGCATGTTATAAATTTTACATAATTTTATGGGTTTTCATACTGTTTTTGACCGATTTCATCTGGTCAATTTTCGATATTGAAAATTTTGCTTAAACATAATTTCTAAATATCAGCAAAACCATGATTAAGGCCATCACTCGTTGACATATTCTCCGATAATATCGATATCACTAGTTGTCTAGCTTGGAAGAGCTTTGTGTAACCGAGATAGTAAGACTGGAGCTAACTCCGTGGTTGGCGGATAAAGATATGACTAACTTGTCCATGGTTTCATGAAATAACCCCCTGCTGACTAAAAACCGACCAGCCCCCGTCGCGAAGCGACGGGAACTGACGAGTCACTACGCGTTTCTAGCGAAGTTTTTTTTTTTTCTAGAGAAAAAAAAAAAAGATCACAAATTTCGGGGTCAAGATAATTCATACTCACATTGAATCCAGACTGTGAAGGTCCTTCCTCGAATTGGTGACATCTGCAAATATTTCACTTGAAGTAATAAACTAAATAAGATGAAAAATACTGGAAAACAGAGACATCCACCACGTAATTTCTAATTTCAGTTGCAAGGTTAGGTCATCCGGAAGTGGAACGTCGTCTGCTCCAACTTCACGTCTCCGTGCGTGTGCCTGTTCAATTAATTCTTCGCACAGAATTATGGGACGGAGGTCATGAATCGAATGACGTCATTGAAAGATGGCAGCGATGGCAGCGATGGCACCGAAAATTTTAGAAGAAACAAGACCAACGGAAAATTCATTTTGGTAAGTCAAAAAGCTCTTATATACTTTCATTTTTAGTCGTTGTTACGCGTGAAACATCATAGATTTAAAAAATAGATATTTTAAAATTAGATTAATTAAATTGACCAGTATAATTCATTTTGCGCTCATCATCACTGAAAGTTACGCTGTAAATAGGGGTGGTTGAAGTACAGCCCCGTCGCCTTCGGCGACGGGGCTGTGTATAGTTACCTGCGGACCAGCTTCCTGTACTGAGACAGATACCAACTATTAATAAAGAAAAAATGCAGTGCTCAGGGTCTCTTTTGGGCCTCCTCATGCTCCAAAAACTTGACTTTAATCAAGATTTATCACAAGAGCATTTAGTATTCCCTGCCGGTTTATTGTTTGAGTACGTCAGGTCACAGGTGAGCTACATCACGTGCCACATCTCGTGACCTTTGAATGTGCGATATTACACCAAAAACCATCTCATGCAATATTGAAAGATGTTTTTAAAAAATGCATGTTTTTCACTCCACCCAAAAAGTTTTTGATACCTTTTTTATGATCGATGTGAACCCTATGTACTTCAAACAGCATAACGCTCCCAGGAATCTTAAATACGTATTTAACCCTCTCATTACCATAGTCACCTTTTGGCACCATAGAACATGGTGACAAGGGAAACTGATTTTACTGCCATTTTGCAAGAGAGTGACCTCTCTAGTTGAGATGTATACCGTTGGAAAGCTGGGAAAGTTAGTTTTCGCATGGATGCAAACACTAGGGATATTGCTTGAGTTATCTTTTTGAAAATTTGAAATGAAGTGAGAGAATCTAGTTTTGTGGAAAAAGTGCCTGGTAATGACAGGGTTAAAATGTCGCAATGTAATATAAACTGAGCTGAGTAGGCCTCGGAGGTCTATTTCAGAGTGAGTTTCCAAGAAACAAGAATGCATAGGCTGCAATGACAAGACTCGAGGATCAAGCAAGAGATTATACAACCTTGGAATTCAAGGACAGGGTACAGGATAACTATAGTATAGACAGCACTGGCGCCGAAGGCGAAGCGACGGGAACTGGTCGGTCTAGGTGCAGGATGAAGTGCTCATATGGCAGCAGAGTAATGGCAGCTTACTTTCTTATGGCAAATTTTGCCGATTTGACTGCAATTTTGGATTGGGTCTCCACGATTGACAGTGCATGCGATAAATAAAGCATTTGTTCGGAAATCGCGTTGTTCAGTTTCAGTCAATGCACTTCAGTGATCGCAACTGGGAGGAACTTAGTTAGGGCTTAAATTAATCGACGGCCACTGAGGCCATGGCCTTGGATGCCCCCCTGAATGGCCTTAAATGCCTCTTCCAAAATCCCATGTTTGACCTTTGAGATTTTGAGCCCTTTTCCAAACATTTGGCTTGCATTGGTACTGACTGCTGTACTTAAGAAAAGGTAGGCCAAGATGAAAAAATGGCCTTGCCCGGCGAAGGGCCCAAAACTGACGAAATTTAAATTAAGGCCTGGGGGGCGTTTCACGAAACCGTCATAAGTCTAACTTCTTGACTAAATCGGAGATAGTGAACAACTTGTCTACAAGCGGGTTCCACGAAGCCCTCTCTGACAAGATCGAGGACAACAAGCTGACTAAATACTTATGACAGCTCCGAACCTGTCATATCTTTTGGAGAGCGGTGATACGTCAATCAAACGCAATTTATGGCAAGCGATCGGTTCGGGCGAATTGTATTTGACGCGACAATCTCGATTTTCTCTTTTTTGTTCATACAAAATGTGACAACCTAAGGATTTTGGTCTAATATGCAGAAAATAAATGTCAGTAACGCGTGGGGCAGAGTTTCAAAATAGCTTGGACTTGCCCATAAAGAGACCCGCAGAGACTACGTTGGTAGTGAAAATCGATCTAAAATAGTCCCAAAATAAGTAATTTTGAATAGATTTTTTAAAATAATTACAATGCACTATTGATTTCTTTTTGTAAGCAAACAGAAAATTTAGGAAAAACCTCAATCTAGCTCCATTTTCAACTACATGTAGCATACTTTTTTATGGTCTGATTTACGAAACTATCAAATTAGCGCATCTTAGTACTCATCTCATGTTCTGACATGGTCTTATTAATTCATGATTGACACCTTCTAAATATATGCAGTAAGGAACATTGTGGGTTTTAATATACTTTATATAAATTATACATAATTTTATGAGTTTTCATACTGTTATTGACCGATTTTATCACTTCAATTTTCGGTAATATTGAAAATTTTGCTAAACCACGATTTCTAAATATCAGCGAAACCGTGATTAAGGCTAGGCTTTTACTCGATGACATCATCTCCGATAATATCGATATTACAAGTTGTCTAGCTTGGAAGAGCTTCGTGTAACCGACTTAGTAAGATTGGAGCTAACTCCGCACATCGAAATACCTACAAGTTCGTTCTTACAGAGCTAGAGAACAATGCATTTTGATTGTTGGGCGCCCTGATTAGCTATCGCGTGGAGCTCCGCCTCCTGGTTGCGATGACTGAAGTGCGTTGACCGTAACTGAACAACGCAATTCAGCTGTTCAAGATAAAGACCGCTTGTGTCTTGCGCGCTGTCAATCATAACCAAAGTGGACCCATTTCGCAAGAAAAACTGCAAGACTCGACTTCACAAAACGTCTACGGCAAAGCCACTCTTGAATACTTTTTAGAATTAGATAAAGAAGAGAAATATAAAAAGGAACTTCAACGAATCCACTGTCGGACTTTGACCAACATTTGCAAACGTATAAAGAAATGAGGACTTATCAAAAAAATAAATGACGAATCTAAATGTTATCATGACTATTGTTCATTGGAAGGCACAGTGGTAGTATATTTCATATGCTAACGTGATCATTCGAGCGTCGTGCATAAATTATGGCGTAAACATTTAAGTGCTCCGTGGTTGGCGGATAAAGATATGACTAGATCTAACTTGTCCATGGTCTCTATAACAATAGCCCAATAAAGAATTAAATAGAGGTCTACAACGTATTGCTGCTAGTGCTACATGCAACACCAACCTCCCTTTTTAATACACTCACAGTGACATAATAATCAGCTTGTTGATTGATTGCGGTCGCTTACAAGGAAGAAGAAGAAGAAGTCTAAATTAGAGCGCCCCAAAAGACCTTGTGTGTCTGAGCTCGTAGACTTTCTGTTGTGTCTGTGACAAGGTCAACAACGACAAACCAACAAAACAAAACCCTAATACCTAGTCTATTTAAAATAAAACATAGGTCTAAAGGCTTATGCTAAAGTGTAGCGTTGTGGCGCGGCGCGGCGCGCTGAAAAGTGGAAATAATCGACGAAAAAAAAATAAGGTGTCTTTAAAGCGTCCTACGAAAAAAAGAAAAAGATTCTGGATCGATTTTTGTGAAATTTTTGGAAATGATTATCATTTTTTCGGACTCGAGACTTTAACTTAAGCCCTTGTGTGGGGTTAGTGTGCATGTGTGTGTGTGTGTGTTTGTGTATGTCAAAAATTGTGTGCTAATTAGTTCCAAAACGATGAAAAGTTCGGTCGATCCTGTTTACGGCTATCGGCAGCTATGACATCAGCAGCAATCAGAAATCGCGATGGTCTAGTCCTGGTCCACTCCTGGTCCTGGTCCACGTTCACATTGTTTAAATTGCGAATTTCAATGAAATTTATCATGAAAGTATAGGGCAGTATAAAGCCTATGTAAAGGTCACGGCTCTATATGTCAAAATAAGAAAATTCTAAACTTTTCTACCATTATTTTGCTAGTAAATTTACAACACTTTTTTGGGTCCCAGATTCGAGTCCCCAGCCATGGCCATTAATTTCTTTCCGCAAGAAAATTCATCCATATTGTGCTGCACTCGATCCAGGTACAGGTGAGGGTAAACTACTGGAATTGTTTAGACATCCTTAAATTGGCAACATATTATCAATACATATCGATTTCCGCGTTAATTGCTATTTAAAACTATTTGACACATTATCGACAATTGAGCCAATTTGATAAAAAAATTGAAATGATGTAGAAGTAGAAAGAAAATTCTAATGCTGCCAATTTGAGGAGGAGAAATATAAGTTTGATCTAAAACAAGTCCTGTCCCGAATGAGCCAATTGCCAAGGAATAAGGGAATACCTGGTGCTAATTTGTTTCACGAAATTCCCAAACATACAAACATGCAGTACACACACACACACCCACACACACATACACACACAAACACCCACAAACACACACAAACACCCGCACACACACACACACACACACACACACACACACGACGCCACACCACACAATACGTGCCAAACAATTCTGAATCTTTTCCTTTTTTGTAGGACGCTTTAAGACACCTTATTTTTATTTCGTCGATTATTTCCACTTTTTAACGCGCCGCGCCGCGCCACAACGCGACACTTTAGCATAAGCCGGTCTAAATAAGTATTAGTGGGACTACAACAAAGACTTGACTTCAAATACGTTCTGGTCTAATTTCTAAACACCCATCAAACAAACTCTAACACATCATTCAGCAACATAGATAGATTCTAAATAATTTATAATTGAACCATAGAAATGGAGTTTGGTAAAAAAAATTGTAGCTTAATACTTACCGTAGATTCTATCACAAATTCAGTGCGGGTTTGTAGTCTGCCCATGTGCGTTGTGTGGTCATGTTGTCACTGAGCATATGCATATGCACTAGCTCTTGATCATATCATCTAGGCTCCGATCCGGAAGTGGTCGGCCAGCTAGCTAGGCTGCGCTAGGCTAGGCCAGCGGAGGATCGGGCGGCGCAGCGCAGAGCTAGAGACGTCAACGCTATAAAGTGATCGTGAGGAAGACTTTTTACCAGTTAACAAGGTAAACAGTAACTTAAGGTTTTCAATATCATGCTATGTTCTTTTGATAAATGCGCTTGATTCTTTAGTCTATAGTTATATATAGGTTCGTATTTAATCAATTTTTTAATTCAAGTGTGACTGTGTGTGAAATTAGACCTCTATTTTCTTTTCTTTCTCTTTTTTCTTTGTGACTGAGCTGTGCCTGTGCTGCTGTGTGTTGTGGTGCTGTAGCTATGCCTGGATATGGCTGGACGAGTGTTACGCGTGGAATGCATGGTGCACACTCGCCATAATATGCGAACACCAGTTGTGAAAAAATCTTATCCCTGGCCTAGGCTATATAGCCTACAGCACTAACGTTACAGGTCTTGGACCAAGTTGCAAAACCTGCCAGCCATTAAATAGTGTTGTTTTCACCTTTTATAAAATGGCTCTGTGATTTTACGCATCGTGGTTGGTCAAATGTTAGAACTTAAAATTAACTGACCAGTAACTAAGTTAGTCAGTACCCGTCGCAAAGCGACGGGAGTCGTGGACATTGAATTTTTAACTCCACAATAATTGCACAACGCTCGAATGATCATGTTAGCATATGAAATACACTACCATTGTGCCTTCCAATGAACAATAGTCACAATAAAATTTAGATTCGTCATTTAATTATTTTGGTAAGTCCTCATTTTTTCATACGTTTTATTTGCAGCCATGGAAATGGTCAATTGGATTCGCTGAAGTTCCTATTTATATTTCTCTTCTTTATTCTAAAAAGTATTGAAACAGTGGCTTTCCGTTGACACGTTTTGTGAAATCGAGCCTTACAGTTTTTCGTGCAAAATGGTCTGCGTTGGTTATTATTGACAACGTGCACGATTAAAGCGTTCTTTCGGGAAAAAGCTGAATCGCGTTGTTCAGTTACGGTCAATGCACTTCAGTCTTCGCAACCGGGAGGCGGAGCTTCTCGCGATAGCTAATCAGAGCGCCCCATAATCAAAGTGCATTGTCCTCGAGCTCTGTACGTACCAGCTTGTAGACCTTTCTTTGTGACGTGTGATGTGATGCTGTATTTTCGATGCAAAGCACTGCATGCATTTTTCTGCGCAAAAGGTAAAAAAAGTGATAACACACTGCGGGGCAGGGCTTATTTACTTTCTTGGATGACGACCGTGATGTAGATCTTGAGCTACTTAGCAAAAATTCCAACATGATGTCCAAGGGATAATCCCTTGGAATTTTTTTGGTAAGTAGCTCAAAATCTACTAGAGGTCTAGAGTTAGCAAAATGTCACAATTTTATAAAAGTGTTAACACACTTTCCTGTATTTTGCGATAAAACGTAAATGCAGTGATCGCTCGATGCTTCGTTATGGGGCATGCTGCATCACTCGCCTGCGACTCATTGCAGCGCGACCCCTATCTGTGTGTTATGCTATAATATTGCAGTTTTAGGTTTAGGGTCTAAATTTCATAGGCTTAAGTTACGCCTATCGGCTACAACTACGCCATTTAGCCTCTGGCCTAGATAAAGATCTAACATAATTGGGGTGCAAATCTGACTTAATGCAATATGACATTTAACATCCATTTTCAGGGTGCGTGGACGCGCATGGGTGCACTTTTTTTTTTGAGTGATACAATTAGATGGTCATTTTTGCGTTTTTGTACATATCTGAAAAAAGGGGGCGGCTATGCAGTAGCTATGCAGTTGCCAACATTGTAATTTGTATACAATGCATTATCTGTGGAATTCTAATGACAAAATGTGTTTTCAGCTCACTTTTCATCGAATGTGCTTCGCGTTTATGAGGTCATCCTTCTCAGGGAAAATCATTATATTGAGCTTTGCGGTAAGTGTAACATAGTTTTAAAATTTAATAATATATGAAATGAAAATAAATGAGTAATTTTGGAGACTTTTTAGAACATCAGTTTATGTCACTGCTACTGGCATGATATGATCTGCTGAGACTTAATAATAACAATGGTGGTCCCGGTAATCTGCGTGGGACCTAACTGAATATGATCCTAACTCCCAGAATAGGGTTAATTGAGTGCCAACATGATAGGTGACATACATGTGCGCTATAAAGAGCCCACTATTGTTATTATCATGACGTTAATGTGTTATTGTTGTAGAGACCAGTCAGAATGGAGTGTGGGGAAGAGACGATTCCAGTTAGAGAAATAAAGCAGGAGGCGGTTGAGGAGGATCCAGACACTGTGCAGGCAGGAGACTACCAAGTTGTCTACTTGAAGGAAGAAATGGAGAATGATGATGATTCTAAGCAAGATGGAGGCTCATCAACTGAGTCAGGTATTGCATACTTTGTGTTAAATAGGTTGAGAGCTTCCATAGGTAATATGACACCGTGGATGCCTTCCCAGTAACAGGTGTTTTCCATCATCTGATTTTTATTACCACTGCCAGACCTTATGTAATACCTTGTATATTCCACATATCTCTCCATCTGGTAAAGTCATTAAATCTCACTTTCCCCAGTCTGGTCAAGGAGAGTGAGATAGTGAGTTGTCCAAATGTTGCGATGGGTGGAATATCCAGAGCATTACATTCGGTCTGATGGTGATAAAACTCAAGGTGATCGACAACACCTGTTACTGGGTAAGCATCCATGGTGTCAAATTACCCATGGATGCCCAAGACACACTGACTTTAAAGGCCCTCGCAAGTCGGAGATCGTGGGGAATGCGCGTTTTTCTTGAGCTCCATTGACTCATACACAATCTACAGTGAGGCTTACGCAAGGGTCGGCCTACTGGGGATTAACATTCGGACAGTACGAACATGACGAAGTTGACCGAATTCAGTCAGTCAATAGGGTCAATAGCTTTGGATTAGTTTATAGACTCTCAACGGGTCTCTTTGTATTAATTCAAAGAGAGGACTTGTATAATGCTCCATTTCAAAAACAAAACATAGGTTAGATTTACTTCGGACTTCTGGTTAGTTAGTCTAGCCATGAAGGATTATACTCCAGACACCCTGACGCTGGAGATTACGCAACACGCCTCAGGCTCTGATTGGAATGTTATCATTTCACCCGAGATAAGGTGAATTCCCCATGTTTTATCAATTATACGTCCCTTTAACTTTACGAACAACTCGAAATTCCAAACTTTTTCCTGAAAGGTGATTGTAATCCCTTTATTCTCATTTAGATTGTGGCAAAATAATTGTTAATGATGAATCTAAACAGATCTGCAAAGTTCAACCAATCTAATGTTATTAAAAAATTATTCAAGCATCCCTTTTTGGCCCTTCATTTTCAAGTCATATTCAAGGCACAAGACAGAGCTATTTGGAAAAGCATCATCAACAGGGTCACAAAGGGTCAGACATGACCTGTATGACATCGATCGATCGATTCAAGTCATTTGTAAAGCCATGCATATCTTTATGCACAGCTTGGTGGACCACCTCTGGGTGTGTGATTTTAAAGGAATAAGAAATGTAATACTTTACAAGCAGAAACATTCGCTACATGAAACGACGGCCATTTTTCGCAGAATGAAACTTTAGCAAATTGCCAACCATCAGCTTTGTTCAGTGTACAGTATTGTACTACCATTCAATGCATTGTATAGACATAACACTTTTGCAAGCATACTAAAATTTCTGGTTCTACAGTCTGTGTCAAAAAAAATGGTACAGTCGGGGAAAATATCATTTAGGTGTGAAATCTTTTCATATAATGCGTGTTTATGGTGTCAAATTAAAGCCAAAAGATTTTTCTTGCTGATGCACTTTGTCCTGTATAATTTGCTTTTGTAAAACAAAAGTTATGCTAAGTTTTATGCGATGAGGAACAAATCGAAATTATGCTCGTCTATTGTTCTGAAGCGCCGAATTCACGGTCATTATGCGAAATCATACACAAAGGCATGGGACGGCGTGCGAAAAATGGATTAATCTTGATTGTAGAAAATTAGTCATATCTCAAAAAATACTGCACCAAATGTGATGAAAAAAATTGCAGAAGAAAGTCTGATTTTCTAGCTTTATGAAAATATCAAACAATACCAGGTTGTTATTAATCTTCATACTATAAAAAAATGTTTTCCAACTGTACCATTTTATTTTACACAGACTGTACAGTAGGCCTAGTGTGTCCTTGTTTCTTTAGGTGAAGAAGATCTTTTATTGATCTTGTCGTTGTTATTAAAATGGTTTGTTTTCAAACTGCCAAAAATAATGTCACGTTGTGTCAAACAATTCTTCCTAAAAAGAAGCTTAACTTCTTGGGAAAAAAATAAAACCACAATAGAAAATTTTCTTTATTAAATGTCTTACTGAAACTAGAAAGCATAAAATTCCTTATAATATATATATATATATTTTTTTCAGTTGGAAATCCCTCTTTCCAAAACTGGGATTCAGGTTGGCAGCTTCCAGAAGAAGATGAAGGAGAGGATTCATCAGAAGGTAGGAAATGTGTTCATTTTGTTGCAAAAAGAGAGGAAAAAAAATCTGAATTTCTTATGTTTTTCAGTCTTTCTGTCAAACCTATATTTTTTTATGTTCCTTCATATTTGTATTTTTATGAGATATGGATTAAAATTAACTCAATGACATGAAATGTATTTTTCCCTTTTCATCTATCTAAAGAGAATATACGAACAATCATAGTTTTTCATCATTATTTATCAAAAAATTATCTTTGAGTAACGGTATTTGTTTGTAGAAAAATGAGTCTACAAAACTATTCTTCTAATGTAGCGAAAGGTATAGAAAGATAATCTACAACATTGAAATGTTGATAAAGGACTCTACAAAGCATAACAATGTAATTGTTACCAGCTTTTCATGAGCCAGAGGGTTAAAAAATAATGTCATCTTTGGTATGCATTTCCAAATATTCGTTGGTGATGTGGGGCTTATCTTTTAGTTAAACAGTTGCAAATAATACTGGAAAACTTGAGCACTGCAAATTGCTGCATTTTTGTTGCAGTTGCATTTACCACTTATGTGTACATGTAGTAAACTCTCTTAAGATAGCTTCTACGAGAGGATGAGGAAAAAGAAAAAAAAACGTATCTAGCGAGCGCTCCAAAAGCCACAGCAAGTTGATATGGGCAAAAACAGGAAAGTCAGGGAAACATCAGTGAAAGTTTGAAAAAAGAAATTGGATGACTTTTATTTAAAAACTTTTTTATGTAAAAAATAACTAATTTGAATCTCACATTTGCTTATTGGTGAAGTGACCAGTAATGTAGACTACTCTCCAATTACAATGTACATGTAGAACCGGTGTTTTGTAGAAATTTTATGAAAAAACATATATATGCTATGTTGGTAAATGTTGCTCATAAAATAATTTGGGAGGAGACTGTATTACCTTACTTTAATATCAATAAACTGTATGGCTATAAAGAACCATTGGTCACTTTACCAGTTTGTCAAATTGAGATTCTCCTCCATGTGAGTGATTTCAACCTTCCAAAATTAAAAACTTTTCTATTAGTCTCCCAATTTTCTTTAAACTTTCAGTAATTGGTTTCTCTTGATTTTTCTGCCTTCACCCAAATCAACTCGGTATTAAGGTTTGATTGCCCAAGACCTGTATGCCAATGCTACGTCCATTGTAGAAGAAAGACCAGGCACGTCCAAAATGCAACAAGTCAACGTTACAGAAAAGAAAGTGTAAGTTGAGTTATATTTTTATTTAGAGGCTATTATTGATTTTACCCTAATTTCAAATTAAGTTTCTGCTCATCTCAAATATATATTTTACTTCAATTTGAAGGAATGAAAATTATATTAACCATTTTGAGTTTTTTTTACTACTGTATGTATTTAAAACAAAATCCTATGTTCTTCAGAATTAACATTTGTTTCATTTGTCCTTTAAAATAGGTGTTTAGAGGGGAACGTGAAGTTCATGGAAGACCGCAGACAACGAGCAAAGGCGCGGTTTAGAAGAGTCAAGGGTATTTTCAAGAAGGCAAAAGAGCTTGCTGACATGACAAAATGTGAGGTGTTCTTGTACGTGAAGGATGAGTTCTCAAAGATTATATATTGGGGTACGGATGTTGGCCTGCAGTTGTTTCAGAAAACGTTCAATGATGTCATTGCAACAGAGGAAAAGTGTGTTCGTAGAGTGCATTTTGTGACTCCAGAAGAACTTTCCAGAGATTCTCAGGGTATGGTTCATCAGGACAGCCAAGCTCTTGATCGGGATAACCTGATGAAGGAGTTGCTTAGGACAGATGCACAAAACAAAGAATCACTGCTCACGACGCCAGCATCGCCTCCACCATTTCCATCAAGTCGATCTGGAATCACTCAACCAGAGTCAGAGCCGGAATTCTGGTTAGTTAGTCTAGTTATGAAGGATTAACTCCAAGGTCACTCTCTTCCCTCGACGAGATGCGTTATCGCTGAAGATTACACAACACCCCTCGGGCTCTGCATGCCATGTTATTACTTCATCCGAGATTAGCTGCTTTCCCCATGTTTTATCGATTTCAATTCCCTTTAAAGGAGTTTTACACTGGAATTGACGAGAACTTTGTAGAGGTGCGTAGTGATGCGCATCTCCTATGCCGTGCCTACCCCACGTAGCCCTCAGTGTATTTTTACATAGGGTTGAGTAGGCATGACTTGGGTGCTGCGAAACCCTATGAACTCTACAAAACTAAAAGTCAATTGTGATGTGAAAGCCCCTTAGAATAAATGCATATAAAGTATAGAGAAAAAAGAAATGTTTATTTGAATAGATAAAAGCAACAATTAATTTTAAGTAAACATTGCACTTACTTCTATTGCTAAAGCTGATTTAAAGAAGATTAGCATCAAAGTTATTTTAATTGATAAGTCCAAATTTCAGAATTACTTACATAATAATATTGCATATTGGTATCAACTGAATTTAGATATGCGTTTTCAAATTCTTAATATTAGTAGATTTGATTTGTTTACTCCTGCCATTGCACAATTTACAAGGATTTCGGTTTTCATGCTATTGAACTTTATAATGGGAGGTTCATAATTTCATTCAAAGCTTCCATTAACACAATTTAATTAAGTGATAAAAAAGAATGACAAATCTGATATTTCATTTCTCAATCTTTCAAAATAGGATTATTGCCAATAATGTGCAGATGTTGGAAACTGCCACGCAGCGCTCCAAGTCACGCTTTCAAAGAGTCAAGGGTCTATTCAAGAAGGCGCATGAGCTGGCAGAGATTACAAACTGCCAGGTCTTCCTATACGTGCAGGATGAATTAGAAAAGACTACATATTGGGTACGAGCGATACGTTATTTTTGTTTCAGCCCACCATTGAGTCTGTTGTAATGAAAGGAGAGAAACGTGTTAGGAGTGTCAACTTTGTCGCTCCATCAAAACCAACTGGAGGTTCTCTGGCAAAGTTTCTTACAACAACAGATCTCCTGCTTTGATGAGCAGATTGGAGTTGCAGGTTGGCTTGGATCAGATGGAACAACTGAAGCATCACAGATTTATTAACATCGGCTTCCTCAATGCATTCCTTGACTCCATGCACATCTTTTCCAAGTTCTTCACCACAAGAAGCAATTTCTCTTGGAGAAATAAAGACAGTTCCATGTAAACCACAAGTCGTCAGTAGAGAGAAGACGGTGTAAGTTACATCTGAGAAAACCTCGATTCATTTCCAAGTATGTAAATTCATAAGATTGAACAAACCAGCTGAAAATATTTTTATGCAATCCTTTTTTGCTCTTCATTCAACAAGAATTATTGTCCTATGATTATTGTTTGAAACGTGCTAATACCAAATTTACTCGAAATTTAATTGTGATTTTTTTATTTATATTAAAAAAATGTAATTTTGTTTCGATTGAACTTTTACCATATTATCTAATTGAAATTGTTATTTTTCTCTCCAACTTTGTCAAAATCAGGTTTCTGGCTGAGAAGCACCAGTTAGTGATAAATAATGAACGGCGTCGTAAGGTTCAATTTAGGAGGATAAAGGGTCTATTCGGTAAAGGGTACGAGCTTGCCGAACTTACAAATTGCCAGGTCTTCTTGTACGTGAAAAGTGAGTCTGGAAGGATTGCCTACTGGGGTACAAATGATGGGTTACAGTTGTTCCAACAGACTATAGAGCCCTCACCCAGAACAGAGAAAAGGCCATTACAGAGGTAACATTGGTCACTCCATCAATCCTTGCGAACATTCACAGAGCACACTACCTAGTAACAATAAAGATCTGGATCCTAAGGAGGTGCTTTGGTCAGAAATGCCAGACGATAAATCTCCAATATCCTGTTTATCGTTTGAATCATCAGAAGGATCTTCCTCACAGCTAACTTCGATTGCAGGTCGTTCATCATTGGAGCCATATTCCTGTATTCCCGAATCCAGCCCAGTTACTGATTCAAATCCGAAAGATTGGGAAGCACCTGTCGAAAGCGAGTCCAGGAATAGAATGCTATCCTTCAACACCAGGGAGAAGAAAGTGTAAGTTGCTATGATCAAAACAACATGTACTCCTGCTCTGGGCTCTATTTTGTCTAAGATGTTGGGTTAGTGTTAGGATTAGGGTTGTAATAGGGTTCAATTCAAGGGTTATGGTAGGGTATGGTGTTAAGTTCATGATTGAAGTAAGTCATTTTATCAGTTTAAATCAAATTTACAGTGGAGCGATTGTCGCCAGAGCAAATGTCACAGAATTTATGATTACTGTATTCGAGGAAATGTTCGTGGTACATTAATTTTTGCGGATTTCTCACAGAGAGCATCAGGCGCGGAATAAAAAACCCACGAATATTGATATTAGATTTTAAAAATTTTATGGTAACACGTGGGATAGAGCAACAAAAAAAAATCAACAAAACAAAACAAACTGGCCTTGTCACATATGTGACAGTTGGGTTAATATCTTATGATTTAGTTGATTCCAAAATCTCCCAGCACACAACAATTCTTAGGTGAATTGTTACGAACCTTCCAAATCACTTTGAAACATTTTTTTTTTCCACAATTTAGTCTCATGACCACAACAATAAATTTGCTTTAAAAAGAAAGATTTACTTTACTGTGTTACGTTTTGAAATTGAATTAACTGTTGAAGAAATTTTTTTGTCTTCTTCCTGTTCAGCATCTGTCAGGAATATGTTAGAATAAATGTTAGATCAAGGAGAGGTTTTTAAAGATACTATAGATTAACTTTTGAACCTCAATTTTAAAATCCAGATGTAAAAATTATGGAATTCTGTGTACAATTTACAAAATGTTCATTTTTCCCCTGACTTTTTGAATACAGGTCGTTAGCCAAGAAGCGGCAGTATGTGGAAAGTAGCAGACACAGAGCCAAAGTGCAATCCTCTAGAATCAAGGGATTATTAAAGAAGGGACACCAGCTTGCTGAGCTCACAGATTGCCAGGTCTTTATATACCTCAAGACAGAATTTTCAAGGACTACGTATTGGGGTACAGAAGTCGCGTTACAGTTGTTTCAGCCAACGATCAATGGTCTTGTTGAAGAAGGAGGTGAGCGTGTTAGAAGTGTCCAGTTTGTAGCGGCGTCCAAACCTTGTGAAGATTCGGAGTGTATACCTCCATGAAGAGCAGTCAAAATCTAGATCTTGATGTACTTCTTACAAGTTTTCAAAGACTATGCTTGGGATACTGCATTTGTGTTTCAACTAGCGATCAGTGACCATGTCGAAGGAGGTGTAAGCGCATAAGGAGTGTCCAGTTTGTATTACCGCCCACACCCTCCAAAGATTCAAAGGGTAAACTGCTGTGAAGAACATTGAAGATCCAGATGTTGATGAGCTGCTTCCTGTATGGTCCCTTGGAACATTGCCAGCTAACCAAGAGTCTTTGAAAGTTGTCACATGAACAGACCTCTTTAACAAGGAATACCAAATTTGTCACTGGCAACTACATTGCATTTTGTTCTTCCTTGCCTGATTTGTATTCATCATGTGATAGACAGTTTAGAGCTGTGAACTCTGCTGGAGAAAAGGGGGTTGAATGCAAAACAATATTTTATTGTGTCAACAAAATGTCATTTATCTACATTTTCGCAAAACCACCAAACACGCCAAGCCTAGTTGAAGTAATATGCATGCATATCATTTAATTGTAACGGTGTGCTATGGTCACAAACTGTTGTGCATATTTCGTAATACAAATAATGGTGCTAAAATGATACACAAGAAAAAACTTGCCATTTTTTTTTTTATTGAGGGGGGGGTAGAATTTCATATTTTCTACTGCATGACTAATTTCAAAAAGCTAAAACAATAAATAATGAAATTATGTAACACAGTAACAATGAAATATTTTCAGTGTATTTAATTTACAGATGTTTTATGACCTATAGTGTATAGGGTATTGATATTCCAGGGTCCATTATTACCAAAGGCCTGGTGCCCTGGATGCAAAAAAAATATGGATGTTAAGCCTATATACCCTGGACTATTTTGAAATTGCAAAGCCAAAGTTTTTTTCATTATAGGTTATAGGTTTGGTAAAGATGTATCTTATTCTTCCTCTTGAGTCCTTTCTCTCATTGAGTGACATGTATGAAACACACAAACTATAAAAGAAGCAAAGTAACTTAAACCAAATTGTTACATATTGAATCTATGTGAAAATTTCAATTTGACTGTAAGAACAGATCTAATGCCCTCTGGCAGTGAAACTTTTTCCCAATAAAATAGGCCTTTCGAATAATCATTTCATAAAGCTAATTTATGGCCGAAAGCTTTCTGCAAAGATGGTATCCTGAAATGTTCCTCCCTATCTATACCTGCAAAGTTGTTTTATATTAATTGGAAAGTTAGCTAATTTGCGAGGACCTGATTTTTAAAGCTAAATTAGTTTTGTGGTCATGAGATTAGAAAGATTGTATTTTTACCAAAACTATACCTCAATTTTAAATTACGTTTATATATGAATGAATTGAGCTTTTCATTCTAATTATTCCATTAAACTTGAAGTCTGTAATATTTTTGTTGTCGATATACCAAAAAAAATCTCAAGTATTCAAAATTCTTTTTCTTATGTATTAGGGCGAGACGACAGGGTTACGGCAGTATCCAAGTAATATTTAAAGCTGGTGTCGACCATTTGCATGATATTTTTATGCCTCCGCCACCGAAGGTGGTGCCGGAGGCATTATGTTTTCGGGTTGTCCGTCCGTCCATCCGTCCGTCCGTCCGTACGTCCGTCCGTACATCCGTCCCGTTTTCGTTCTCGCGATAACTTAAGAACCGTTTTACGGATCACTTTCAAACTTGGGTAATGTGTGCCTATGGGAGGGGCAATGAAGTGATTAGATTTTAGGGTCATGAGGTCAAAGGTCAAAGGTCACAGATGTCATTGTGTACATGAAAATGGCTTGTTCTCGCAATAAACTTAAAAACCGTTTGACGGATCAATTTCAAACTTGGGTCATATGTGCATATGGGACGGACAATAAACTGATTAGAATTTAGAGTCATGAGGTCAAAGTTCAAAGGCCACAGAGGACATTGTGTACGTGAAAATGGCTTGTTCTTGCGATAACTTAAGAACAGTTTGATGGATGAACATCAAACTTGGGTCATGTGTGCATATGGTAGGGACAATGAATTTATTATATTTTGAGGTCATGAAGTCAAAGGTCAAGGGTCACAGACGTCATTGTATACATGAAAATGGCACGTTCTTGCTGTAACTTCTGAACCGTTTTATGGATCAACTTCAAACTTGGGTCATGTGGGAGGAAAGATGAACTGATTAGATTTTTGAGGTCAGGACATCAAAGGTCACTGGTTATTTATGTAAATGACTCGTTTGTGCAATTTCTGTAGGACCTTTGACAGATCAACTTAAACATGTTTATCCTTTTTATTACATCAGTAGCCATCCTTCCTGAGTTGGAAATAATTCTGATGATACAACTTTAATAGATTTGGGGTCAATATCTCAAAGATGTCATGGTATAAATGGATGTAAAATACTCAACATGCGCATGCCTTTTTTTTCCGATGTGGCAATACGGAGGCATGCCTTCCGACCGTGCGCGGTCGAAGATTCATCTAGTTTTTCATGAAACTTGAGTTGTATTAGTTTTAGCTAATAAAACAATCAAATACAAACAAATGTGAGTGTTTTGAAATGCCTTTTTACTACAAAGTATTTTTCATAGATACTCAAAGTAGTGCTGGATCTAGCTTTAGCTCTAACAAAGGATTTACACATGTTATATTTGTCCAGGGATAATAGACGCTATTATCCCCAGACATTATAGCCTGTTTAAATCATTCATCAGAGCTGATGCTTGATGTGCCACTGCACAAGTTGAATATGTCGATAGAAAATTTCAACAGATTTTTTAAGGGAAGGGGTTCCCAATCATTTCAACCAGTGTAATGTAATTTGTTCAAGAGAGAAGATCATTTTTTGAACGTTTCACTGGTGGTATAACGATTAGCCGTTAAAGGTTTCATGGTGCACCAAGTATTCTTTCTTGATGGGTCCTGAAATGGACCTACCTGCTCTCGACGTTTTAGCGAGCATGTTCCCACCGTCTTCAGAAGAACATGCTCACCGAAATGTCGAGAGTGGATAGGTCCTTTTCAGGACCATTCATAACCTCAAGAAGAATACTTGGTGCACCATAAAACCTTCCACTGCTAAAAGAAGATCATTTATGTATTTATACATGGATACAAGAAGGAAAAAAAAGTCCATACAGTATACAGTGCGTCCCAAAAAGAACTATACACTTTTGACAAGGCTACCAAATTAAAAATATATTATTCTTGGGAAAAAGGTTTAGATGTATATAATGCTCATATCCACAACTATCATTATGACACAAAAAATTCTGAAAATAACGCATTCTTCAGTGAGCAATGACCACTTTTATGAAGGACACAAAAAATAGCCTGCGCAGGTATTCGCTATTCATTTACCACCTGTTCATGGAATGCCAAGAAGGATTTAAAAAAATAATGGAATGAATCAGCTAACAGAGTAAAAGATATATCAAAAGTCAGAAATAAACAATAATATGCAAAATGTAGTTTTTCACTGTTTTGTTTTCATATCATTGATTTTTGCTCTGACTTCAGTTTAATTTTGTCTTTGTTAGCCGATTTATTCCATTATTACTTGAATCCTTCTTGGCATGCCATACCAAGGGGATAAATGAATAGCGAATTCCTGCCGCAGGCTGTTCTTTGTTTCCTTCATAAAAGTGGGCATTGCTCACTGGAGAATGCGTTATTTTCAGAATTTTTTGTGTCATAATGATAGTTGAGGATATGAATTTCATATACATCTAAACTTTTTCCCCAAGAATAATATATTTTTTTATTTGGTAGCCTTGTCAAAAGTGTATAGTTCTTTTTGGGACGCACTGTATATCACTTACAATTCTTTTCCACGGCTATGTCATAACAATTCCTTCAAATCAACTTTACATCACTCTGCATCTCAATAGCAGCAGCGTGAATGCGCCAACAGGCTATTAACTCGATTCCAGCCTGCTCAGGTTTTCCAGTATTCTGTGTCACTGCCTACACCACAAGATAAGCTCTTCAGATAGTGTAACATCTGATCAGAAAAGACCCATTGAAGTGTAAGCATCCAAGACCTTTATTGAAATAATATTGTAAGTTTTCTTCTGATGCAATATTTGAGAACTCATTTTAAAGGATAACTGTATATATGAGTATATACCGAGACAGTCTACTCTTGTTATAACAATCGCAGATACAAGAAGATTTCATTAAAACGAGGCGACTCTCTTGGTCCCAATGTCAAATGCGTACAATTTTCTATGTGTTCAGTACTTGTGTAGAAAGATTTCATTACAACGAGTAGAATAAATTGGCATTGTTCTGACTCGATCTGTAATGCTTTTAAAGAATATTTAAACATTATACAATATATGAAAATTATTGCTCTATATCCTCAGTTGGAAATGCCTCTTTTGAGAAAAGAATTCAGGATTCAAATATACAACTCTCGGGAGATGCTGAAGAACAGGACAACAGTGGAGGTATGATATACAGTAGCAGATTGGGCCTTACGTCACACAATTGAAAGTATTGGCCCATGCCCAAACATAATAGAGCTGCTATTGTCCACAAACAATTGGGCTTGCACAGTTTTCAGGGATTGGGGATCTTGGATCCATGCCTGCTATAGGCTTGTTTTTTGTTCTGATAGACAGTTTTATTCTAAAGAGAATGCCTTTCACACATATGAAGATTCTGTCTGTTTTCACATTACATACCAGAAAGATTACATGTCAATAGTTCCACACATTTATCATTTCTTGTTTATTTATTATTTTTGTTTTACCATACTGTCTACTAATGGTTACTGGCCTACAGTGAAGTTTGTAACTGAGGAACTTCATTGCAATGTCCCAGAAAGACTGGGATATACCAATACCCCTGTTATATAGACCACTTACCCGTTGAAGTTAAGCAGGGAAAGGCATGAGCCACTTAAACTTTTTTCGATGTGAACGGGATATTTCCTTTCCCTGCTTAATTTGCTTAATTTCCCCCTTTAATTTTACACTTTTGTCCCCGCGTTTTATCCACAGCTACAACCCCAAAGCTCCAGATTAGCCGGAAGAGATCAAATCAAGAAACTGCAGGGCACGACAAAGAGAAGGTTCAGAAGACGAGTACCGAAACTGGAATACGAGGTAAAAGCTCGAATAACGACAACTCCATCGTTCGTGTGCCAAAATCTGAACCCGAATCAAACACTGGCAAGATTTGTCGGAACCTGTATCAGTGTTACGATTGCAACAAAATATTCCTATCAAAGTGGGAGCGCATAGCGCATATGACAAGTGAACACTTCCGTGATCAGAGACCTTTTAAATGCCCTCATTGTTACAAAGGATTTGACAAGGAAGAGCCTCTGAAAGACCACATGGTGATCCACTCAGATGAAGTGTCCTTTCAATGTCCCATCTGCACAGAGAACTTTTCCTCTAATTACACACTCAAGCTGCATGTAAAAACACACTCGAGAGAAAAACCTTATCAGTGTTCCGAATGCCACGAGAGATTTGCATTAAAGAGCGGTCTATCAGATCATGTCTTAGCAAACCATGATAGCCATATCACAGTTTCAGCAGCAGTGGCAAAGGGAAGTGCAGGATCAAGCAGTCAAACTGGGACCATGAAAACCCACTTTGAAGTAAAGCCTTTTAAATGTGCTGATTGTGATGAAAGATACTCAGAGAAGTGGGAGCTTATAGAGCATATAATGGATACACATCCAGGAGAAAAGCCTTTTAAGTGCTATATTTGTAACAAACGCTATGACGATGGCGCTCTCCTGGGAATGCATACTATAACTTGCCATCCTGAATAAAAGTCATTTGAATATTCTGATTGTACTATAGTCTTCTAATCGGACATTGAAGTCCAGCTTCATATTAAAAGCCACTTGGGGAAAAGTGTTTTAAATGTGCCAAGTGTGACAAGATTTTCACAGAAATCAGAGTGCATAGATCATATGAAGGATGTACATTATGTGGTTTTGTCAGAGATCCAAAGACTTTACAAAAGAGTTGATATTTGTACAGTCCACTCCTGTAATAAGGAGGTGCTGAGGACCAAGCATACACATATTTTAATGTGTTGTGAATATTTGCATGGTATATTTAATGTAAATCTACTGTTGACATTCTGAAGTCATAAGTTTTAGTAAAAAAGTGTTCGTAGAACTTTGTCTCTTTTATATTCATTTATTTTTTTATTAATGAATTTGGAAACGTTCATATGAAATACTAAAAGGACGTCAATTTCATGTGTGTTCCTTATGTTTCTCTTGGTTATCATCTTGTGCCAATAATCACTTTTTGAATGGACAATTTCACATAGTTCAGAATAGCACCTTTTTCCTCAGCACGGAAATAACTTAATGTGTTGATTTAAATCTAAACAAATGAGTTTAGGAGAATTCAAACTGACATTTTCACAAACGCTCTTTATTCTCAGCTGGGAATCATACACTCCAAGTCACCAAAGTACTCTCAGGACATATCAAAGAAAAGGATAACAAGACAAGTACTAAGTCAGAAACTCAAGGTAAACTTGTGAGTAAGGGCAATCCCAATGTGCTTGTGCTGGCTTCTGGACTCAAATTGAATCCCCGGTTCTGGACGCCGCCTGAATCAGTCTTGTCGCGAACAGATTGCAGCAGTTATACAGATAACTCTGCTATAAATTTGGGTGTTTCTCCCAAAGAAAAACTAAATACAAAAGAGTGCAAAATGAATTCTGCGAGTCCTCAGACTGAGCTTGGGCAGACAAGCAGAAATGAAAGTAATTCCCTTGTGCCAGTACTACCAAAGTCTTTCCAGAGCAATCATAACCTTGAAGATCAGTGCATTTCCAATGCATCATCTGATTCATTAAGATCCCAAATGACAAAAGAAAAGGTGGCTTATCAGTGCTCCGACTGTAGCAAAAGTTTTCAATCTGGGTGGGAGCGTAAAGCACACATGATGAATTCTCATTACAAGTGTCCTCATTGTTTCAAATGCTGTGATCAAGAGAATACCCTGAAAGAACATATTGATAAAGACCATGTTCATGTTGGACGGGCAGGAGACAAACGTTTCCCATGTTCCGTTTGTGACCAAATATCTTCCTCAAAGTACAATCTCAAGATGCATATGAGAACCCACACTGGAGAAAAACCATATCCTTGTTCTCAATGTGACAAGAGATTTGCTCGAAAGAGTTCCCTATCGGATCATATAAAAACACACACAGGAGATAGGCCATATAGGTGTTGGTCATGTAGTAAAACCTTTACACGACACAGTCATCTTGCAGGTCATGTACTCACCCACCTGGGACAGAGTCCGTACAAGTGCCTTGTTTGTAACAAGGGGTTGATAAATTGTAAGGGGCATGAATCAAAAGGCACTAATTGTACTTAAAACTTCAGATTAACCTATGACAACAAACCCCCAAAACATGTTAACACAAACACAAACATTTGTAAAATCCCAAAGTAGGAAAACGATATATGGTATAATGTTTATTCTTCGATGGTTTCAAGAGTTTATCAAGTTGTTCAAGAAGGTGATCGAATCCTGAAGAGAGACCATGATTTTTTCCCCCATGGTATGAATACATGTACCAAGGAAGCTTCTCAGGAGGCTTGTTTAAGAAAGAATTGTAATTCAAAGTTTGGTCATATGGCGACAGTTTAAACTTGATCTATACAATTTTTTAAAGATGAAATGGAATCAAATTTGTTTAGTAACATCTGATTTAACAAGTTTCCTGATATAGCTAGCAAAATTGTACGGTCCAAAGAGCCTTGTGATAAAGAGTTTCCTCTGTACTAAAAATTTTCCTAGAACAGTATTGTATTTGACCACATGAGATTTTTATCTTGCAAGGGGCTCTCGAAACACATTTTTTTATTTTGTAAACTTGACATTATTAGTCCTCGGACTACAGTCTTGTTATGTGTTTTTTACTGCAATAAATACCGAATTGAATTGAATTGAAAAAAATGTACAGGAGAAAAGTCGAGACAGGTAAATCATTGCATTTTTTTTTAACCTCTCATTGTTTAATAACTCTTACATGTAGAAGAAATGAAGACAACATTTTCCATGTACATCTTGTATTGACCATCATGACTACAGGTAGTGAATCTAAGTTTTATTCTGTTAGGTTTGTGAAGGGTAAAAATATTGTTAATTTTGAAAGATATGCAATGTGTATCCCACACAATGAAGTGTCAAATGAATACAAGGTATTTAATACATACAGTTTGGCCTAAATTCTTGGCATTTGTATCAAAGAGTTTAGTTTTTGTTATTGTTATATTACTGCAGTTCAATTTTCATTCAATTTGCGAGGTGCATGTATTCTGTGTGGTGTTAGTTTTTTCAGTACTCCTGTTTAAAGTTAAAAAGTGTTTGTTAGTGTTAATACATGTGAACATTTTTTCAGCCTGTTCTAAAAATAAAGTTAGAAGAGACAACTTTACTTATGATGCTGGACATGTTCTTTTTTTCTTAGGGACTTCTATGAATATATGAAAAGGAGATACATGTACATTGACAGTAATTTACATGGATTTACTCATAATAGTCACTGCCTAGGAGAGTCAGAAAAAAAGAAATCCACATTTATTTAATAAATGTAGATGAAATATCTTATGTTTACAAGCAATGCAAATACTATAATATTAAAATAGAGTAATGCTCTTTCTCTAAGTCTACTTGGTGACATTTTTAGCCAGTAAGATTCTCTAGAAATGTATGCAGGGTAATATTCACCATGATGTTACAAAGACATTTAATATTCTGGTTAGTTACATTTGGTTTTCTTTTTTGACTTACCTGTCCTGTCAATTGTATAAAATGCAAATAAAGTCAAGTTTCATCGATTAGCATGTTGTGTTATTGTGCTGAAGATAATTTTGTGTAAGTATTGGTAATAAAATACTTTAAAACTTATCATTCCAGTGTTGTGTTTCATTTTCTTTAGATTTAGAAGTAAATTATTTTTGTTTACCCTATTCTTTTTCAAATGTTGTTTTTGAATAATAATTAGATTCAAATAATTTATTTGATTTCAAGAGGCACAACTTTGTAACTGACCCAGTTATGAAATGGTTAAAAGGCTGCATAATGTAGCTTGTGACATAATTGGAGTTTGCTTTACAACTTTTAAATAGTCAAATTAATGTTATCTGCTGTGACAAGGATTATGGTTCACCATGTGGTTAGTTCTGAAAAGGACTGTTTGAGAGAGTAGAAGAGGAAAAGGAGAGTTACGGAAAGGTGAAAATTGATGGCGGGATAGAGAGTAGAGACAAGAATAAGAAGTATAGTTCTTGATTGAGTCCTGAAAAGGACTGTGAACCAGATGAGAAGGCGAGATGCGAAGAAGCTTTTTAGTAGTAGTAGTGGAGAGTGCTTGACGTTTTGGACATGTTGACTGTCTTTCAGGAGTGAAGGGTTACAGGAAGAGGGCACAGCCTATTATAGAGCCATAGTTTTTATTATTGTCACAAATTATGTCATGGCATTTTTTTTTAAAATGTGCTCTTGATGTTCCCTTTGTTATATTTTAAAGATAAACCCCACTTATAATTATACATATTTACAGTTACACATCAGCCAGAAGTGACAATGGACAACGAGATGATGCTCATCCCTGGTCAGGATCAAGACGTGACGGTGATCGACATGGGGGATGCTCCAATGTCTGATCCATCCGATGCTGGTGGCAGCGCCCAGGAGGAGGAGGAAGAGGTGGAGGCTTATCAGCCTGTTCGTGGCAAGCAACGAAGCAAAGTAGGCAAACGTCGTTGCGTTTTTCTCACAGAATCGCAGAAGGAGGAAGTGATACAGTTCCTCATCAAGAATGAGGGCATCTACAACAGGAGGAAGGAACTCTGGATGATGCCTCACAAGAAGAACAAACTCTGGAGGCAACAAGGTCGTGCTATGGGGATGGACTGGAAGGATCTTCACACTTGGTATGAGACACAGAGGAGGCGTCTTGGCCGTCTGAGGTTGCTCGCTAACAAGTCTGGCTCGGGATCCATTGAGGAGACATGGAAGGAGACCGACCTTGAGTTCTGGCATCGGTGGCAGTTCCTGCGCTCTCATATTAACATACAGTCTCAGAAGTATGTTGTCAGTGTAAGTACCATTTTGTTGATTAAATTATTTCGAATTATATACATTTTATACATTATATAAATTTACATATGTACACTAGTGATCGAAAGTTTGAGTACACCTGCTATCAGCTATGTTCAGATAATTTTAAATCATTTTAAGTGCAAGAATTTCAGTCCAAACATTGTTTGGGTACAAGAAACATATTATGCAAACAATATGTGATACGTCTTGTCGAAATGAGAGAGAAGTCGCAGATCAAAGATCCGAGTAAATCGACAAACTAATAAAAAAGTCAAAATTTTGAGGAAATTTTTTTTGTTGATTTTCTGGTTCTACCATGCTTCATCTTTGCTCAGTTAAAAACATGAGTGAAAATGGTAACGGAAAGTGTAAAAAAGCAGTTTTTCGGCGAGTGTTTTTTTCGGTCATAATTTTTTTTTCCGGACATACAAGCGAACGTCCACGCTCATTCCCCTCTCCGTTTAGCTCCGCCCTTAGCAACGCATGGCTTTGTCATGTGATGTGTGATTTCAACTGGATTTTTGTTTCGTTTTTGTGAGCGAATAGCAACTAAACTCTCTTTAGCTGCACTCAGAAATTTTGCGTGCGATGCCACAACCTGCTGTGAATAAAGCTGTTTCATCCGGATAGCGGAGCACGCAAAACGAATGTCAAATCTAACAATCGGGTGGGGAGAGGGGGGGGGGGGTTATGTGGGGAAAAGCTACTTATTGCTTGACTTAGCTATCTGGATCCAAATGAATGTTAATTTCAGCATTTATTTTAAGGGCCGCGATATCTGTTGTCCTGATGGGAAATTAAAACCTCCTATTAACAAATTGGTTCCATCAGGGAAACATAGAGCATACAAAAGAGGTGACGTGATAATACTTCTGATACAAGTATTTAGGTTAAAAGTCTTCTGCAGTTTATTTTACAAAGTAACGTGTTTAAGAAAGTAGCGTTTTACTAAACACGACGAACAAAATAGATTTACTCTTAAATAATTCATTTCTAAAAATTATTAATATCTTCTTATTACTGGTAACAGGTTTGATCAATAAAAGACGAGATCGAGCAAATCATTTACGTTTTTATTTTCATTGTCTTAAGCTAACCTAGCAACTCATAAAACGTGATCAGAGAAATTCTAAATACATTCGTGAGGCGCAAATATTTTTAAAAACATTTTTGGAGGCTTATCTCTATCATTACTTATTCAAAGAATATAAACAAATGGCATAAACCCTAGCTGTACAAGAATAATTTAGTCTATAGACCATTATTATGTTCGAAATTTCAACAGAGTTTCAGATCAAAATGACTCGCTTTATAATGAGTAAGAGTATACGCGATTGACATTCAAAAGAACGCACGCAAACATCGGAATAAAACCCCCAAAGGTTTTTAAATAGTTTGTTTCTAACTAATTTAGCGCCAGGATTGGTAAACGTCTTTTCTTAAAGAGCGGACTTTTTCTTAAACAATTAGAAAGAACATGACGTTTTTATTTATTTGACGAAGATTATAAAACAACTAACCAAATTTTAGTTTTTTTTTTTTGAGAAAATTGAATGTTATTTAGACAACATCGCTTGCTGCGTTTGCCTCGATCATGCGTGACGGACGAGTATTGTTCTCTGTATACCTGAATGCAGCCTCCTCATTGGTCAATCGTTTCACCTTTGTAACAAGTGGTTGCTAGGGCATTTCGGTGAGTAGAGGCGGTGACAAAATGGTCTTATTTTTCTGGCTCGGAGTCAAACGGAACGTAAACTTCGCAGAGTTTTTCTCTTGATTTTGTTTTCAAGAGCACAATTCTCCTCGCGTTCAGAGGCTAATATCTCCACTTCTATTTACTCTTTACAGTCGGTTATATACCTTTCAAATTCAAGGCATGAATTCAGAGATCAATAATATCAAATAAAATGGATTTCAAAAATCGCGATTAGTCTCTCCTTTCGACGTGACGCATCACATATATTCAATAAATATCACATCACGCCTCTTTAGAATTAAGAAATTGGTCAAAATATACAAAAAGTGCAAAATCACGATATTGCACTAATTTATTTGATTTTTGAAGAAATGGGATATCTCTGTCAATAATAATCCTATCAATGTGAAATTTTGCAAGGATATTGAGGCATACATAAAATATAGCCCTGAGACGTTTGAAAGTATTTTGAAATGTTTATTTCTGAATTATTGTTATTTATGCAAATTAGGTGTCCATTTTTATATATTTCTTGATAATTTATCAAAAAAAAGTTATTATGAAGCCCAATCTCTTTTTAAAAGTTGCTTAGTATGGTATTCAACATCATTGCAATAGATATATTAATATTTCAATTCAAATATTGTTTATCCTTTTGTTTACAACTTTCTTTTGTCTTCTATTGTTTTTATTATTATGTATTTCTTACTTTTTTGGAGTCCTTTTTTTGTTTCAGAAAAGCTAGCAAAATTTAATATTTTGTTTCATTTAGGCCTGGCATGAAATAATACAATGTTGTTTAGCCTAACAACAAAGTGTATAGTTATTGTTAAAACAATACCTTCACACACTTGAAAGGAAAAAGTCATTGAAATGTATACACGGTATTGGAAGTGGTTGTGCAGCAGTTATGGACGGTGTACAATTGGTTAATTTGGTTCTTAACCCTCACCAAGTCCAAAAAGGATTAATTTAGTCCTTATATGAAGCGTTACTACTAAGAAACCAAATTTTCAGATATGTAATTAAGTAGCTTGCGCACTAACAAAATATTTAAATTTACATTTATGAAACACAAAAGACTCTAAAAATGTAAGAAATACCTTATAACAATAACAATAGAAGACAAAAGAAAATACTAAAACAAAAGAATACACAATCATTCAAATGAAATCTTAATATTTTTATGACAATACTGATGACAATGTTGTTAATTACTATACCAAACAACTTTTAAAAAGAGATTGGGCTTCATAATAACTTATTTTGATAAATTATCAAGAAATATATAAAAATAGACACCTAATTTGCATAAATAACAATAATTCAGAAATAAACATTTCAAAATACTTTTAAAAGTTTCAGGGCAATTATTTATGTATGCCTCAATATCCTTTTATTATTATTGACAGAGATATCCCATTTCTTCAAAAATCAAATAAATTAGTGCTATATCGTGATTTTGCACTTTTTGTATATTTTTACCAATTTTTGAATGCTAAAGAGGCGTGATGTGATATTTATTTCATATATTGTTTGCATAATGTGTTACTTGTACCCAAACAACGTTTGGACTGAAATTCTTGCACTTAAAATGATTTAAAATGATCTGAACGTAGCTGACAGCAGGTGTGCTCAAACTTTTGACCACTAGTGTATATGTTTTCTAAATCTCTGTTATTTTCGCTTTGTAATGTTACTGTACAATGTATAACTAATTTTTACTTTCAGCACCATCGCAAACCGGTCAGTGCGTCTGTGTCAACTCGAGATCTGGAGGCTAGGCCCACTCAAGATGAGGTCAAGAACGTCAGAAAGGTACAGCCAGCCACCTGCCGCAATCAAACAACATCTACCACAACTGGTCACTCAACACCTGCGACTACTGGTCACTCAACATCTACAACCATGGTCCAATCTACTTCAGGGTCAACACCCAGTCAGTCCGCCAGGAACAGTAACACCAGTAAAGTTGAACACTTGATGGAAGCCGTGGCATCAAGGATCGAGAGGCAAGACCAGCTGATCAATCTCTCTGAGACCCTGCTGAGAAGTCAGCAAGTTCCAGCTGGTCAGAGCATGAACCGGCATCAGTTCATCATGTGGTGTGGCAGCCTCTTGCAGGAGTTTCCCCAGGATTTGTACGAGCAGTGTGAGGCTGACTTATTCCGAATGATGACCCACTATAGGAAACTCGCTCACCAGTGTTCAGGTGCAAAGTGTTATGTGAATGAGGGTCTTTTTTTTTCATATTCCTTAATCTACCTTCATTTCTGATGCGTTAAATCTTTCACTTGTTAACCCATTGTAGTCTGTGGGCTTGGTTTTCCCCACTCAGAGACTGAGACTTCATATATATGCCAGATGAAAAAAAGAATGTAAATCCCTATTTTGACAGTTTATTTCACTCATTATTGCATAGATAAACTAAAGCCTTGAATTATTCATATCATAAGACATTCATATTATGGATTTATATGTTTAACATTCAAATGATAATGTTTGTGGCAACCACACTTGACAACCATGCCTCAATCTACTTTTAAAAAAAATCAACTGTTCCCAGCAGGTGGGTTGTGCCACGCTTCATTAAATAGTCTTCTGTTAAAGAAGTTTACATGTTCATGACACTTTATGTTTTGTCCTCATTGCAGGTGAGACATCAGCTGCTCCCCCACGACCTCCTCAGCAGTACTACAACCAGGGTGGTTGGCACCCATATCCATCCAATCAAATGTCAAACCCTCCAGCAGGAAACTCTGCCTTAGCCAACCATGGTTCTGACTCCCAGCAGAGTTTGCACAACTCAAGTCTACTCAACAATGACCAGCTGTTTGCTCCTCCTCAGCGCCCAACTTCTGCTGATATGGCTACAGCTCATACCGCTAACCAATAGGACACACAGGACTCAAGGGGAAATTGAAGTTTCCCTTTTTTTTCGGATACTGATGAACAATGTGCAGGGATTTTTTTTTAATGAATTGGCAATGAACTGTGTTGTATTTTCTATCGTGTACACCAAATTTTCCTTTCCAAGAAGGTTCATGATATGTCATGGATTGGACTTAGCCATAGATAGACTTTGTGCTATTGTACTGACATCTGCTCCCGTGTAATGGTCCAAAGAGGTTAGCTTATCAGTGTCGCTTGATGTCTTACCCTCTATTGACGCTGCTCGCAGTCTCAAAAAATGTGATATGTTGTACAACTCAGAATCTCGGGAATCGCTATGATATTAGGGGAAACAGCAAGAGGCCTTGACTAGAGGCTACATGGTTGGCCACTCCCATGAAGAAATTATATGATAGAGGATCACCATTGAAAAGCTACATCTGTGGATGAGACAGTGATTGGATGAGGCAATGATTGGATGAGGCAATGATGCCTTTATATTACAGTCAACAAGCGTTAGCCATTGACTGGTTCTACCTTAAGTAGAAATGACATCATTGTCGCATTATCTGGTATGTTTGTTACTCCTCCCTCCTTCAGCACTGTTAATTGGGTGCTGAAGTCTCCTGATTCTGTCTTAGGTCCCTAGTTTCTGAACAGCCTTCGTAATTGTAATTGTCCTCCAAGGACATGGCTGGACTTAATGTTAGTGGTTGAGGTGAAACAGGCCTGTATTCTTCATAATTATTGAGGATCTAAATGTCTGCAAAAAACCTGTCCTGTTCCCAGTAATTCATATTGTTTATACTTGAAAGTACACCTGAGTTTAAAATTAGGAGGGAAAAAAGAAAAGAAGAAGCTCCTTAATAATGATGTTGCTTAATTTTTCAGAAGCTCCTTAATAATGATGTTGCTTAATTTTCAGAAGCTCCTTAATAATGATGTTGCTTAATTTTCAGAAGCTCCTTAATAATGATGTTACTTAATTTTCAGAAGCTCCTTAATAATGATGTTACTTAATTTTCAGAAGCTCCTTAATAGTGATGTTGCTTAATTTTCATAGACTTGGTATATCTTTGAGATATAGATCAGGGCCCATATTCATAAAACCCTCATAGACCTAGTTATCACCTAACTGTGTACTGTTCCCTATGTAATTAGTTGACAACTAGCTTTAGTAAGGTTTTATGAATATGGGCCCTGGTATTGACTCTCTTTCAATCTGTTTACTGCTTATTCATAATCTGACACTATCATTTATGTCTTTAGGTCATAATATGTCTTTTATATGTTCGTTCATTATCACCAATGATTGATCGTCATACGTCACGACTTCAAGTTTATTTCTTGATCTAAATCATTGTTTCTTATCAACTATTCTTGACAAACACGTATCGTAAATATCAAACTCAACGATTGGAAAAGTGCAACTTTTCTTAGTGTCTTATCCAAAGATATCAGTTGTATTACCAGCATTCAGGGATGACAGGATAAGAGAACATATCAAAGTGAACTCACCAGTTCTAGATTTACACACATCTGGGATGAAATGACAGAAAGAGAAAGTAATAGACATTAGGAAATGAAAAATGGAAGATGATAATTTATTTCTTTAATTCAGAAGAACAACACTGAATAATATAGTGAGAGATAAAGAAAAAGTCAGTGTGTTTCGAGATAAGGTGTATTAGGCTAGATGGAACTGTTAGCTATCAGACGTTCAAATGTATACGTTTTACATGATATGCCACTTTTTGAATACAAAAAAGTGGAAAAATGTTCAAAAACTTAGTGAAATTCCACTCTAACAAGTAGTTGAATGAGGTACGACCCATTTTATGAGTGAAATAAAGAGTGGATACTGTTTCAAGGATTAACGTTGGCATTAGTCCCTGTTGTCTTTAAAAATAATAATGATAAAAAATAACAACTTTTTGAGCTAGGTTAAAGGTGCCTTAATGATTTTAAATTAATGTCATTACCTTTACAGTGATATTCAATTCAACCATACTTATAATAAATGATCATGATCTTTAACTACGTTATGCAGCACAAAATCATTCAATAATAGATCTTATTGATTTTGCATTTGATATATTTATACATTGTACTCCAAACGAATTACATTGGAATTGAAGATAAGGAAACAATTATTGCATTTTAATTGGAGAATGGGGGATATTTTCTTTTGTTTAATGTTTTCCTTGCTCTTTTAATTGTGCTCTTTTTTTTTAATATGAAAGCTTATCTTAGATCTGAATATAAAATCACCCAAACAGTCTAATTATAATCTGTAATATTTTGACAGACCTAAAGAGTCCTATAGTTTTACATTATAACATTCCATCTCAAATATTATGATCTGTTCATATGTGTATTAAAGCACATATCTTGCCTTTTAGTTGACATGTTTATACATGTATTTTGTAAATTGTGTTTTACATTTGTATTAAATACTTGATCTAACATACACATATTAATTTTGTTATTTATGTGAATGATATTTAATAATGTATTTTAATAAGTGATGATCGATGCTCATAACTTTTTAAAGAATTCTGAGATATTTTTATCAATTATTTCAGTACCCCACCTGAAGTGTGAACTTCAAACTTTATATAGGCCTATGTATCACCATAAGAAAATGATCTGATCAGATTTTGGAGAATGTAGGTCAAAGTTCAAGGGAAACAAAAGTCAACTTGTGAAATTTACAGATATTGGCATCGTAAATCGTTTGATATAAGTGCGTCTCATAAAAAGTGGAACCGAATCAGTGAACTTTTTAGTTGATAACAAATAGTTCATTAAAAATTAAGTCTGTCATTTAAAAGTTTTTTTTTTTTTCCTTTTGACAAACAATACAATATGAACGAGCATGAATGAGCAAGAGGAGTTTTGAATATGAATGTGAAAGTTGAATTGCGCAGATCAGAGCACATAGAACCATATTGTATTTGGTGTTTAAAAAAAAGAGAGAAAAAATATAAGTACGTACTTTATCATTCAAGATTTGTTTGTTAGCGCTGAAAACAATTAAAGTATGGGTTCTGTTTTTGTGTGGGACGCATTGTAGCTGTAGCCTATTATCTTAAAAACCACTCGAGTTGTGAACTTGAGAGCACATTGTGAAGATCTGATTGGATTTTGGAATGAATAGATCAAAGGTCATGGCTGAAAGAATTAAACGCATGAAATTCAAGGTATGCACTGGAGTATCTCAAGAACCACTTGAGATGTGAAACTATGAGTAGATCACCAAATAGGGAAATTAATTCTTTTTCATGATTTAAAGGGTTAATGTTAAAGGTTACAGAGGTTTATGTCTGAAATTAATTTGTAAACTAATAATCAATTAACTATCATACAGAGTGAGTCAACAATAATGTCCCATCATTTTGAAGTTGGCTTGTGAAAAGTATGAACATTTAATCATGTTTTTCATGATATGTCTTGGTAAAGTCATCCTTCTAGCATATGTTGTTAAATTTTCATTTGGATCTTTGCACGCATGACTGAATACCAGACAATCTTCTGAAGACGGTAAAATCTCACCTGCCCCTAGTGATTTGGTGAAGATTAAAAGCAAATGTTGACAGAATATGTGTTCACACTTACCCACACACCCTCTCTCTCTCTCAAACACACACACACACACACTTACACCCACACATCAATCCTTAATCAAACAAACTCGCATCGTTACACACGCACCCACACACACAGTAAACAATTCACAATAAAAAATCCTATTTGATGTTCTGTTTACCAAGACCATTACTGAATGTTTGGGACGTAGTAATTCCCTAACAACTGTACGTGAGTGTGAGCGTGAGTGAGGGTGTGTGTGTGTGTGTGTGTGTGTGTGGGCTTGCTGAGGGTGTGGGTGTGTGTATGTGTGCTGGTATGGATGAGATAGTGTATGTGTGTATGGAGGGTGTATGTGGGTGTGCGTGGTGAGGATGTGGGTGTGTATGTGCTCTGTGTATGTGTAAAGGAGCGTGCGTGTGGGTGTGTGTCTCTGTGCGTGCAAATAAGTAATAAATTCTCAATTTGTTTATTCTGCACCCAACCACTTGGCGCAAGTGAGATATTACCGTTTTTTGAAGATTGTCTGTTATTCAGTCATGCGTGCAAAGATCCAAATGAAAATGGTACCAACATATGTTAGGATAATGACTCTACCAAGACATATTATGAAACCCATGATTAAATATTCGTACTTTTCGCTATACAACTTCAAAATGATGGGACATTATTATTGGCTCACTCTGTATATACGCTGTCGGTTTGAATGGGCAGTCAGGCTGCACATAGACCATCCTGCATGGATGGGGCCTTTGTAATATTTCTATCTTTCATTTCTTTCTCTTTGTTTAAATATGTATTCTATTTCTATCTTTCTACTCCGATCATTTACTTCCTCTTTTTCGTTCATCTTCTCCATTTTTTCTTCTTCTGTTTGATTTCGATGAGGAGGGGAGGGGGGGGGGAGGGAACACATCTACAGCTGCTGGGCAAAACTTATTAGACAAGAGCGCCATATACATTTGTAACGAAAGGCCTATACTCACATGTCAAATATATCTAACTGCTGAAGATTTATAGATTTAGTGTGTGTTTATTTATGTTTTATTACCACACAAAACGAGAAACAAACACACTGAAACCCTTATGAAAATGACTTTGGTTTAATAATTTTTTCCCCGAATTGTATATACGGAATTGAAAAAAAAAGGGAAAAAAGGAAAAAGAAATCAGCGTCAATTCGTAGCCTATACATTATACGCTTCATTGATCTCGTCGTGTTTGTACCATTTTATACAAAGAGTACAAAGGAGATGAATAGAAAATCAGAATTGTATGACCTTTATTTGGTTATATCTTTAGGATACAAGTCGGTGACTTTGAACACCAACATGTAGCATTGATAGAGTATAGTATCAGCATAGTCAGCATACGCCTCTCAGCACCACTCGTCGGGAATTACTTTATCAAAACTACATATTGATACGACATACTGTTTTGAGACGTGAGTATAGCCTGTTTGTTATTATGTTTTATTTAAAAAAAAATAGAGATCAGCAAGTGACTCTCTAGTCTCTATTGTTCACTTCTTCAACAATACATTAAAAAGATTTTGACATTAATCAGTAAAGTTGCATTCGGGGCCCTTTGCTACAACGCGAGTTGACTGTATTTCAACATTATAATAGGTCGATGACATAATTTACATAGGAGTAAAAACCAAAATACGATGCTCTGGAGAGAATAAAATATCGGGAGAAAGTTGACATAAGGAATTATGTTTTTTAAATCTAGGCCTACTTCTGTTTTCAAAAGTAAAGAAGATAGTCGTGAATATCATCATATCGTCACTTCAATATCCTGTAAACTTTTTTTTTTTTTTTTTTTTTTTTTAAAGATGTGTAATTGTATTGGCCTATAGTTGGGCTAAATCTCTGTCCATTATTTACCCGATATTCTGGGGAAATGCTGTATAGGCTTAGCTTGTAGGCCTATACGGTATTAGGCCTACTCTCCCAATACAGTTTTTGTGAAGCGTTATTACTGTAGGATTTTGTATGCCATGCTATATTTCTTTCGTGACTATATCCCGAGCTCTTTTTCTTCTTGCCACGAACCAATGTCATTCAAATCAAATAATTGTGTGTTAAAATGATTTTTTTAAATATTTTTTTTAAAGATATGAAGCATGTTTTTATGTTCCACCATATTAATGGTTATTTACTAGCCGGGGTCTTTTCAAACAGACGTACACTAGTGCGTCCTAGAAAAAAAAAATGTATACTAAACTCGAGTCTTAAAAAAAAAAAAAAAATCATAACTATATATATATAATGTGAACTCATTTTCTATTTCATGTTAACGAGTAAGTCATCTTCCGTCTAGTAATATCAATTTTTTTCTTTGCCCTGTAACACAAAGTCTTGCGATTCATAAAAAGTTAGGGGAGACCGGGGATGGAAGTACGGGTCAGTTGTTACAGTTCTCAGGGTGCTAAGTTGGAACAAGAGAGTTTGTGCTAACTGGCATCTATATACAGCCTACACATAGCTGTGATGGACTGCCGGTCGTGAGGTTTCTCCGTTGTTTTATTAAAAAGTTAATCAACAAAAAACATTTTTCACAGTTCCAAGTGAATTTTTGACAAAAATTAAAATTTGTAATAGTTCTTACAACTGAAGGCACATGATGATAGTCTAGTATTGTGAATATAGTACATGTATGTCACTAATATACCCCTGAGCCATGCCCTGTAATGGCTTTGCTACAGTTGATTTTAGGTGTAAAATCACCCACGGGGTAGGTTGTTACAACAACCTACCCCATGTCGATGTAACAACCTACCCCAATTACATTACACATGTAAAGTAATTTTGTTTCAATTTTCAGGTGTTAATATTTTGATATGTCTATTAATACTTTAGTATATTCTAGAGCTCTACTTGATCTACTGTTAACGATACCAAGAAACTGGAAAGTTGAAACAAAAGTATGGTATAAGAGATTTACACATTGTCAACTTACCCCGTATGTTTACATATTGTAACAATTTACCCCGTATGGTGTCACAACCTACCCCGTAATGTCTTCATTAATTAAGCTGTAGTTAATTAGTGTTTACATGTTTTCAAGTTGTATGTGCCTCAGGTTTTAGCCAACATAATAGGCTAACTACAGACCCAAAATGGAGTGTGTGAGTACTTTCATTAGAATTATCTGGTGGCCCAAAATGTGAATTTTGTAACGTCCATCCCCGGTCTCCCCTACGATTGATTTTTACTCCGTATATAGCCTCACCATAGACTGGGTGCTCCAAAGTTGATGATCTTAATCCTAAATCCTAATCCAAGCCCTTACCCTAATATCAATCGTTTCCTAGTCCTAATCCATCTGTAGGCCCTACCTACATTCCAAATGAGGCTACCGAGATATAAACTCATTCGTAAATTTGTATCAATCGTAAGTCTTTGTGTTAACAGGGCACTGGTCTGGCCACAGTCAAGGATTGCAAACATACAATCAAAACAAAACAAAACAAGAAAAACAAAACAATACAAATGATAATCGCCTTGTATATTTTGGACAGAGAAAACCAATAGACTGACCATTCATCGTTTTAGGTTAGACAAAAAAAGCCTTGGTGAAAATAATTAAGTAGAGAGAAGGTAATTTTGTTAAAGACCTTTTAAAACGAGGTTAGCAAAGTTGGTCTACTTTTTTTGGGACGCACTTTACTTTTTATCCCCCGGCCCCTCGCAATATATCGAAGGCCTTTTCAAACCGACACGGCTTGCTATTGATCTCGGCACTTTCATGAAGTCCATTGTCAGGCACACACCAGCAGTTTTTTTTTTTTTAAATCAATTTTTCCATAAATAAAACGTTCGTTTGCATTACGAGAAAAAGAAAACTGATGAATACAATTTTATTTGAAAAGGAGTAAAGGACCATTGTATAATAAAAACTTGCAAATAGAACCTCAAGCAAAATGTAATACCAGTTCGTACATTATAGTGCAGGCACGCATAGGCCTATAGGCCTATGGTACATTAGGGGTGATTATTTAGCGAAACGTTTTAAAATCAAATCTATCTTTGATTCAAATATATTTCTGGTAAGTCTCGCTCTCCGATATGGTAGATTAAAATATTGTTTCTCGTCTTTCTTGTTTCCTTTTTCTTCATCTTTCATCCCCGCCCCCCCCCCTTCACTGACTCAAGCGGTACGTCAACCATACCACTGGCGTAAATAAGCTCAATCTTTTTTTCATGACGCTTTGTATTATTGTAATATTCCCCAGATGAATAGCATTTTACGGTTTTACACCAGTGAACCATACATGTATGCTTGTTCCGGATAGATACACCCATTTGGAGGGCCGGAGCTAGGGGAGGCCGTGTCAAAATCCCTTATGTCAGCTTCGTTGAAAAATTACCCCCCTAGTTTACAAGTTTTTGAAACCCTATTTCAGGATTTTTCCTCAAAGAATTGAAAACTACCGCTAATTAAAAATATGTCGGGGAAAAAATGGTAAAAGATCCCTATTTCAATGATTTTAACGGTGAGACCCACAAGAAATATGCCGCTAAAATGGCATAGTTCTCAAGTTCAAACATATATTATAATATAATATCACTCATTTTCACATTATTGAATTATGGGGGATGTAGTCCATCCCCCGGGGGAGGGGGTCACTCTACGCATGCGTGTCCCCAAAAGCATAGAGAAGAGTCTGTTTTCAGCCTTTTCAGCGACCGCCGCTTTCCTTAAGGGGGTGTTTTTTTTAAATTCAACAGCCATTTTCATAAAAATAGGTTTGTGTTTTTTTTCACCGGAAATTGCTGTCTTAGGACCAAAATTTCACGGTGTTTACGCTATTTAGGTACTGTTTTTCCCAGTTTGGCGTCGAAAAGGGGTGCAAATTTGATTTCATGCAATGAGACGTTTAGGGTCCATGTTCAGGGTGCGCGCGGGACACCATGGGTAGCACTTTTTCTTTCAGTGACCCCCCCCCCCCGGTAGTCCACGAGTGCATTATTAGAGTAGGCCTACTAACCTACTATTATACATAGCCTACATTTTTATAGGACTATGATGCCCACAGAAGTCTACTTCCCCCCCCCCCCCCTCCGCCCCGCCTCAATTTAAATTACTTTAATAAAAATAATAATAATAAAAAAAACTTTGGGACATATACGTATATACACTGCCCCTCCACAAATGAAGCGTATTTAATATTATAGCCCGTGGGTGGGGCTCGAGCTGAGCTAGTAATATATACATGTCAGGGGCAGCGGAGCCGGGGGCTGGGGGGCTGCAGCCCCCCCCCCCACTTTTTTCAGCCAACGTGTACAAAAATGCAAAAATGACCATACATTTGTGATTTTTAGCCTGTTCAGCCCCCCCCCCCACTATCGCTCAGCCCCTCCACTTTCAAAAACGCTCCGCGGCCCCTGCATGTATAGGCGGAATTGGGACCCGCGGAATTAAATCGAAGTCACAACAATAACAACAACAATAACAAATAGCCGGCGGCCCCCCGGAGCTCTCGAAGTAAGATCAATCAAGACAGGAGTGGGATAAAACAGCTCAGAGACTTCATTATTAGATTTCAAAGATGAAATACTCGCCCATGCAGTCATTTCGCTGAATTCCTAAACAGGTTATCGACGTAAGTATTAAAAATCTTTTGGGGGTCAAAGTCAGTGAAAAACCTGCGCTTTTTTTTAATGGAATATCGTGATACGGAAAGCAGAATTATTTGGGCTCGCTTGGGTGAATGTGATGATGTACATGTATTGTTCATACTTGCCAGTGTTACGTGGGCGTGTTTGCGACTTCGACTGCGTTCGGCATTCGGGATCTATGTTGTCGAGGGATCACGATGTGTCGTCTTGTGATCGTGACTTTTATTTTGTCATGCACTGCACTATTGTGTCTTTGTGATGTTGAAGAAAATAGCTCTCTCGATCCTCTATATGTATTTGTGATGTCTGAGAATAAAACTGTAATTGTAACAAAACATAGATCTAGAT